>CM057821.1:10880908-11480908 GCA_030067965.1 Latrodectus elegans
AAACAGAGGTTCACAAATTGTAAGTGGGAATCCACGAAATATTTTCTAGTTTTCATAATAAAGAGCAAAAATTTTGACTTAGATTTACCTATCAACGTAGGCAAATAGCATCATTCACTTGGTAGATACTCAAAAATATTTCAGACTCAAACACAGAATTGAATAGAATAATAGATAATAGTACAAGTATGCTTGAGTTGAAATTAATGAAGCGAAATTTTAGTCGACACGAATTCTCCAAGTTTCCGCAATTGTCACAGATATAATGTCTTGATGAAGATAATCAGACTTCCGCTCAACATTTAAATATCCCACATGAAGACTTAAAAAATAGATTTGAAGATATTCTGACTAAGGAAATAACACCATAGGTCACAACTAACGTGACTAGACGTCGGGAGTACCTCTTTTTACGATTACGAGTCCCGATTTTGGCAGATTGAACATCACAGAACGGGGAGATTTAAGATTACTTCTTACAAAACTGAAGCCAAATATTGATAATTTGCTGCCAATTCCTCAAGTACATCCGTCTCATTAAAAATATAACTATTTTTATTGTTGATTTACATTTTAGAGCTCATTGTTGATTGTTTGTAATAATAAATGTTCATAATTTTGTAATTTTGTAAGTATTATTTTAATAAATAGGACACGAAAATCTAATACTTTTTTCTTCTTAACACCCCCAATTTAGGGTGATATTTTTTAGGAGTTTTGGGAATACAGTAGAAATGTAGAAGCAGGGGGTTTACTGAAAATAGTAGAACTTTGAATGTGGTCCACGAAAAAAAAAAGTTTTGAAACCCATAATCTAGTCCTTTTAGCCTTTTTTTTTTTCTTTTAATGCTAGTCTACCCTGTAATTTTTGTGGTCCCAATACTATTCTCTTTTATTTTATAGCAAATATCTTCCGCTACCTTCAGAATACGAGAGTGCATCTTTTTCTATGTGGTTTCTGTAATCTCAATACCATTCTCTTTTATATCATATCGTGGTTATCAAAACTTCATTCTCTGGTTAAATATTACTTCGTTCTCTGGTTTGAGATACACATAAAATTAAAACAACAAAAATGTTGCCAACGACGCATTCATTTAAAAATAATTTATAAAAGTGAATTGGGAAAAGATTAATCTTTGTCCGAGTGAATTGGGCTCCAGAGGCTCTTTCCTGTCATCTCTTTCATAAAGCACACAACAGCCACGTTCTACAATTAGGATGACCACGCAGTCACAACTTCTCGCAAAAAACAAACGTGCAAGGAGCGAATTCTGTGTCGTGTTGCTGTTGCCATGGCGATTTCTCGAATCACGTGCTATGATCCCGCCCCCCAGTAATTTGGTTACACATTATCTGGCAGATTATCTGCATCGAAAGTGTGACCCTCTTGACAATTGTTTTATGGCCGCCATTGCATCGCCTTCAATTGATTGAATCACTTCCATAGTAAATCACCACCCATTTACTCGACAGTTGAACTTAATCTCGGAACCAGCAAATTTTATTACAATTGTCCTAGAAGCGCTTGGAACAGCCATAAATCCTGCTGTCCTTTTATAGCTTGATGGAAATGAGATTTTTAATCTCGCTTCAGTCATTAATTTAATCTACGACCAATTTATATTTCATGGACGCCTAAAGTTTAATCTTAGTTAAACGAGTTATTTTTGCATAATTTTATTGTTATGCATTTCCGGGTGCCACTCTTTGCAGACTGAAGCTGCTAAACACAACCAACCAATTTGTAATTTTAAAACATGTTCCAATGACGAAGTCAACATCTGAAGTGAAACTCTTTTCTTTGAATTAAATTTTAGAAGGTATATTTGCCGTTTTGAAATTTTAACATTCTAAAGCCTTCTTAGTTAGATGATCTTTCTTTTGAAGGTATTTTTTTTAATATATTATAACTCTAATTATCAGGGTGTGACTTCTTTCCTTAGGCTACCACTACTATATAATGTTTTTTTATTGTAAAATATTAAGCTTATTTAAAAAGCAAATACAAGATTTTTTTAAAAGAGACTCATGGGGATTCAATGTAGAAGGACAACGTTTCTCAGCGCAAAGATTCCCAGGTTCCATTCCAGCCATCGTTGAACACTGAGAGAGGGATGGTGCGTTTGTGCAATCATAAATTTTGGAGCAGATGCTTCCTGGTTTCCTACCTTGCGATATGTTAATACAACTCACTGTTGAAGAAAATTGATAGAGTAGAATTGGTATTTCAAGAACAGTTGGAGCAAATGTAGAATTAGGGTTTCTGGAACATGTGGAGCGATGGAACAAGTATAGAATTAGAGTTTCTGGAACAAGTGGAGCGGTGAAGTAAGTGTAGAATTGGGGTTTCTGGAACAGGTGGAGTGGTGGGGCAAGTGTAGAATTAGGATTTCTGGAACAGGTGGAGCGACGAAGCAAGTCTAGAACTAGGGTTTCTGGAACATGTGGAGCGGTGGAGCAAGTGTAGAATAGGGGTTTCTGGAACAGATGGAGCACTGGAGCAGCTGAGTACGGGAGTGGAGGACAGGTGAAGGGGGTGTCTTGGTCATATATTATTTTTCACCCCTAACCACTTTTTCCCTATGAAAGTCTTATTTTTTTTTCATCTATGACCGCCTCATATCACTAAAGATATTATCAATGTCATTATGAAAACCAATATTGCAATTGAAAATCTCACGTAAAGTATAGTTTTGTAAATAAAATATATTTTAAATAGTACATACTTGATTCTGACTGATTGACTTTTGATCGTCCGTCAGATTAATCCCATGTTCTTGCATAAATTTTAATAAATCATCACAGCAAACATGCTTAGCTAGCCTGATAAGCCTTTGATTATTAGATGATAAGACAACTCGTGGTTCTAAAAAATGTATTTATTATTTAATTTTTAAGTAAGTATACAAATTCTAATTTAAAATGTTTCGCAAATTATAATTTTAACATTAATGTGTGTGTGTGTGTGTGTGTGTGTGTGTGTGTGTGTGTGTGTGTGTGTGTGTGTGTGTGTGTGTGTGTGTGTGTGTGTGTGTGTGTGTGTGTGTGTGTGTGTGTGTGTGTGTGTGTGTGTGTGTATGTATAATAAAATAAACTTAAGTGTATTCGGTTGCCTGAGTTCTGTCCATCTCAAGTTATTGCTTTGACTAAGTATATATCAGATATAGCTTGGTTCTGAATTATGTAGTTTCAAAACACAGTGCGGAAGGGAGGGAGTACAGAGGATACTGGAATGAATTTTTTCTATCTTTCTCTCTTTATGTTTATAATTCCTCAAAATCTATTCCATTCCCTGCTTGAGACAGACGTGTTCTATATCTTTATTATTCTAAAAGTGTTATTTCTTGAGTGGAGTTATTAAATGACGATAAAGTGAGAAATTATTGCCATGTTTCCTCCAATTATCATCACGCCTTACATTATCGTTATAATTTAATTTATAATTTAATAAATGAAATAAATGTAGTTTTTACTAACCTTAAAGGCTATGACAGTCACCACAAAGTGTGTTAGAGAAAGTAAAAAATAAAAAAATGTCTTGCACAGCAAGCACCAGTGAAAATTTTAAAAATTTTCAAATCGGTAATCTTCACTTTCTGGATTCCTTCCAGTTTTCACCAGTTTTCCTTGATAAACTAGTCAGCAACATGAAAGAAAATGAGTTTCCTATACTGTCTTCTCAAATAACACCTGATCTTCAGCCATTATTATGACGTTGTGAGGGTGTCAACCCTTATGAGTATTTCGATTGTATGGAAAAGTTTGATAAAACAACATAACAACTTCTGCGAGTCTTCAATGAAACAAAACTTTTGCAACAGATTAATTGATGAACATATATCAGAATCAGTGTACAAGCAGGCATGCCAAGTATTTAGAGCTTTTAATTTGAGAAATTTAAAAGACTTTCCTAATTTATATGTAAAAACTGATACTCTTCTTTTCGCAGATGTCTTCGAAAAATTTAGAAGGTTATGCTTAACTAATTATAAAATTGATGCCTGGTCATGTTTACATTGCCCCTGGTTTAGGGTGTCAGGCGTGACTGAAAATGACGAAGGTGTAATTGGAGATTTTTAACAGAGCCAACTATGCACATTTCCATTGAAAAAGGAGGGGTTTCAATGATATCCAATTAATATGCTGCAGAAAACAATAAACTAGTTGGTGATTACAATTCAAAAATCCCAATCTCGTATATTATTTATTAAGATATGAATATTCTATATGGTCAACAGATGATGTCATATTTACCGGTGAAAATTTTTCATACATCGAAGAATTTCGGTTTAAATGAGTAGGATATAAAATTTTTACAAGACGAAGGGGAGGATGGAATGATCGTTGAAGTAGGCTTAGAATATCTCTCAGAAGCTCATGACTTGCACATTGATTTACCTGTTGTACCAGAACAAATCACGGTTAATTGTATTGGGTTGTTCGGAAAGTAATTCCGTTTTTCCTACATGGATCAGCTTTTTGCTAGTAAAAACCAACTACTTTATGACTGTGGAATTGTGCTGCTACCAGAAAGATGATCAAAGCTATTGCACTAGAATGAACAATGTGCAATGCAATACAATATTTATTTGCTGCACGTTTTTCATTTTCACGAAAAACGCGAAATCATTTTCCGAACAACTTAATAATATACTTTCACCCTATTCAAAAAGAACTGCCAATGCTTTATATGTAAAAAAATTGGATCAGCGTTTCAAAACTTATTGCTAACTTAAACAATGACTAACTATGTTTTTCATTATCGAAATTTGAAATTATGCTTAAAATTGGGACTACGTTAAAAAATAATTCCGAAAATTTTATATTTTAAACAAGAATTTTGACTTTGAAAATTTTTATTAATTTCTCTATCAAACTTTATAACATGCGTAAAAAGCAAATAATTCTCTTGATAAAGACTTCTGGAAATTAATGAACAATAGCCTTATCAGAAAGACGATGAAAAATTTAAGGAATCGCGTGAATATTGACTTGGTTACTGATAAGAAAAAGTGATAATTTAGTAATAGTATTGCGTCATGCTACTTCTCTAACACTTAATAAACATTTGTATACCAGTTTCTTTGTCTTAAATATCAGTAACATATATCTGTATAACTTTCATTATGCGTACACTAAAAATAAATACAATGAAAAAGCTAAACTTTGATTTATAAATACCGATTCCTTGAGTTTTGTTATTTAAACAGATGATAATTACCACGATATGGCTCAAAATATTAACTTATATGATACTTCTGTCTACCCTGAAAACCATTTTTTTGGATAGTAAAATAAATAAGAAAGTATTAGGTAAAATGAAAAATGCGATGAATGGAGAACCACTAAAAGAATTTGCAGGCTTGCGCTCAAAAATGTTTGCAATGTTAAGTAAAAAGGAAGAAAAGAAGACTGCGAATGGTGTAGTCAAATATATGAGACTGAAAAGATTAAAACATGCAAATTACAAAAAATGTCTTTTTGACAGTTATCAGATAAGAAGAAAAATTAAAACAATTGTATCGAAAAATCAAGATTTGTATTCTGTTATAACGAATAAATTAGCTCTTTGTCCTTTTCATGATAAGAGTTATATTTTACAAGATGGGTTCTCTACTTTAGCTTACGGGCATTGCAAAATTTATTCCATTTAATTGAGTTTTTATTCATTTTATTTTTGGTCTGCGTTTTACCTCATTTAATGTCAAAAAAAGCAGCACAATTATGGTTAATCGGGGCTTTTTCAAAAATACTGATTAATTCCAAATAGCTTTCTTAAACTAAGCATGCCTATTGAGATGATTCTGATATTGTTTCTCCTTTAACATTATTTCGAATATAAATTGCATTGCTCCCAGAAGGCCAATTTTATAAGGTCTCATCAATTTCTAGCCCATAATCCATTTTTGTAAAATTACCATACGATATTCGCGCTTGAAGTTGTTGAATATGTCCTGATTCATGGTCTATAAGACATAAGTTGATTGGCTCGGAGAATCTCCACGCGAATCAGTTCAAGATCCTGGGCTTCAACACTCCAAAGCAGAGCGGTTGTCCACTCTCAGAAGAACCTAGGACTCTCTGACGTTCATATAAGCCCCTACCAATTTTCATACATGCTCCCACTCATTCACACTTTGACGTTTGACGTTAACAGGGTATGCAGCTGGTAGCTTTTGAACATATTTCAAACATATAGACCTCATTGCTTTCCTATGAAAAACAAAGGCAGATTAACTTCCGTCCTTGTTGGTTGTAACCAACATTGTAACACTCTGCTTTGCTTTCTATCCCCATTACATTTATAGTCTTTGATGCTAAAAGTTTTTTTGGGGGAGATCATTAAAAAAAGTGCTTTGTCCTTGTTTAAACATCCTTTGAATCATACTCGGTAGATAGTGATTTCAATGCTCCTTCTTTCAATTCAATTTACCTTAGTTCCACTTTCATCATAAAGTTTTCCATCCCTCAAAACCGTGTTTAAATTTTCAATTTTTGAAATCAACCACTAGATTCTTTGAAATCTTTTATGTTCACCTTCACAGAAAAGCAGTTGGATTTCTCTTCAATGACTTTACCATCAACAGGAAATTCCTTCTTCCAATTTTCTTCTCGCCACAGAAAACAAAGCTTTTTCCTGTTTAGAATGATTTGCTTCTCCAAAATATTTTTGAGAGGATTCACTTTTGCTTTTACTATTTCCATTTTTAGGATTTTTCTCGAGTTTTCGTTAAAATGGGGAGAGATTGTTCTTTGTAGTTCCATATTTTCGGATATTTTAATCTTATTTCATATTTTTTCGTTAACTTCTTATAGGGTTTTCTTCTTTTACGACGATTGATAAGTAAATTCATTTCTTCATTTGTGACATAATTGAAATTTTACAATCCAACTGGTTTAACATCCCTCGAGCTTCATAAATTGAGTTGTTCAGACTATACGAAAATATTTACAGAATAACAGGTCTTGATCTCTTAACGCATCTTCCCCCATTCGATATTCGCTCGTAAGGGGAGGAGAGGAGTCCACTTCGGCCTCACAGTTTTCCCCCATCACGTGTCTATTCTTCCCACAATGCCTGGGATGCTTGCATGCCGTTGTCATTCTCAGCAGAAATCAAAGTTCACAGACGTTATTGTAAAAAAGAAATCAAATAAAAAACTGAAAAATATTAGATGATAAAAATTGAAATATGTAAAAAGAAAAAAACTATTTATATAATATATATATATATATATATATATATATATATATATATATATATATATATATATATATATATATATATACATATATATTATATAAATAGTTTTTCTTTTTACATATTTCAATTTTTATTATCTAATATTTTTCAGTTTTATATATATATATATATATTGAGGGGAGGTAGCTTTAAATTCTAATATGAAGAGTAGGGATGCTCGATGCTTGCTTTCTTTACAATAATAACAATTGCAATTAGGCTGAGCATTAAAATATTAATTTTAAGTACACCGAATAAAAACTTGACATTTTAATAATTTTGAAACTTTCTCCTTTGACCCCATCATTAGGATTTCTCCGGATGGAATAAAAATATTTTTGCTGAATCCATAAATTAAACTTTATGATTAAAGGAATTTATACACAAACATTTGTGAATTTCTAGTAAAAAATATTAAATAATACTCAAACGTTTTTTAGTATTCACAATTTAAAGACCTTGATTCATTATTAATTTATATTTACCATCACATTGTGACAGTTAGAAAAACCAGGCTTTTTGTGTTTGATTCAGAACTAATTATTTTCCCGAAAACAAACTTTTCTTATGGCATTATGTTTCAAATGATATTCATTACATTAAATTAAATAGAAAACATTTTTCCATTATTATCCATTTATAATATTTGGTGCATATGGATAGGAAATCTAAATATGCTTTTTCTCTTCCTTAACCATTTCGCGAGCTCACGCGAATGCGTCTTTTAAATAACATAAATAGAATAATACTTGATTTGTATATAATACGTCACGTTTTCTCTCCTGGTTTTAGATAATAGAATTAATTTCCCTGCATTCTTTTCTAAACTTCAAAATATTTTAAATTGTCTGTAACAGACAATTTTCCTATACTTAATTTTAGCTGAAATTATTTCTTATATTTTTTAGAATACTTTTCTAAAGAAAAAGAAAAACAACTGTCTTCTCAGTTACTCGCTATTTATGCAATTAACTTTCCAAACAAATTACAGATCTCTGCAGTATTCTTTCTATATGAATTATAATATTAGATATTAAAATGAAATTTAAAAAACGGCGTATACATCCAACCTTACTTGAGACTGACAAACAGTAATATTCCAGAAAATAACAAATACTTGTCTCTAGCGAAACAAAAAAATACAGAATATTCGCTTCTCGGGTGACAACGACCTTTTTCCCGAGTAGTTTTTCCGTGTGTTTGGCGACATACTCCAGTAACAATCTGAATAAAAAAATATAATCAAATATTTGATCTTTCACCAACGTTTTCAGTGCATATTAACTTTCACCAACAAAGATGTCGACGTTTTCTTATTTCCGTCTTTCACACTGTGACCGGCATGTAGGGTATTACATTTTATCTTCAGAAATGGCCTCCGAAATGGAGTAGTATTCTATCATCAAAAATTTTATGAAAAGATGGTCATAAGGAAAGTTTAGATAGTAGAGTACCTAACTTAATAAAGCCGCACTAAATAATATTACAACTCCAAGAATGGCGTCAGCAAATAAAGGGCATCTAGGAAACATGTAGAATCTTGTTGCAATAGTTAAAATTTGCAATAAATAAATTACAAATTTTGGGGGATGATCAATTTTCTTTATTTGGTGTGAACTCGCAACTTGAAACTGATCAAAAGAAACTTAATGTTCGATAATTTTTGATCTGATAAAATACTATATTGATGTTGCTTGTTAAATGGTCATCCCAGACCTCAACCTCGTCACTCTATTGGGATTTAAAATTATAAGATGGTTGTGTGTGGATTCGTTTAGTGATTTCAACTCGGTTGATATATACAAACAGCATCTTAACTCAATAAAACAAACATCCTACTGCAAAACAAAATCCTACTTGGAAAAGCACAATAAATGAAATAACCAAATATTTTTCCCAAATTATATTTCGCAGGTGAGTTACATTTTTTGTAGTTTATATACTTTTGCACACAATAATTTTCTATACATATTTTTGTTCATTTTCCTTCATTTTATACATATTTATAATTTGAACATCGCAGGCGGACCGCCGATTCGCAAAGCGAGTGTAAGGTGATAAATGTTCTCTACGATGCTTATAATTTGTAAATAATGACAATTTCGAATCAGATTTACTGTACAATCACCCTTGCGGGTTTGGGGCCAAATTTGGCGAACATTTTTACTGGAAATCCGACAAACTAGTATCTTGGCAACCCTATTTGTCATTAGTTTTTCATGAATACTTAATGATTTAAATTCATTAATATAAAATTTAATCAAAAAATATATGGATAATTTAACATATCAATTTATTATTTTACCATTGATGTTTGAAATCTATAAATCTGCGTTTTTTGTAAAGTTTATGAAGTTAGTTGAGCATATTGTTATACACCAATAATGAAATATTGGTGTATAACAATATGCTCAACTAATTTGAATGTCAAATATATGAAATATTTGTCACTATTTCAGCCATTTTCCTCGGGCCGTTTTTCACGATCGCAAATTCTCCATACAGTCACCCTTAGCGACTTTTTTAAAATTTCGCCAAGGGTGACAGTACGGTAAATTTTCCCCACTATTTCGGTTGGATCCTAGAAGAGCTCACACCCTTGGCACGAATGATTTTAGATGGCGATAGTTGTTGTATTGTATAGTTGTGGTATCCTACTTAGATACACTAGATACGGAAAAACAAACTATTTCTGAGATTTTGTTCTGGCTTAGCGCGTTTTTTTCAGTTTGTCGCCAAGAGTGTGGACTCTCCTAGAATTTTACCGACAACTTCAATTTAAATTTATTTAAATATGGCACAAATGCCGTATATTTTAGGAGGTCAAAATATGATTTTTTTTTTTTTTTTTTTTTTTTTGGTATAAAGAAATGTTGCTAAGATGAGGTATTGTGACGGGCGCGATGGCGTAAATACTGGGGCTGCAAAAATAGAATTTTCTCCACAATTATTATAGGTCTCCTTATCCATAATGTAATAGAAACTAGGTTGCCATATACATTAGAAAATCCGCCAAAAATCACCAAACTCAAAATTTGGCATCCTGTATTTTACAGCATCTGTTCCAAAAAAATGATGGCATTAATATAATTGGATACATTTCTCCAATTTGACAGTTAATTTTGTTGATTTTTTGGTAAATTTTTAATACATGCCAGTATTTTTAAATACATTTTTAAAATAACATACTAAACTAAATATCATGTTAAGCAAAATTATGCTACTGACTTTGATATAGTGTAATGTCATCTTTATGACTAATTTTTTTAATGATTTAAAATCTATTTAACGATGTTTTTCCTGATTTCGGAAAAGAAACTTTTAATAAAAAATAAAAAAAAATAAAAACTTTACCGAACAACATATATTTAATGTTTTCACGCACACTTAAGCTATTTAATACGATAATGATGATGATATGATTCGTGATTGTAGATTACATTTTGAGATCTTTTAAGGGTGATTCTAAAAACTTCAATAACTACCCTTTGTATTTGACTTGGCAAAAATTGGTGTTTTTTGTATTAATTTTAAAATAGCAATTTTTAAACATTTTCCTTTATATATGTATTTTTTTTCATTTTTAATAATCTGTATATTAATTTTATATCATATTTAGGTCAGACTTATATTAATTACCCTATACCAAGCACTTGGAAGATTTTTGTTTATGACCGGAAAATGCATTATATATATATATATATATATATATATATATATATATATATATATATATATATATATACACTTAGTGTTTTTGGCATTCTGCATCGCGCTTTTGTTTTGATAAGTTGATTTCTCATTTTTTATTGTACACATTTCCATGGATTCAGTGATGCATTTGATGCTTTGAAAAAACACCAATTTTACACGTTTGTAAAATTTCTGTAATTATTTTATTTGTCATTCTTTGAACATGTTTTCTACACCAATTTTCTTAGAACGCGATCAAAAATAAGTTAGAAAATTTAATTCACTTTAAAAAATGTGTGAAATCGACCTTTTTGGTGATAACTATATTTGTTTTCACTTTAAAAAAAAGTTTTATTTTTAACTTTTAAAGCATTTGTATAATTATTTTACTTGTGATTCCAGCCAACGTCTATTCAAGGCCCTTAGTTTCTCACCAGTTTGGCTCCATGTTATAAGCGATGTTGATTTATTTCTAAATGGTCTGTCATGTTTTCAGCGTCACCTTGTTTCTTCAAGCATGCATAAAACAATCTTGGTCAAGGAAAAAAATCCCCTATTTTTACCAAGGAGCACCCCAAATTATGTTTTTCCCATATATTCACGGCTTGTGAATTATGGAAGCGTGAATTAGTGTGAGAAATGATATCTAATTCTCTTGAAGTTACTAGAACCCTAAACTGACAAGGTTATGTGATAAACTTAACAATAATGTTTCTCTTCTTTCGAAATAAAAATGCTTGAACAACAGGAATCGAAAGAAGTACCAACATATCTTTCGACCGTACTTAAATGTATGAAAGGAGTGCTCAGAAACTCCTGTTCAATATAAAAAAACAATCAAAGTTATTAAATATGACTGAGAAGTAACAACTTATTGAATGAAATTTTAAGAACATGTTTCATAAAATTAATTGCTGTTTTATTTATAAAAACTAGAAAGAAAGATTTACATAGTAGTTTGGTAATTATTATTATCTTTCTTCGTGAATTTAATTAGAAAAATTGAGATGCACTCTCAATGGTACACAGTCACAAGTATCGTTTATATAGTTTATTTCATGCATTATTTATAATTATTTTTTTTGGGGGGGGGGTTCTAATTGCTTTTTGAGGTGTGTGTGTGTGTGACTTATTTAAATTCATACAATCAAGTTTAAAATAACCATTTTAAAACATTGTATAATCAGAATGATTTGGAATTACATTTGTGTGCGTTTAGTTAACACAACTTTAAATTAAGTAACTTTAGAGAATGTTTAAATTAATTTTAATTGTGCTTAAGTTAATCACAAACTGAATAATTAACATTTTGAGTTGAAACACAACTTTTATTTTAAATATGTGAATGACTAACGTCCTTAAAATTCCATTTTATTCCATCTGTGCAGCTGTTTTCAGTTCAACCACTTGTTGGAATTCAGTAGTCAAACTGTGATTAAAGATAATATATAAGGAAATAAATTGGGGTATGTATATATTTGCATTTATTTGAGGACATTGTATTAATGTATTTTGTTTGAGTACTGTAGAAACATGTTAAGTTCATCTATAACCAATTCTAGACTAACAAATATTTTTTTTAAATAGAAACTGCAGAATGGTACCCAAAAATCACCTTTAAGTAATTCGAGTAGGGGAATGGACTTCATTATTTCTTTCCTTCAAAGTATTTAAAAGCATGATGAATAAATAAAAATTATGCTCGTTAAAGTCATTTTACAAAAAGTGAAATAAATTTTCTACAATAAGCCAACGAGATATCAGGATATATTTCAGCGTAAATTGTTTGTTGAAAAATACAATTACTTTCGTTGTACGTCTTGTAAGAATTATTTATAAAGATTACCTTGTCTTAATTTATTATACAAATTTGTCAATTTTTATATGTTTTAGTAAACTTACATTGAAAGAATTCGTAGAATTATTTCATGTCTCAGATTTAGACCTTGTCGCATGTTGAAAAAGGAATTAATAAAACAACTAATCTGAACTGAACTGAGTTGAAAGAGAATATCAAAACTCAACAGATTAGTTAAAAGTTTCAAAAAATTTCAATTTTAATGAATAATGAAAACGAAATAATCTTAGAAAATTTTAAGGATCTCTTAAGAGAATATTGCTGGAAAAGTTAAGATTCCAGTAAATTGTATCCCTCATTTTATCCTTCTCATGTGGATACTCTGAAATATTGTTTCATCACCATATCTGAGATTTATTACATGTAAACTTATATTTACCATGTAATCACAGTATCTGAGATTTATTACATGTAAACTTATATTTACCATGTAATCACAGTATCTGACAGTCATTACATGTAAACCTATATCTGCCACATAATCCCTGTATCTGACAGTTGTTACATGTAAACCTATATCTGCCCTATAATCGTCGTATCTGACATGTAAACCTATACCTGCCATATAATCACCGTATATGACAGATACTACCCCATGATTACTCGTTTTATAATCATGTTAATAGAATATGAATTGCATTCACATATTAACAAAATAATCATTTTTAATCATATTTACACTCGTGTTCATAAATTAAGGATAATTCAGAAACACACAGAAATTGAACTCTAAAATAAAAATTTTACATTATTTTTAGAATTATCACACTCATCTAGAAGAATAATATGAATATTACAAGAAAATACCAGATGGCCCCGATATTACGTCACAATGACGAGAGTGTAAGAGAGGGGTATATAAGGAATGGTTGCAAAGAAGTAAAGAAGTTCACAAGCACTACAAAAGCCTTTCCGTGCAATTACCGCATAGTTATGGCACAAAGGAAGCATTTGGATTATGTTTTATGTGGTAGAATTATCGGCCATCTGGAATGTGGACGTACCTAGCTGAAAGTATCAGATGAATTTGGAATCTCCCCAAGTGTCATCTTTAGGATTTGACAACGGTTCCAAAATGATGGTAATGGGTGTAAATATTACAACCCAGGTCGCCCCTGAGTACAACGCCGAATGAGGGCCGATATTTGGTAGTTACTGCCAGAAGAAGCAGACGGAGCATAGCATCAGACCTGTCTCGTCAGCTCTCTTCAGCTACTGGTACTACAGACCGTGCACAGACGCTTAGGGCACATTGGTGTATATGCTCGTAGGCCTGTCAGATATGTTTCACTTACCGCAACTCACGGTCGCCTGCGGTTAGCCTGGAGTAGAGAGCATGCATTGTGGATACCGCAACAGTGTTCTTGTGTGATTGTTTTCCGACGAGTCCAGTCTTAGCTTCCAGTCTGATTCTCGCCAGACTTTCATATGGAGAGGACCAGGTACCCGTTACTACCAAGGGAACACCCTTGAGTGACACCGTTACGGTGGTGCAGGATTGCTCGTTTGGGGAGGGATTATTCTTGGTTCCAGGACTAACCTTCATATTCAGAATGTAACTATGACAGGCCACATCTATCAAGATGTCTTTCTGCAGCAATATGCACGTTTGTTTCGGGGCGCCATGGGTGCGGAATTTCTGTTTATGAATGACAACGCCCATCATCACCGTGCAAACATTGGAGACGAATGTCTTCAATCAGTGGATATCACCCGTATAGACTGACCAGCATATTCACCAGACTTGAATCCAATAGAGAATGTGTGGAACATGCTTGGCGGATGAATTGCAGCTCGTCCTCCCCCTCCCACATATCTACTGGAACTTCGGAGAGCATTGTTTGATGAGTGGTGTAATATTATCCTCGATTAGATCGATAATTTGATCGGCACCATGCCTAAGCGTTGTACGATCTGTATTGCATCGTGTGGGGGGGCATACCATGTTGTATTGGTTTTTTCTTGAAATTTGCTCCATGCAGTAAAAATTGCAATTTTTATTAATGATGTCAAACATATAGCATCATTTTTGCTCATACCTTTTATTTAATAAATAGAATTTACAAATAAGTCCCATTTGTCTCTTTCTTTGCCTGAACTCGCATTATCTTTAATTTATGGACACGAGTGTATATTACAATCATTCAACATATTTATGCTACAGTAATTCACATATTAATACTGCAATCATTCCATTTATTCTGATCTCTTAAGTGACCATGTTACATCATGAGATATACTAAATTGTGTATGAATCCAATAATGTTTATTGTGAACTATTTATACCAATCTTTATAATTTTAATTAAGCCTCTAAAAATACGAATAGTAGAATACATATTTCAATTTTCAACTGCTAATTTGAATTAGTAACTGTTCACGATCGCTGTTCAATGATCTCAATGCTGATCTCATCTCTCTTATTAGTTTTGGTTGGAGTCAACTCGGTTATTTGTTTCGGTATGTCTAAAGGCTCCACTTCTCCAGCATGTCATTTGTTTCATTTCTCATTCTGACAATTTACAAGTTCATTAGCAAAAGGCAGAATGCTCCCAAGATATACAAGCACGTTGGACACTAGTCGGTCCGTTGATGGCAGCCCATCTTGCCCAGAAGTAACAAGCAGATGTTTGTTCTCATCGGTTCCGTCGATGTTGTGACCTCCCTCTTTCATAATGAGCCGGGCAGTACTGCCTCGTGCTGGCTTAATGATGGTTACCATCTATACCTCTTCTCAAGATCTCAAGAAATGGGGAAAAAATGAGCTCAATATGTTTAATTCTAAGACTTCATGGGCATTTTTTAAGCTTTTTCAAGGCAATTGATATTCCCAAATTCCAAAATGATTCTATAATGGTTTTAAGAAAAAGCTTAGTAAATTTAGTATCGTAGGCAAGGACGACGTGGATTACGGAATAATTATCGTAGTTGGTGAAGTTTCTTTTACCATATTATATTGTTTAGCATAGAGAAAGATTTGGCTAATACTTGACAAAATAAGAAATTAGCTGTTGGGAAAATAATTTATTTCTGCTAAAAAGAAAGTAAACTTAAAAGAATATAGAAGTCATTTGTGGGAAAAACGTTTTAATTAAAATCGTAGATTTTAAAAAAATACTCTCCTTTTTATATCATTTATTTAGCATGTATGCATGAAAGTTAATATTTTTTTAATAATTTCTTCTATATTTTATATACTTTTTCCTATATATATATATATATATATATATATATATATATATATATAATTTATTTTGTTAAATTATTAAACTAACAGTTTCAGATGAATAAAACTTACTATTGAAATATTTATTTAAAAACAAAAAAAATTAGAAAGAGAGAAAATATGCAGGAAATAAGCTTTTATATTGGTTCATAAATTAAACATTCTGATAAAATTGTATTCTTAAAAAGAAAGGGAGAATAACAGAACATCGAAACTTATAAATATTATATATATTTCTCTCTCTCTCTTTTTGAGTGTATATTAATAATATTCTCTCTCACTTAAATTTATACTAGCAATTTAAAGCAAAATTCACCTTCTCACTGATTTTGAAAAAAACCAGCTTTTGAATACTATTGCTGACTAAATGTTATTTAATTATAACACTTAAATAAATATGCTCATTACATTTTTTTAATTATTTATTTAAACAAGGGACCAAATTTTCACCAAAACTTACTGACGAAATTTAAGACTTAAAAACATTTGAAATAATTAGGGTTATACCATGCCCTTCAACCCCAATAGTAACACAGTACCCTTCAACGTGTGCTCTACTTTACCACGTAATCATAAATTTCCATAGACATGACTAAGTAGCTGAATTGACTCCACACCGCTGTAAGAAATTGAGAATTCATATCAATTGAGAATTAGATAAAGTTATTTCCATCTCACATTCTTTGGAATACTATTCAAGTATATAAAAAGTGATAGCCATCAAAAATCATATTTCTCTACTAATCAAACAAGTCAAATAATTTTCTTTTATGTAAGGCAAATTTAAAGAGCATTGAAATTAAAATTGTTTTATTCATTGGAAAAATAATTGTTATATAGTATTCACAGCATAAATGATTCATTTGTTTTGAAAGAGCTATATTGTCAAAAATGGTACTTCTCTACATGTGAGAGGAATATGAAAAGAACCAAAAACTCGCCAAGTTTGTGTCGTGTATTCCAGGCGGCACAGAAGAAATCCATAATCTTTCCGACTGAGTGAGGCAGTATGAGGTTAGTTGTTCTTATTGTTGCATTAGCATGCTTCCCTGCACCTAGCTTTGAATTGGGATCTACCAGTTAGATAGAAGCAGCAGGAGAGATTCTTCGTGATTTTGAAGCAGGGACCAAGCAGAAGACCCCCAATACTTGGCCTACCACACACAGAAGTACCATTTCACTTGGTAGATATTGCTACCATGGTATATTTAATGTGTCCCACTTGCCTTTAGCAAACAGAACAGCTCTTCAGCTAAGCCAGGACACGAACTCACCTTGTCCTGATAATAAGAACGACGCCCTAACCAACCAAGACACCGTGAGCTCCAGTATTAGATTAGTACAGTGGTTAGGAGAAAAACAAGAAAACGTTTTTGGGTCTTTGAATATGCTAGCTGTTTTTCTATGTTATAGCTGGGCAATGCACCTTCAAAAGGGAATCTGAAAATGAACCAGCATGTAAAAAAAAGCATTTTGTGATGGTATTGACAATTGAAGAGCATTAGTTGTTTGCTTCAAAATGTCTTGAATAATTTGATTATCTTTTGGATGAGTGTTATGTCACCAAAGAGGATATTTGTAGAAAGTGTATAAACTTAGTGAGTTTGTGGCTCTTCTCATATATTTTTTCATATCTATAGATGCTAATAGTCTTTAAAACGTAGTTTTTTTTTAAAGTGAATGAACGATCAACGATAACTCTGTAGAATAGTACACTCAATAATCTAACAGATTATGTTTAATTTATTTAAAAATGTTATATAATGGTATCTATTTAAATAAAAAAATATAAATACTTTTTCATTAAACTGGGCACAAAAAATCACGAAATATGTGGCTAATATTAATATTAATTATTTATTAATTAACTGTTGCCAACAAATCATTTGGATCAGGCAGCTAAGGGAAAAGTTTATTAATTATTTTTGACAAGCAAAAAGTTGCCAAATATGCATTTAATGTTGACAATGTTTTAAGATTTAGCAATATCAAAAATAAGCTACAACTTTTTTGAAATCTACTATTAAAAAAAATTGTTACTTTTATGAGTGTTTCTATTAAACATATATCCTTTTATTTGAGTGCTTTATTAATTAATAGTTACCAAAAAATAGTTTTCCCTACTAACGAAAAATGATTAAATAATCTATAATTTAGATGCATAAGCAATAATTGAAAATAATACCCTTAAATTCTAGAAATAAGCAACTATTTGTTGACTTGAAATTAATAGCACACTTTGGATATGAAATTTGTAAATCTGAAGGGAGTTCAATTAAATTTAAAGAATAGCTTGCTATTAGATTCGTCAGACTGAGAATAACAATAGTGTTCCACCTTTACAGTAATTAATAGATAGTGTGTGTATTTCTATTATTTTCTCTCATATTTTGTAAAAAAAATATCTTTCTGCTATTCAAAAGCAATTTCAATTATTTTTAGAAAGAATGATTATGGACTATTACTATAGATCTCACATTAGAGGGGCATAATAAAGCTAATTGTAATATAATCTAATGTTCTAAAACATTTTAATTCTGATGCCTTTCAGTTTAGGAAAACGTCATCTTCTCAAAAATTCTTGAAACTGGCAAGATAACATGTAGCCCGAAATTTAATTACTCAAAACGCGACGGGAGGCCAGACTTAAAGTAGCGTGACACATCTAAACGTGTTGAGATAAGCAGTTCCGCTTCTGAAATATTGCCCCAGAAGTACCAAAAAAATATACCAGGGTAGAAAAATAAAAAAAGAATACATTAGCGAAGCATTCTTTCCGATAGCAAACAACGGCAGGAGAAAGAGCAGGTATAGTCAACCTGTGCCCGTGTAATTACTTCATAATTCAAGAAGAACGTCAGCATCAATCATGGTTAGTGCAATCTGTATTCACCTTGGAAAGTCTCGTGATAAAACGACGTGAAAACGGGGAGACAGGCCCTGAGAACGTGCCTGGAAAGACGCAGTGGCCCGGGTAGATTTTTTAATTTATTTATAGGGAGACTGGAGCGATCGTTTGTTCTAGGGGGTAGGCTCCTGGACCGAGCGAATTCGGACGAATTACCTCAACCGGTAGCCCAAATGGCCTGTCACAGGATCTGTGTGTCGTATAATTCTATTTGAGCAATTACCACGTCGACTGAGGAAGGAAGTGCTTTTCATAGTTGGTAACAGTAATAGTTTTGGAAGAAAGAGAAAGGTTTTTTTTTTCGTCTGGTTTTCGGAGCAATGATATATAATACCACCGTTTAATATCGAATTAGTCTGAAAGTGATTCTCTACTTTTTTCTCTTTTTCTTTTTGCAAATGGTAAATAACTCTGACTGGTAAAAATAGCAGTTTGGTAACTTTCCGGGATTATGTATGTGCGAGAAGTAATGTCATAATGAGAGTATAATTCTTTGATGGATCTGACATTTTCGAAAAAAGAAAGTGATTGAAATTGATCGTTTCGGCGCTTTTAATATAGAAAACTGTAAGGGAAGATTTTAATGTTTACACTTAAATGAGGACAGAGTTCTCCCGCATCGTAAAATAATAGATATAATAGATGATAAATATTTAACAAATAATTGGTCATGGATTAAGCTAATTTTGCAGCATTTTTTGGTTGTGATTTTATTAAAGCGTTTGAGACTGACACTTTAAGCACCATTCTTTTCATCTAAACGGTTAGTCAGGCTGTGCAATTAGTCATTGTGCAAGGTAAAAATTGTGCGAGATAGAATGTTTAAAAAGCTCATAGAAATAACTGTTTATTTTTAAGATTACAAAAACATATTTTAATAAAAAATGTAAATAACACGATATAAATGTTTAAAAATTTATCAAGCTAAAATGAAGTATTTATCATCAATATAAAAATGTATTAAAATTACAAAACACATATTTCTTTCAAAATATTATAAACAACAAAAAAGGGGGGAAAGTTTTAAAATATTTTACTAATAGTTATGGTCAGGCTAAGCCTGTACTTTGGTTGGTTAGTGTCGTGTCTATATTTGAAGTAAAATCAAATTACTCCAAGAGCCAAAATCACGGCCTTGGCCATGTGTACGATTTTGTCATTATAAAGATTTTTCTAAGAGGGAAATTGTAAACATAGTGTGATGGCCTGCAGAAGCCTATGCTTTCTGCCAGGCCTTTTCTTATCAAAATAATTGAGAAGTTTATATTCTAATATATAGTATTAGAAAGGCTCTTTTATCCGAAAATGAGAACTAATGAATTAATTTTTCTCATTAATTTTACATTAATAAAGTTAGCATCAAAAAAAGTAGTCTTATGAAACTTGTAAAGAAATTTAATAAAAATTTAAAATCAAAATAATTGAGAAGTCATATACGAGATATAATAAATTTTTCCTATCCATGTAATTTATGAATAAGATTTCTATGATTAAGTTAGATGCTGAATTTTCCGTGTACCATGTTAATTATGTGGTCGCTATATTTAGAGAACAATATCTTTCCTGAATGAGTCTTGTCAGACGTAATTATAGACATTTTTCTTGTTTGCTTTAGATCATTGGGTGCATATGGCAAAGGAATGTAGTCTCGAATGCTACAGGGAAGTCTTCCATGTTGTAAAGCAAGTCACAGTAACATCGGTATACTTGATCATGTGGACAGTCGAGCACTTGGCTGCAACTGCTTTCTTGCTGTATAACAGTGCGTACTCATTAGAGAAGTTTGTAAATCAGTACACAATTTGCTGTAGGTCTTGTACTAGATATTTAAAAAATACATGCAGAAATACTTTAGATTTCAGCTAAATAAAATTTAACAAATAAGCGCATAAAAAAATTTATATTATTTTGATTGTCTCGTGAATCGTAAGAGAGTTTTAAAGAATCATGGCTTACTTCTGGTTCTTAAAGTCATATAAATTCTATAAATAGGATAATATAAATTTATAAAATGTTTTTAATGGATAAAAAATAAACAACACAATTTTGTTAAATCGATGTTCTTTGTTAACAATAATTAATGTTCCATCGTTGTTAAGAATGGGATTCATTCAAATATTTCAAGTTACATCCGAATAAATTTTGTTAAGTCTTTGAAGTCTTCCATGTAACCATGGTTTCATGCATGCCAGCTATGATACTATATTAACATGTAAAAACCATTAATGTAAAACATTATTTTTATTAGTTTACAATAAAATATAATAAGTAAAATAAGAATTAAATATGTATTCACACATATAGAGATGGAAATAAAACGTTTATAGATAAGTAATTAAGTTAGTAAGCCTTTTCATATCCACACATTTACTATTTATTTTGTTATTTTATTTATAAAATTATTTAATTTTATGAGTGATATTTGCTTAAATGTTTCATTGCATTTTTAGAAAATTAATTTTAAAAGTATACATAAAATAATCATTGAAATTGTTCATAATTATTTTTTCAAATTATATAAAGTTATCGAAAATTATAAACTTGACATTTATGAATTTTTAAAGCATAATTTCATAAAAATCATAAGGTTATTTAAACGACATAATAGTAATTTTAACGAAAGAAAAAATTAAATATTAAAAGTAACATTATGATTCCATGATTCATCGTTTCGAATTCAAATATTTGACGAGACATAATAATCCCATAGATTGCATAACTTTTAATCCTTGAACATTGTATATATATATGTATATATATATATATATATATATATATATATTGTTTTTTGATACATATAATTAAATAATAATGAATATAAAGTATATTGAACATAGTATAGGATAAAAAAAAATTCTCATATAATCATTTATCAACATCAAAATTTTATCCTATTCCCCAATTTTTATGAAATTCTCCAAAGAACTTGCAATTGTTTAATTTATGTTAAGGATTAAAGCACCATAGTTTGCATTAAAAACTTAACAATTTATATTTCTCAACATTTTGTTGTTTCTATCACAGTTAACAGGTGGTCTAACAACTGGAAAAATAAGAAACCCCAAGTGGCCAACAAGCACAATACATACGAATGGAGCTATAACCCGAAATTTTCTTGTGACGAAGAAACGTCTGAAGACGAAGATGTCAGGAAAAAAACTTAGTATGCTTGCAAAGAAAAAAGAACAAACGTTCTAAATAAAACATAATTGATTCTGAAAATTGTAAACGAAAGTTAATCATTCGTTATTGAAACTTTAAGTCTCAGTTACAGTTACAGAACAATATCAGTTTGTAGGAAATAAACATGATACCGATATCACATCGTTTTTAAGACCCTTTAATGCTCTTTTCCTTTTAAATAAATTGAAAATTAAAGCATGTCACAAAAATTTGCATAAATTTATGATTTTATATATATATATATATATATATATATATATATATATATATATATATATATATATATATATATATATATATATATATATATATATATATATATATATATATATATATATATATATATTAAAGTAATGAATATACAGTATAATAAAATATGAACTACAATACATTACAGGAAATCTAGCCAGCGCAAAAGCAGCTAAAGAAAGATTCGCCAATATAAATAACATAAAACATGAAAAATATTGAAACCAGAAATATAAAATTGAAAAAATACTAAAATATATGATGATAAAGATAAGAAGAAGGTATAGGAACCACGTATTCATCAGGAGGGAGATGGCCAGCTATGCAAAATGAACACTCTTTTCTGACATGCGCGAAGGACAAATGTCTAAATATCTTCGAGCAATATTCCGAAGAGTGTTCGCTTAGAAGAAAAATTAATACATTTAGTACAAAAATTAGAATAACTATATAAATATATATATGCAGAAAAGTAAACATACTCACAATAAAGGAAACATACATACAGTAGAAAAAATAAATATAGTAGAAAAATTATATCATCAGCAAAATTACACAATACAAAATCAGCAAATCAGATTGAATTTATGTATTAAAATAATAGAAGGGTTGCCAAAGGTAAGCTTAAAATTGGTGTACCACCTCAAAATCCAATAAATTTGAAACAAATTTGTTTTAATCTTGATCTGTGTCAAAGTGTCAATAAAAGTAATATGGATCATAATATTTTGAGAGTCCTGGCTTGCGAGGTGTTGAGTAGATACTATCCTGAGCCAGAGTGGCTCCGGATCTTTACCGGTGGATTCCTCCTGTCAAACAGACCAAATGCTGGTGCCGGAGTTTTCTCCGAAGCCTTTTCCTTTTATGCCGCGGTGGGACGGGGCTTTGCCTTTGACGGAAAGGTCGCGGCAATTCGCTTGTATCTATCTCAGCTATGTTGCCACATAGATCAATTTACAAAAACTGTTGTCCTCTGTGATTCAAGAGCTGCTCTTCTGGCCATTGTATCCTCTAATAATCCCTTAACACAGGACATTTTGAACTGCCACCAGCATCTTGAGAACCTAGCATCCCCTGAGAAGACCATTGCCTTCCAGTGAATCCCTGCCCATTGTGGAGTCACAGGTAAAGAAAATGCAGATTACCTTGCAAAGAAGGGCGCTTTAATTAAGCAAACTCCCACACGTGCTATGCCCTTCTGTTCTATTAAACATCTTGTCAAAAGAACTCTTAAGTCCAGAACTCATGAAGAGCTTACTAACCGCATTTCTCTTAACTCATGAAAGAATGCCATCCTAAATCTGCGCAATAGCCCAAGATAGAGTGGTGGCTGAATTCCGCCTTGACACCGGGCACGACAGTCTTCGGAACATCTGTATAGATTTGGTATCGTTCCTTCTCCGGTCTGCACTCTGCAACATTGGTGAGGTCATGGACGCAGCTCATCTTCCTGGCTGCCCTGCACTTCGTAAGACGTCTCTAACTGAGAACTATTGAGAAGCTAGAGACATGTTAGATTAATAGACTCTGTTGCAGTATCTTTTTGTGTTATTGTTCTATACTTTTTATTTGTTTTGCTGTAACTGTCTATAATCTGCCATTGGAAATAAAAAATTTGAAAGTGGAATAAAGAAATGAAACCACTTTAACCTTTTGAATTTAATTACTCCTGGTAATATTTCTTCATTCCAATTTAAAATTTACTTTGGCAACTCTTATATATATATATCTATAATAAAATACTAAATATAATAAATTTCAGGTATTTAGTCATGATAAAGAAACAGAAGAGCCAACAGCAATAAATTCATAATTGTATTTCTAGTACAGAGGAAAACAAATTTCTGTAACACATAATGCCACACAATAACATGCATAACGAACACATAATCAATATTACAAATTTCTTAACTTTTGCAAGTTTTGTAGTTCGAATGATAAAAACAGTTATCAGATTTTGAAGCATCAGGAATAGTTATTGGAAAAGCAATAAAAACTATTATTAGATCTTGTCAAATGTCTGATATCAATTCCTAATAGACCATTGACAAGATCTAGCAACAGTTTCCATTCTTCAGATACTCGATATTTTCTTGATACACTTGAAATCTATAAGTACCTCAAGAAAATATCGTTCATTATATAAAAAATATTTTTAGAATTAACTATTCGTTTGAATTGGCTCCTGTAATTATCTTAATTGTCTGGACAAACCATGTGTCATGAGATATCATACTGGGGTCATTTAAGTAATTTTATGTTGTAGCTTTGCCTTTCGTATTTAATATTGATCGTATTTTTAAGATAAATGTATAACATAAAAGATGAAAAGAAACTAACAACCCAAAACTTAGAAATAAAACTACAAATCATGAAGATCATTGGTGGTATTTCAGATTGATTATTATATTTTAAGTGCAAGAATAGCTTTAAATTTAGTCCAGCAACATTAAACTCAAATGCTTATTTCAATCATAAATATTATCGAATATTTTTTTCGTTAAAATCACAAAATTAGTGATAAGATGTACTTTGTTTAGCATTCTAATAAAATTAGTTTTTGAAAAAAAGTGTTTTCCAAGATCATTATTTTGTTCTACATAAAGATGAATTTCATATATATCTCATAGAACTGTACAGCGAATATCCATATTTTATTCTTTTTACAAAAAAATTGGTTTTAGGAAAACTTCGTTATACATATATTAAAGTAAAGAAAAAAAGCTTTGATTTCCACTCACACATTTTCCGATTACATACATTTTACTCTATTTTAAAAATAAAGAAAAGTTTTTCTGTGATATTATCATAGAATTATAAAAGCTTAAGTATTTGTTAATTCCTGATTATAGAAAAAAATTAATATAAAACTTTAAATTTTGCATAAATAGAAATTAATATAAAGTAAAATTGTAAATTTAAATTAATTTAAATGTAAAATTATAAATAAATTTAAATGAAAAACAATAAATTAGTAATATTTTATGAGAATAGATATTTAGAATTTGTATTATTTAATTGACCGTAACTGTAACTACATGAAAGAAAGCTTAATAATGACGATTAAGGGTATGTCATTATAATCAGCTACTCTAGAATTCCAAAACAGGATTACTATTAATTTCTATTCCCAACTGAATTGATTATGAGTGCCAAGGCTGCCACTGCGTTATATAGTAATTATTCTGGTAAATCTAGCTCATAAAGCTAAATTATATGGTAAATATTATGCAAAGTAGTAATCTGAAAGTACAGTGATTCTTTTTGTCTTTCTTTCTAATGAAGTTCCTATTCTTTAATTTAGCAAAAAATGAAATGTCTACATATAAAAAAAGGTACTTATCTTACGATAATCGCAGTAACGGGAAAGAACAAAATCGTAAATTACTGTCATAAATATTCCATTTTCATCGTGTATTGTTCAAAAAGATTTACGTTTTTGGAAACTACTAAAAAATAATGCAAACATTTTATAAACTAAATAATTAGCACTTATTGAAACGCCAATGTTTATTTCTGGGGAAAAATTTCAGCAATCGCTTCAATGATCGATGAATAAGTACAAAGTAACAATACTTTTTTTCCAATGAATCAAAACTAAAATTTACTGTATTTATCTGTTTTTCGTCCCTTGGCTATTTATGTTCGTAATGCTCCTTTAAACCAACAAAATGATCACTAAGTTGGCACAGGTGCCGTATAATCCATGATTTCAAATTCTGAATTTTTTTGGCGATGAGGAAATGTTACAAAAATGACGTATCGTGACGTGCGCAATAATGTAAATACTAGGGTTACCAAAATAGAATTTTCTGCTTAATTCTTATGGGTCTCCATATATATGACGTAACAAAAACACAGTTGCCAGATACATAAGAAAATCCGCCAAAAATCGCCAATCTCAGAATTTGGCTCATGGATTATAGGGCACCTGTGCCCACTAAGTTATCTTTTGAATCAAGTAGCATCAGTTTGTTTGGCTTTGTTTATCATTCTTTAGTCAGTTTTTGAAAAAAAAAAAAAAAAAAGATTTGAGTATATTTAATTTAAAATTAAATTTAGAGTCATTAAAATCATTTTATATCTACGGTATATTATTTCTCTTTTTAATAAGAAACATGATATTTTTTAAGATGATAAACGAGGTTATAATGGAAATGCACAAAAAAAATGACATGGATAACTTTGAACTGGCTTTTATCACCATATCTTAAATTTAATGATATTAGTTAAATATTAAGAGAGTTCCATGTGTATCAATTAATATGGAGATATATTTTTCTTTTTTCAGCCCAATAATATGGGAAACCTGACATACTATATGCTTACTTTTAATTGTATAAATATGACTCAATAAGTTCATAAATTAACAAAAATTTATTGAACATTTTCTTATTTTATTTTATTTTACATAAAAAAATTAAAAGTTAAGCAAAAAAATATTTAAAAATAGAAAATGAAAACATGTTAATATTGCATTGAAAATTAGCACAACCATTCGAATATAGTATAAAAATAACATTTGAGATTAATGTTCAAACATTATCTAAAAAATTGCTAGAGAAAGAACATTTAAAATTAACATAATGAACTTAATGAATATTCTCAGACACTGGATGGTGAACTTCGCCTTATTTGCAACCACTCGAAGAATGTAATCTGAAGGCATGCAGCAAATTCATAGACAAATCTGATTTACGACACCGTCTCTATACGTTGGCGTAATTAATTACATGTGACGTAGATCAAACGGGCACAAAAGCCATATAATCTAGGATGCCAAATTTTGGCTGGTTTTTTTATATATCTGGTAACCTGACTTTTATTATGTCATAGAGATGGTGAACTGTAAGAACTATGCCAAAAATTCTATTTTGGTAATCTTAATATATACATCACCTCTCACGTCACAGTCTTCATCGCCAAAATAATTCAGAATTTTTCTTCTTGGATTTTATGGCATATGTTCCGATGAAATGTTATCTGACGCCTTGAATATTCTAAACCAAAGAGAATTGTAATAAAGTGTTGAAGCCATTATCTCAACTGGAATGAAAGAAACAACCATTTTATGGTTAAAAAAGAAATTTAGTGCCATATTAATACCTCTCAAAATAACAGCGTAAAATTGGCAAGAATTTAATCTTCTTTTAATAAGAATAATTTTCATCCCTGTTAATACTAGATTAATAGGAATTGGCACTTTAACGCGCTTTATTTAAGAAAGTTACAAAAACCAATCGCATTTTTATAATATTTCTTGCACTGACTTTTATCCTTTGATTGAAATAAATATATATTGGAATCGATTTTCTTCAAATTTCCAATTATTAAAATTCTTTTTGTGATATACATATACTACAGGTATACGTCCATTGTACCTGGTCATAATAAAATTTTTAGTAAATTAGTTTCACCCATGCAAAAATTACAACAGTGATAAATATGAATACGAGATTGTGTCGATGCCGTTATTTCAAATGAAATAAGTCCGATAAGCAACAACAGAATGGAAAAAAATGCTCTATGTGAATTGCTGTCAGTATCAGCGACGTGAATTACAATTAGTAATCGAGCATTTGTATAAAAGATACACGGAATGAATGTACAATATTGAATAAGGCATTAAAATATTAATGAATAGTAAAAATTTTCCATATAAATGTATTTCCTATATTTTCATTTTTTTTATTAGTAGTGTTTTGGTTATTTCTTCTCTGTATTCTGTTAAAATATATGCCTTCTTTTATACGTCAAATTGACACGTGTTCATAGAAATGGACATATAAGAAATCTCTGTAAACCTAGTGATAAATAATTTCATCTATTTGCTAATTTTTATTTACATACTTAATACAACTTATCGACTTTATATAAATTTGACAAAGGGAAAGAACTATTAGGTAAATTGTTTATCTAAGCATAAAGTAGATTTTATATGCATCATTTTTCTTTATCAGCATTAGCAAATATAAAAAAAAAAACGATGAAAGTTTACTTACAGGTAACCATTGATACTTGGCAATTTTTTTAGACACACCAAAGTATGAATAACAAAATATTAATCGTAAAACTATCTTAGTTAAGAATTAAAAATACCAAAGTTCACAGTAATTAGATTTTATCGCCGCAAATTTTTTCCTAAACCAAAAAATATCCCATTCTACACCAAACCTAAAAAAACAACGATACTGAAATCTTCACTTAAATTTATTTAAATCATATTCAAAATAGATTATGGTTTTAATTATGCGAAAATAGTAGCGATTCAAATATTCTAAAAGATTATGCATGCATGAATTCGAATATTCTAAAAGATTATACATTTCATTTTCACTAGGAAAACTTGAGCTAATTATATTAATCGAAATTTTATTGAAATAAGAAGATTGTTAAATACAGAATATTTGATTATATGCCTAATCATCATTTGTTGTTTTTGATTTCTTTGTACTAATAATTATGTATTAGGAAATTGTGTTTTTATTTATTTATAAATTTTTTATATTAAATCTATATATCACAATTTTAGAAAAACAATCATTTAAATGCAGCCGAAGGGAATTTCGACTGTCAAAATCTAAAATGTGCCATTTTAATTAAGTTACAAATCTTACGCTGTTCCATGCGACTTAATTCTACTAAGATATATTTTATGATTAAGTGAAGATAATTAAATACCAAAGGAGTAAAAGGTTTAAGATCTAAACCACTATCAATAATTAATAATTGGAATTTTAAATTGAATTCCATTATAATCCATTCTTTTTCTTTTTTTATTCGATGGAGGTCATTTTTCGGGAAAAGGATTAATGTTATTTTTCCGTTCACGATGAGTTGTAAGAATTTAAACTTATTGAAAGAAAGAAATTATTCTTCTAATTAGCTTTCCCTTCGATAAGTATAACTAAAAACAGATTTATAATAGAGTTAAGGTTCACTTGCAAATATTCAAATTAGCATATGTAAAAAAATAAAAGAAAAAAGTTGATGATCCTGCTAAAATCTTCATATTTGCCCTTCCATATCGCACGTCTATATCCTGCTAGAAAAAAATGAACGTTGCCACAGGCGATTTATAATTGCAAAGTGTGGTATATTTATATAATCATCATTATTATTATTCCAGGGGTGTGTGTTATTATTAACATCATTATTATTATTGTCCTCTCTTTTGGTACTTTTTTTCGTCTTCTATCCATTCATTCATCGCAGATTATTTCTGGTCCTCCCGCTTCGCTACGGCCATAGTTCATGGGGTGGGACTAGGGTGGTGGGGGCCGCAGCAGAGTTGAGCAGAGCAAGTTCCTGTTAATTAGGCCCTCTGACGGCCGCGATTCTAAGCTCTCTCTCTCCGAGTGACGTCCCAGTGCCAGAGGATTTGGCGCAATCCGCGGGCTCATTAACTCGACTTCACAATACAAATCATATCAGTGGAAAACGCTCAGTAAATTGCCATAATCGGATTTTCCGTCGAATTCCCTGATTTCGCCCCACTTAATGCAATAGGATTACTTCCGCTGCGAGCGAGCACCGCCACATGTCAAGCTGAGGGATCGTAAAAAGGGAGGGGAGGGGGTGAGTTGGAAGTTCTGGTTTTGCTTTCGGAGGGTGGGCGGCCCTTTGGCGGCTCGCTTTTCCGCCTTTTAAAGATTATTTGCCGTTCGATTAAGTGGCATTGGGGTTGGAATGCACCAAGGGAAAACAAGGATTCGACAGGCCGCCTTAATTTGCCACCCAAACAAACGCTGTTTAACGCAGCACACTTAATTTGTGAATAAAAGACTGTTTCACAGTCGTTATTTTGGGAAGTCAAAGCAAAAAAAGAAAGAAATGATTTTTCCGCTGCCTCAGTAAATACTTTAACAACTTAGAAAACAGTGTTTTCATCCCGAGATATTTATTGCATAAAAGGATTCGAAGAATATTTTTATGCTTTTCAAAAACAAAAAAAAATGTGCTTTGGCCTTAATCTTCTGAGTGCACTCTAAAGCAAGATAAATAAATGTTCTTTCGATAAATACAATGTTGTTTCGATAAGTAATATTTTGACATTTTAAAGATGAATTCAAAAAAAGTTTGAAATTTTGAATTTATAATTTGCATGGAAATATATAAAACACGTGTCTAACATCTGTCAGTGGTTTATTATAAAAAGGTCGTTACCAAAGATATGTGTCAATGGACGAAGCAAATATTTTTATTGTTTTTGTGAACTATGTCTTTTACGAATATAAAATGATTTATTGTGTTATTAATATAAAAATGCCTTACAAGGAACAAATATAACTCTTTTAAACTCATAAATGTTTGACATTATAGCTTTATAATTTAATTTTTTTTTAAACTCTCATTTATTGAATGCCTTATCTATAAAATCGACTAACTCTATAAAACAAGAAGTTGAGAAAAATGATTAAAAGCAAGAATATATTTTTTATAGGCAAACATACATTTTTATATCATTTACATGTAGTTACATGCAAACTCTAAAAAAAGCACTATAATTTTACAGCAAAATGTGCTGGTGTTTTGGGTGCCAGTACAATATGTTGTAAATTTACAGCATATTCGTAAAACTTTTACAGTTCTTTTTACTGTAATTTTTACAGCACTTTTCACTGTAATTTTTACAGTACTTTATACTGTAATTTTTACAGCACTTTTCCCTGTAATTTTTACATTACTTTATACTGTAATTTTTACAGTACTTTATACTGTAATTTTTACAGTACTTTATACTGTAACTTTTACAGCACTTTATACTGTAATTTTTACAGCACTTTATAATGTTATCTTTACAGCACATTTTACTATACCATTTTGCTGCATATTCTATAAAACTTATTGTAATAGCTATTTGTAGCTATCACCATGTTTTCATATATCTTAGTACTATTTTCATAAAGTAATTTTTTTGCTTATTAAAGTTTATTTTATGCAAAAAGGTAATTTTTGAAAGAAATGTAGATTATTTTTTTCATTGTAAGGAAATGTTACAGATCACCCCTTTCAATTAAATATGAGGGTTCATAACCTCTTGAAATTCTAAACATATTAAGGATGCATAATGATTTACATTAAAGCTCAAAATTATTTTCAAATGCTTTTTATTTTGTTACTTATTCTTAATTTCTTTAATGTATTTTTTGTCAATTATTTACATTTGAAATAAATATTTGTATAAAATTCTGTTAAATGGTTTACACACATTATAAACATATTTCTTTTAATATTTAATGAGTGGACACAAAAAACGCCTTAATTTCCGCTTTTTGGCAAATTTTATTCATTTCAAGTTGAAAGAAAATTTATTGAAAAAATATTAATGTTGTATTTTACTTGTAACTGAGAGTATAAATGAATTTTGAATACACAATAACTAATTTTCTAATTATGTGCCTACTATTATTATTAAGCAATTTTTAACACACAATATACAAAGCACAAAAAACATAACTAATGTTATATTGCAAAAGATGTCACTTTCCTTAACATTCTGTGATCAATAATTTAACTTTCAATACCTAATGAGATCGTTTAATTTTTATATCTTACAATCGTAACTTTAACAGTAAATTAAATTTTTTATTACATTTTTTTTTTTTTTTTTTTTTTTTTTTTTTTTTTTTTTTGAAAAATTAAGACAAAATAGTCATTTTGAATAAGCAAAACTAAACGTAACATTAATTTTTGATTTACTTGTGATTCTATAGATTTAGAATAGAAACGTTACAACACATTCCCTTTTACTAAAAACATCAAAGGGTAATTAGTTCATGATAAAGTATTTTAATTATAATGTAAAGACAATAAAAAAATTTTTTATATTAATTAAAGTAATTGATTTTTTTTTCATCATAAGTAAAAGCTAATGTAGATTCTGAGGAAATAAATCAATAGTCGATAACACACAATCAATAGTAAAGATTCTTTTTATTTATTCTACATTTTTATGACCATTCAAAGTTAGATAATTTTTTTAATAGTGACAAAACACGTGACTAGAAACCATACTTGATATTTTTTTTTTTGATTTCGTTCCTCGCGATGGATTAATGTTGAACAAGCATCTGAAAAACAAACAAAAAAAATAGAAATAAGACAAATAATTTGAAATTTCAAGAGCTGAATATCTCAGAAGAAAAGTTATTCAATAGTTCAATATTTAGAAGTTTTTTATGTAATTAATTCTTTTAATGTGTGATTAAAAGAACTTTTTTAAATTCTTTTAATTATATTACTAAAAGGAATGAGAAGGAATAAAGTAAATTTACAATTATTTTTTGAATAAATGGAGAATATTTTCTCAACATAAGTTAAAAGAAACACAAGATATATTTTTTTAAAACTATTAACAAAAAATTAATTTGGTATGACATAGATCAGGTTCATGAATATAAATTATTCTGAGGTCTCTGAAATATTTCTAAATGAAAATATACCTTTGAATGAATTCCAGATTTCCAGACAACTCTTCCGCATATTTTACGTTAAAGATATAAAATGCAGAAAAAAAGGCAAGGAATGTCCCCCCCCCCCCATAAAATTATACAAATCTTCATTTACTACTATTCCATCAATCAACATAATGTATTTAGTAGAATATAATCAGCCCCTGGAAAACAATCAATTTAAAATAATCAACTCAAACATTTTATGCCAAAATATTATAGTATTATTACATCAGCATGGTCAAACTTGATAATTTTAATAAAAAAGCAAAATTAATAATATGTATTTAAGGAATATGTATAAATAATAACAGCAAACTAATATCTTTATTGTTTTACTGAATAAAGTAAATCTTTTGTGAAGCGAATCTATAACATTTCGAATAGAAACTGTGAATTATAAATTTTTAGAAATATTGCGAGAAACATTATACTTTAAGCCCATTTTTAAGATAAATAACAAAAGCCTATTTTAAATTTAAAAAATAACTTTTTCATAGAAAATTTGTATGCATAAACATTCTTTTACACACATATATACACAATTTGTAAATATTTCCAACTAAAATAAACAGAAAAATTAAAATTCTACAACGTGTGAAAGTAGCAATTTATGAAATAACATTTTATAAAACATTTGCTTAAAACTGAATTTCTTTAACTTTATAAATAGTTATCTCAAAAATGATATTAAAGTTGCATTAGAGTTAAGTATTTCCATCTAAGAAAACTTTAATTTCAATAAAAAAAAATGATATAAAATGGTGCAAAGATAAGAAATATTAAAAAAAAAAAAAAAAAAAAAAAAAAAAAGCATTTGCTGTAAATTAAATCTGCATATTTACAGCAGCATTATAAATATACTTAGAGACAAATCAAGGAGAATACAATTGTAGCATCAAAAAATTATTTAACTAAAATAATTTATTTTGATTTTGTTTGAATTTAATATATTCATATGATTTATCTGAAATGGAATGTTAGCGTTAGCGGAGTAAACATTATTTGAAGAGGTCAATAAATGTAACAAATGTTTGCTTATGAGTTAAAATATTTTAAACTTCATGAAATATATAAATAATACCACAAAATTAATATACATGGTGTACAAGGTAAGTTTATGACATCTACTGCATCCTGAGAGGATGTGGAGATCTAAAACCAATAAATAAATTCCTGTTTAATTTACTTATCAGATTAATTTAATGTTAATTTCTAAACTTTTTATTTACAATTTACTAAGCAATAAAATTTTTTAAAAAAAGTTTTGAATACTTTACCGCAACATTTCTAAATATTTTTTTAGTCTTCTCCAAAATATGTAGATAAAAGAACAATACATGTTCCAACATCCTCTTTTCCATTCAATTCCTCAATAGTTGAAGAAGGTATTTTGCAACGTCCAGGAGAAGTTTTCAGAAAATTAACAATTCCTTTAATTTTGTTTATTGACTCAAAATTAAGCCTTTCCTTCAAATTGATAGATGTCAGATACTTAAAATGCTCCAAAAGGCCTTGCTTTAGAAATCAGCAAAGACCATCTTTCTTTTAATTTGCAAATATCAAAAGGCGTGTAGATATCTCTTCGTTGGAATTCAAAAGTCTCGAATATTAGTTTTCCAACCTCTTCAACATTTAAATTTTTTGGATGTTCCTCAAAAAATTTAAGAAGTTTCAATCTTTTTACTTCTTGTTCTTCTTCCTCCTCTTCATTAAGGCATGGTTCCCAATTAATACACCCATATTTATCTGACATCTTTGATTTTTTCATAGTGGTGACACATTTCTGTTCTTGTTGTCTTTTTTCGGCATACCTTCACCTCTATTCACATTTTCTAGCCGATTTCGTACTTGTTTTGAAAGGTAAGTATTTCCCTCACCAATAATTTCACCGCAAAGTGTATCCATCAATACAGGATACATGTTCACAACTTTATTCGTTATTAAGTGGATGGCCTTCTTTCCTGGCGAGTGCGTTGTGTTCTTTATTTCGTAAGCAATAATCCTGACCATCTGCCTTCTTTCAGCAGGAGTTGATCGTTTTCCCTCATCCATCTTTTTTGATAAAGAAATTGGCAATTGTATCTTGAAATCATTTGCCCAATTGCTATTTAAAGCAGTATCCACGCACTGTTCAGAAGTCATATCTATTGTTTTCATATAGTTATATCACCTTTATAAAAATAATTATTTTAAGTCATAAATAATTTAAATAATAATAAATAAAAGGCTAATATTTCAACTAAAATAATAACAAATCAAGATAACAATTTTTTCAATATTTTTATAATTTTTTTACAGTTAAAATTTGCAATAGTTTAATTACCATGTGGAATCCATGCAATAATTAATTTCTTTCTCTGAATGGGCTTCAGAATTAACTGTAAGTCTTCGTCTGTTACAAGTTTCAAATCATCAAGCTCTTCAACTCCTATTGATTCTGTTAAATGGGAAACGACTTCAAAAACTTTTTCTTCGGATAATTTTAAGGTATCCAATATTTGTTTTTTTTAATGTTTAATAAAAGTTCTCAGACATTGTGTCCTACATAAATTACAAATAAGAATCAAAGGACAAAATTTTGTGAATCAATTATTTCAAAAGTATTCTATGAAAAATTATACCAAAAAATATTTCCTTTGGATTGTAGGAATTTATTGATGTGTGTTGGACATCTTATATTCATTGAGATGAATAACAAGCCTACACCAACATCTTACACACTTTATAGTTTTCCACATTATATATTTGGTTATAAGTTTTTAGCACTTATTTATAATATAAAAAATGAAAAAATTTGATAAAAAACAAAAAAGGTGTCTAACTTAAGACTACTAACAAATTAAGACTACTTCATACCTTTATTTTATTAATAAAAGAAATGTAGGAAATAATCTAAATTTAAAGATAAAATATTTAATCATTCTCCTAGTGGTGATTAAAATTTTAATCACAATAAGAATGATGAAGTGGGACATATGTAACTTTATCTATAGTATAAGATGTTAACGGATAATAATCTAGTAATTTTTCAATATCTACACAAATAATTTTGTCCTTTTCTTCAGTAATTACATAGGATAGTGTATCAGAACACAAAACTGAATTAAGAAGGGAAATTACCAAATAAACAGAATTGTTTTTAACAATAATTATTAAAATTTTGCCATACCTAAGGCCATTTTCAGTTTTATGTATTATTACAAATTGTCCTTTTTTATATAGCATTATAATTGTTTGCAATTATATTGTATGATCCCTTTGCAATTATATTGTATCCCTTTGCAATTATATTGTATGATGTTAAAATATTGTTAATTCTTAAAAAAAAATTTTTTTACAGCTGCACTCATTTTATCCGAGAATATATTTTCATCATACTCAACACACCCATCAGTATCAATGTTATGTTGATAACGTTGCCCTGAATTTAAATAAGCTTCTCTTAACTGATGACGAACAGCTAAAGTTAAACAAACATTTTTAAAATTGTGGGATGTTTGTACACATTTTTTAAAAAAAAAACTGTGTTTGCTTTCAAATCTCAAACTACACATTCTTATTAAAGGTCCAAATAATACAGATAATTCAGCATAATGCAATAAATGGTAATGTTTAGGTTTTAAATTATTATCAGGGAATTTTATTCTGTGGAAATCTATATTATCTTCAACCATACCTTTCACACAAGCAATTTGAGTGATATTTGTGTTTGGTGCACATACTATTTCAACTATTTCTTTTAATTGTAGAATAAGGCTCCAAACTTTTTCATCAAGTTTACTTAAATAAGATTTAAAAATTAAAAGAAAGAGGCTTAAAAAAAACTCCAATTTTGAACTGCTTTACCCCCTAATTTGTTGCATGATACATTTACAATTGCAGACTTATTTTTTGAGTCATTTACATTATACTTAAAATTTGAAATCAAATAATTTACTTCCTTATAATCAAACACTTTTTGAACTTTAATAAAATATTGTAAGTACAATGCCAAATCATATGACACTTATCCTTCTAATATATCATGTGCAAGACAGAGGGTGGTAAACATGGTAGGCAAACATGGTCATGTTCTTAAGTATTTAAAATTGAATCAAATTTTATTCCTTTTTTATCCTCCTTATCACAATTAGTCATGTTATAATTATTAGAATTACGTAATTCTCCAAGTTTTAAAGGATTTTCCTGAAATTCTGTTGAAGTTATTAAATAATAACGACAAAAATACTGCGCAGAAAAATTTTCTACAAAGCCTCCTATTCCATGAGATCCTAAATTATCTCCAAGAACAAAATTACACTGCCCTTTATATAATAACTTCAAGAATTTGTGAGATTTGACTCTGAGGAATAGACAAAGTTGATAGTTTTTGCTTAATGTTGTTTTTCAAGAGATTTGTATTGAAATTTTGCAAGGTCTGAATTTCGTCAATAATTACTTGAATAATTGTTGATGGTATAAAATAAAACGACTGTAACTTTAAATAAAATAAGCATAAATTTCTTTCAAAAGAATCATACGTTAAGTCATTATTTGTTGTTGTATCTGAATCTAAGACATTATTTGAGTTATCTAAATCATGTTTTAATTCTGAGAGAGAAGATGAAAAATTATTCACATCAGAATTATTGAGTGTTCCGAAATCATCCTTTATATCAAATGAAAGTGATTTTTCTGAGGTTGTCGTCTTATCCTTATTTTTTTTTTTTTTTTTTTTCCACATATGACTGACAAAACTGGATTTATTTTTGAAAAAACTGTTGTAATTTGAAAATGGGCAATCAACAATGATATTGTTTGTGATAAGTGATTTCAAATCAACCAAAAAAGAATGATAATTTTGATGCTTCTGATTGCAATGTTTACAAATCATAGAAAGCCGGGGTTTACGGTTTTATTAACAGGTGCATGTGTTTGTAAAATGTGTGATTTAAAAGTGTTAATATTTTTGAAGGGGCGACAGTATTCAGCAATAACACATGGAAATTTGATGTTGTTTTGATTTATATGAATGGAAAAGTGCAAAGCATAGCCACGTAATGAAGGAGAAGAATAACTACAACGTATGCACGAATACATCTGAAGAGTCAAGAAGAATAAAAATTATGACTACGTAATTTCCCTTCAGCATAATTTTTGACAAGAAATCTATAGAATATTAGGAGTTGTTTTAAATTATATTAGGCTTTGAATTACATAAAATGTTTTATGAATACATATAATTGCTTACGCAATGATGAATTTAATAAAACAAATTATAATTATGTGCATCAATGATTGGATACTCACTCACATGTTCTCTTAGGATATTTTTATATTTCTAACACAAAATTAAAATTTTATAAATAGAGCAGTTGATAAGTAGCAGCAAGTCATTGAAAGCTAAATAAAACTGCTAAACAGCATAAAATAAATTATATAACATCTAAAAATAACTCTGCATTTTGGCTTCCAGTCAAACATCATAATGAAGGAAGAATAGAATTCTTTTAAACATACACGTGCTTACAAAAACTCTCTCTCTCAATACCTATTTCAGCTTTCAAATATGGCTGAAGTTGACATGAAGAGGCTTTACTCTGAATACTACTAAAAGTTATTGGTGATTATTCTATTCTTAAAATTTCCTTTACAAATCAAGCACTTTCTTCCTAAATTCATATTTTCCCAAAACATAGATATATTTAAAAAAAATTTAAAAAGTGTGACTATATTGGACAGTAGTATTTAATGTGCACGATAATATCAGAAATATCTTGAGTACGATATATTTTAAATGAGTTAGGTAAGAACAAATTACTAAGTTTTCGCTCATGTATTGGTTTTTTAATTATAATTTTAAATTAGCTTTTCTTTTTATGAATTTCAGATTCCTTCGCTAACATGTAAATAAATCATAAAAAGCACTACAAGTTATGCAACGTTTTAATAAAGTAAAATAAAATTTGCAGTAATAATGTTTTGTACCAAAAAATGTATTCACATAAATTTTGTTTTATAAATATCAAACAACCAACAAGATTTTCCAAACAAACTTTTAGTTAATGTTCTAAGTAGTAATATAAATTTAAGAAATTAATCATGGCCATAAAATAATGAACTTTACATCTTCTAAATAAATTACCTTGATTCGAATAGTACTTCTTAATATGTATTTAGAAAATGAATATTTCTTATATAATAATTATTTTTAAAAAATAGGTATTTTAAAAAAGCATTACATTTTTCAATGAAATGCATTTTTACATTTCATGCAAGTTCTAAACACAAGACCATTTATTCTAATAAATATCAATATTTGTAATATTATTTTATTGAACGAAAATGCCTAAAAAATGATTACTTTAATGCATGTTACAAAATGGAATTGAATTAATGATCATAATTAGAACGCAATTTAACGATCTGTATTGAAAAATAAACACTTTTTTATAAAATTCTCATAAAAAAAATTATTCAGAAAATATAAAAAATTATGATATTTAGTTAATATACAACAAATTACATCCTTTTACAATGAAATAAAAATAAGGAATTTTCAACAACGAAATAAAATAGAAATTCCGTTAATATATTTGATAATATATATCTTAAAAAAATATAACAATAGATGATTATTCAATTTTAATTTCGAAAGCTAAGCAATTTTTATAACAATGGAAGCACTTATACAACTCTAATTTCGTCGAAAATTTGATAAATAAAATACAAATCAATTATGTTAAACTACTATAAAATATTTTAAATATTAATAAAAAGTATTTAAAAATATTGACACTGAATTAATACAAGTGAATATGTTCGTTTCTAAATTCATTTTAGATTTTTTGAAATGTAGTCAAATTTATAAGAATTTATATATATTAAAGTTAGCTAACAACTTGCATAATAAATAATAAGAAAAGTATACGTTACCTTATATTTGGTGATTAAATTTCAATAGAAATTCAAATAAGGGAAAAATTATTCTCAAAATATCACCAACTTCACCAAACGAAAACAAGTGCAAATAAATAGCAAAATTAATTTGATTCATTTGTCACAGGAACAGAAGAAATTTTTATCCCGCCAACTCAATGCGCATGCACAGCAAACGATTTTCTACGGCTGAATTTTACAGTAAAATTTACTGTAATCATTAGTGTTCTTATGACAGCTATAATAACAGTGATGTTTTTTTTTTTTTTTTTTTTTTTTTTTTTTACAGTGCAACATTAAGAAGGAGCTGCCAGAAAATGACGAAACCCGTCAAAGGGAAAGATAACAACGAACAACAAGTGATCTGTATTATGGAATGATATGCATAATACAGAGTGAGAACAGAGTAGGGTCAGCAGGTTAACATAGTGAAGTGGCAGGGCCCGTGACTCTACCAAATGATTATCGGGTTATACCCCCTCCCCCATCTTTGAGAGCCTTCCGTATCCTTCACGGAGACCCACTTACGATGCCGGCTGGAGTTTATTGAAAATGTATATTTACGTTGTCGGGGCCTGAAAGCCTGCAGACAACCTAGCGCAGTAGGTGTCGGCATCACAGTTCAGTTACATGATTGACGTTTTATAATAATTAAAGACTGCCACCCATCCTGTATTGTGGTCAGAGTAACTGACTGCGAGTAGGCAGGTCCTGGGTTCGAATCCCACTTCGGACATGGATGTGCTTTCTCTCTATATATATCCTGTCTTTGTTCTTTCCTTATGTGAATGGGTTTTGAATGGTTGCCTACCCTATAAACGGGTCCCTATGGCATGTGTGTATTGAGAAAGTCGGTCTCCACACCAAATTACGGTTCAGTTGGAAAAGTGGAGCATCACACCCCTTATTGCCAGCCTAGCTGGCACAAGAAAACAACAATAATTACTAACAAAATATAATAAATTTTAGTGAAAATGTAAAAGAATATTAAGATACAGTAGAAGTAATTACAGAAAAAATAAGTAGTTATGCAATCTTAAATTAATAACAATTTACATGAATTGAGAAGATATTAACATATCACAGTACTAGAAACATTAAAAATTTAACTAATGAAATTACTATTATGACCACCATATGTTATATATGCAGAATTAAATGAAAGTATAATTATAAATTGACAAAGTAAAAGTATAATTATTATGCAAGCTTAAGTGACAACTATTTACATGATTTAAAAAGTCTTATCTTAAAAATTTTATTTGAAACATTTGACTCAATTAACAAATTAAGTCATGATGTTATGGAGCACTAAAATTATATTTGATATAAAGTATTCGTGTTCATTATTTCCTTTAAGGTTTTGCATGTACTGACAAGACTTTAATGTTACATATTACGTGAAACAGTAGTTTTAACAGTTAAAATAATTACACTATTATAAACACCATTAGATATATATACAAATATTAAAAGAATTAAATGGAAACATTATTGTTCATCTGATGATGAATAAAGTTCATCGTCAACCATTGTTGAAGATTGTGCAGGGTCATGGCATAGTTTGAATCCTTGTACTGTTAGGAATTTGAGTATTTAAATTATATTTTCTTTCCATATAAAACCCTCCTTTAGACAAAATTGCCTAAATTGAAGGTCAGTTTGACTATTATACCTTTTTATGTGGAAGGCATTTGTAAATGGACAGGGTCCGTAGGTTGTAGGATCACCGTGGACCGCATTACATGAAGCAATACGTCTAGGCACAGAGTCAATGAGAGTACGGATGGCGTCCTCAGGAATGGCTCTCCATTACCCTGTCAAGTATTTACCAAAGGTAATCCTTTAAAGGAGGCAATGTCTGCAAATGGGGTCCAATCATATTACAAACGTGTTCGATTGGTGAGAGAACTGCTGAGCACCGTGGCTAAAAAATCAGCTGTAAACCTTGCAGGACATGTTGGCAGATGCGAACAATGTGCGATCGAGGGTTATGCTGATAATAAAGGACATTGGGCTCCCCCTGGGTGTAAGGGAATGACACCGACACAGCACATCATCCACGTAATGTTGAGCTGTCACAGTGTCATAAATACAAAAGACAGAGCATTGCGTACGATAGAGGTGACTTTAATCGTACACAACGGCGCTCCAAACATGATGCCACGTTGATGCGAGGTGAGGCGTTCCACAATTGCTGCAGTATTGGACAGATCTCCACGTCAACAATACACTCGTAAGCGGTGACTATCACTGAAGAAACAGAAACGTTATTAATCTGAGAAGACGGTCTTGTTATACTCCATCGTCCACATCACTCTAATCCGGCACCATTCCAGACGTTACCTAAGTTGAGGGATTAATGGAAGTCTTTTAACGGACACCATGAGCCAGGACACTAGCAACCAATTGACAGCAAATATTTCTATAGATATGGAAGTATTCAGGGTGTCTTGACCATACTGCAGAATTTCGGTAGATGTGTTTTTTTCGGTAGACGTCGCCACAGCCTTCCTTTGGACGCGTCGATCCAAGCATGCTGATGTCACCCTAATTGCACCAGCACCCCAAAAATTTCCACAATTCTTTGTTCCAACCATCTTCGCTGCAGACGGTGAATTGTTGACGCGTCCAGGTGTCTATCACCTAAGATTTGCCGTAAGGACCAAACTGCCCTTCTCAGTCCGATCACCATACCCTTCGTAAACTCGCCCGTCTGCTAGAACTGACTCTGTCAACGATGGCCTGGCATTCTCTGCAATTACAGGTTTCCTTTACGACAAAAACAAACTTTCAACGATTATTTTCCAAGTAGGAATAATAGCACAAATGGCGCTCACTCTGCCGTTTCCTCACCTCATATCTTATCCTACGTGCGCTGGAGATCTGTCCATTTTAAATCATTTGCATAAGTCAGTAAGATGAGTCTACTCTGAAATTTGCAATAATTTTCTGTCCACTCCCTCTTGGAGTTGCATTCTCAATGTCGGGCAGTGTGTGTGGGTAAATTGTATAAAATTGCAAGGATTCCTACTATTTCAAAAATGCACTATTTTAAAAAAAAATTGAAATAAAAAGAATGTCATCTAGTACAGAAAATAGTTGTTCACAAAAGAGCACAACGTCCAACAAAAGATCTCAACGCCAGAGTAGCTACAAAATTTTACAAAAAGGCAGAATGCAAAAATCAACACAAAAGTCAGGATTATAGAAATTTTAAAAGCTTATTTCAGGACAATTGGAACTTTGATTTCTCGCCTTTTATTATTGTTGCCATTCGATGACAACTAATTACTTGATGCTTATCTAAGTCTTATAGTCTGATAGAGTAATTACGTTACAAAATATCTTTAAATATTTTATGATAAAATATCTGCGAATAAAACCTCATCGAATGAAAACGCAAAATGTTCTGAAATTTGTGCAAGAAAACATATGTTTAGAACATTATTTGTGAATAAGCATTTTTTCATGACCATTTACATTAAACCACGATTGTACTGAAATTTTGATCATAAGTGAACAATCTCAACTTGAAAATCAAATTACTTTATTATAATTTCTGGTTGAAAACCCTAAGTTTCAACTTCTCAGAAAGGAATTGAATATCATTGAAAAAGAACAAGGTAAACAACGATTTAGTTACATAAAAAAAATATAAATTCCAGAACAAACGTCTTTGCGTTTTATCAGTCTAAATGTTTTTTCGCAGCGTTTCTGCTGATGAGCGTTTTCTGTAACCGTAAGTTCATTAATTTACTGAAATATTTTACTGTGATTTGCAAAATGGATAAAAAATGTGTTGAAGTCAATCAAAATATTGTCAAAATATCATAAAGTACGACAAACTTTTAAGACTGTCAATATTACAGTAACACATATTACAGAAATTTTCCCGGCGTTTCTGCGCAATGTTAAATGCTTTCTGAAATTATTTTCTTCAAAAATGTCTTTCTATTTCTACTAGATTTTTTTTTTTTTCAGATTTTTCTATCTTTTCTTCTTTCAGAAATTACTCTAGATAAATTAGGATACTTTTCTTTTATTTACTTTTTGTTCATAAAATAAGCATTAGTGGTTATAGGGTGTTATTCCATTAGTCAAGAACAAGGAAAACACGAATATTTCCTCGTGTCATTTTGACATTTGCCTCAAAATATGTTGTTTTGAGCTCTAAAAAGAAGGCAAACTGCACTTTTCCTCATGAGTTTCTTTATTTCTAGTCTTGAACATTTTACAATTCTCCAAGTCAAGTAGATTATGTAATTTTTATTTGCTAATTAGTAAATAAACCTCAAAACTTAGGTAGCTAAAAAAACATTGTCATTGAGTGGTCTCCTAACTAAAGCAATTTTAAAAACTTTTTTTTTTAAAAAAAAGGATTTTTCTTTTTTATTATATAAAATATAAATCAACTCTCTTATTTTTGCACAACCAGTTTATTTATTCCACGTGCACTCGCGTATCAGTCGTGTTTCATTGGTATTACTTATAGAGTTCTGAAAAACAATGAAATTTTGAACTCGGAGGACTTAGAAACATTTATACTTCCAATTTTTTAATAAAAAAAAAAAGTTTCTTTTTTCACAATCGAGTTTTTTTCACACTTATTTTTAAACAATCGAATCGATTATTTCAGAAATACCATATAATCAAAAGCAATATTATGTGCTTCAAATTGTTCAAGGCATAGGGCAACATTTCTGTATAATTTAATAAGAGAAAATTTTATTTTTCCATTTTTGCTCAGTTAATCTTCTTTTGCTTGCTTATTGAACTCGTTTTTATTCTTGTCAAAAATGGCAAAAATGTCAAAGCGTTTCTGAAAGATAACGCAATCCTTACCTCCAGAGTTTCTCTGGCAATGGAGCAATTTTTCTAATATTAAAGAAAATTTTCTTTCATGATCGAAGAAAACTTTAAATTTTGGCATGATTAATGACTTTACATACATTTTTGAATGAAGAAATTCGTTCTTCTAAAACTAGCATTTGTTCAAATCGTTTGCGAAAAGAAATATTATCTTGTTCAAATTTCTCAAGACATGGAGCAAAATCTATATACGTTGAAAGGGAACAATTTCTTACATCTTTGAAGAAAATGTCTAAATTTCGCACAGTTATTTTTCTGTAATATATTCGTTTTTATATCTGTCTTTTGTCTCATAAGGAACAACGAAAATCAAAACATTTGTGAAAGGTGATACAGTCCTGAAATTTGGAGTGTCCATTGAAGTGGAACAAAATTTCTAATGTTAATGAAAGGGAACAAAATTTCTAATGTTAATGAAATGGAACAAAATTTCTAATGTTAATGAAAGGGAACAAAATTTCTAATGTTAATGAAAGGAAAGAAAATTTCTAATATTAATAAAAGGGAACAAAATTTCTAATGTTAATGAAAGGGAACAAAATTCCTTATATTAATGAAATAAAATAAAATTTCTAATGTTAATGAAATGGATCAAAATTCCTAGTGTTAATGAAATAGAACAAAATTTCTAATGTTAATGAAATGGGACAAATTGTCTAATGTTAATGTAATGGAACAAATTGTCTAATGTTAATGAAATGAAACAAAATTTTTACAGCTTAAAGAAAAAAAAATGTTTTCTGTTTTTGACTGAAATTTCTAACAACATATGCAACATTTTCTGCACAATATTCTGCAACATATTCTTTTTTAAATGTTAAAATATGTTCTTTTTTAAATCTTACATTAATAATAATAGTAATAATACATAACATCATTTCTGAAGTACGAAACCTTTTCACAAATGGTGCAGCTTTTTCTAGCTTAAAGACAGTATTTTTCTGTCATAGAAAAAAACTTAATTTAATCAGAACTTGCTCATACAAAATTTTGTTTGAAACTCGAAATTGTATTTCTAGAAATATACGTTACGTTTTTGTCAACTACTAATTCTAAAACAATAGTTCTTAAAAGTAATTAGATTCTATGTTATTCCCCCCAAAAATAACGTAACATTTTTAAAGTTTTCTTGTTTGTCTAAAGTTGGACGAAATATTTACAATTTCAACTAGAAAAATTAGTTTTATAAATGAAGAACTTTGCAATTCTTCATCTATCAAACAAGTCCATTCTCAAGTTGAATGAAAACAGCCCAGCAGTGGGATCGATATTTTTTAAATAAATAAGTGTGTTGCAGTCAAACAATAAAATTAGGTTCCTTCGAAAGGCATTCGATCAGAAAATAAACCAGTTCATTGAACCAAAAAAAGATTTATTGAAGAAAATGTAATGCAAATTGTTCCACATGATATTTTTAACTCATTTGAAATCTAAAAATCAATGTTGAAGCATTTAATAATTAACTAAACTACTTCAATTTTAACTTAAGCATTGAAAACAATTGTACATGTGAAAATGAAAAAATGTGAATCGCTTAAACACTCTAAGAATGAATCACTGTAAAATTTTGAAATAACTTATGGTAGTAACATTATAATAATTTTTTATAGGATTATTTTCCCAAATTATAAGTTCTTGCTTTCTAACTGTTATATATTTAAAATAGTTAATTTTTTTATTTAAATCTATAAAAAAATTATTTTTTTAGAATTTTTTTTTTAAATTCAAAAAATTATACATTAAGAAATATAAGAGGATATATTTTAATTTTGCTTTTAGGTTTTTTAACACAGTTAAAGTAAATATATATATATATATATATATATATATATATATATATATATATATATATATATATATTGAATTACAAGTGCATTAATGTTTAAGAATAGTATCGCCCATTTAGAAAATTGCATTTAGCTTTTCTGCATAAAAATATTCCTTTACAAAACACTTAAAGGGACAAAAACGTGAATTGAGCATATTAGGCATTGAATTTTCACCTGTGTTCCACTGCGTGCCACTAATAGGGCGCTAAGAGTATCGCACAATTAGAACAAGCAATTATGAGGCCAATAAGCGAATTTTAACGAGATATAAAACCTTTTTTTTTGTTTTTTTTCTTCTTCTTTTCTCCACGCGAAGTCCACTTTAATTCAAATTGTTCCAATAGCAGAGGCGCATACATTATTCAAATCTCGCGGGAGCTTTCGCATGGGTTATTTTGGCGGTTCCATTTCACTTCACGACGATAAATCTCTCTCTAAATCGTCGTCTGCGCCAACGAAGGAGCACATGCAATTATTTTTCTCCGTGTGGCAACTGCAAATTAAAAAGGAGTAGGAAGGGAATGAGTTGGGCTCACAAAGTTGCCCGAGGAAAGACACGTATTTAATAATCAATTAATTAGTATTTCTCTTAATCAGGGATTAATTGTGATGGCCAGTAATCCGATGTGACATCTCCTCGCGAATTAAGATCCGAGATGTTTGGAAAACTGGATTGTTCCGGGAAGATACCAAAGATTCATTTTTCGTTGAGCTGTTTTATTCGTTATCCCTCGAGTTAATTAATAAGCATTTTCTCGGGAGATTGTTTCACTATAAATAAATTCTGCTGTAAAATTCTGAATTCGAATATTAAGATGTCTATCAGAATAAATTTATTCCAAGATTCGAATCTAGAATACATTGTTTCCTATAATGTTCACATTAAAAGCTGATATTAAAACAATTTTACACAATTATTAAATAAATTTTAAGGATTTATATTGAATTCAGAATATATATACGAAATTAAAATTTAGCTGCAAATAAATAAACAATAATTAAATTTTTATATAACTGTGTGAAAGGTTAAAAGGCAAAATCTTTGTCATTTTATTCATATATTAAACTCATTAATTAGTAAAAATCTTTTCTTGTTGTTTAATAAAAGGTAATAGAATATCACAATTTTTGGAAGACTAATCTTTTTGTTTTTCACCTTTTTTCGATTTCTTTTCAATTATTATAATCTGTTCTTAAATTCATGTCTCTATAGTTACTTTCATGTACCCAAGCGTTAACTAAACAAGCAGCTCTATAGAAAAATGAATGCATCCTGAACCATCTCAAAGAATCTTCAAAGTAAGAATCAAACCCACGAGCTTAAGAAAATGCACTAATTAGCTGTTAGCCACGAATGGGCAGTGTTGTACAAGTGTCTTTTATTAAATCGCCATCATACAAGTAATATTCTTGAAACTGAAAAGCAAATTATTCGATTCTGTATTCTGTAGTAAAGATAAACTTTGTAAGTGTTAACTAGTTATAATTTAGTTCTTTCGCTTATGATGTCTGAAAATTTTGAAAAGAAAGATGTTGCTGCCTGATAAAATATCTAGTTTTATTTATCAAGAAATAAAATTATTGTGGATAACATTTTGCTATGATATCTTATTGATGGTGATGTTCAGTAAAGAAAATTAAAAGTTTGATGTTAAAAATCAACCGCGCACGCGATACGACGAGATTACCCTGGAGTAAATACATTGATACGTAACAGTTACAAGATGAAATGATAATGTTCACGCCAATAAATAATTAAACAAGATGTATTGGTTTTCTTTTCAACAACAAAAAAGGCACAGTCATTAATATTCATGAATGTGTCTGCACGCGTAATTTCTTTTTTTTTTTTTTATCTCATATGCTAGATTTTCAATTTTTATTTATTTCGTTTAATAGGTTCTGCAAAATTAAATGCTTTTGTAATTGCTTTATGTTTCTATTTTCCATTTCTACAATCAAAAGTTCCTCTGATTATGACTTCGTGTTTTAATCTCTGTCGAGTGAAGACTCTTAAATATCTGAGCTTATACCTCTTAATCTTTAAACTTCAATGCCTCAACAACAGAAAGCTATCAGAATCTACAAGCTTAATGTGGTTTAATTTTGGGTGTAAGTATGATATCCCTCCGAAAGTGATTTCTCGCCAGATCTAGCGTCCTTCGCTTTGATTATCCTGCTGTAAATTAAAGTTTTTGCTATTTTTCAGATTTTTTGTTGCCAGATTTGGTTTTTCTCTTGTTTTACATCATTTTTACGTCATAAAATGGTTCTTTTTAGTAGCAACAGCATTTGAAGTTTTCGTTTTACTTTCAATTCGAACTTTTTGTTCTCGTGTTTCGCTATCCCCAGTGACCAAACATCGTAAACTGTTATTTTTTCCAACTCTTTTTTTTATTTATAATCTTTTTCTCATATATTTTTGTTAATTTACTATTATATTTTTTATATTATATATTATATATTTTTCCATAATATCTCCGAGCATATTCGACATGTGAGCTTGACGTCATATCAAATAAGTACATTATTGTTATTTACTTATCTCTTTTTACCGATTGCTTTGAAGAGAATTCAAGCCCAACAAAAAAAAATTTTTTTATTCATTTTTTAGAAATACTTTTTTAGATTTTGTACACTATTATGTGATTTAAAAATTTCTAAAATGTATATTTTTGGAACTTAGAGAAATTTTAGCATTAAAAAACATGCGCTTAACTTGGCGACGAAAAAAGTTGAAATGGCCGCCAACGGGGGGATATCCTACTAACTCCTTATTCTGTTCTTCTATATATAAATGATCCAGTTCTAAATTGTTCATTCATAACGTGACAAGGAAAACGATTAAAGTATCTCCAAGATTTGAGTGGAGATTATATTTGTTCGAATTATAAACTTAAATAAAAATAACTCATAACCAGCAACATTTCTTTATTGGCATGATTTTAAATGTGAAAATCTTACTCACATTCTACAGTCTAATTTTTTTTAATTTATGTAAAATAACGGAATTATTTTCTTTTTTTAAAAATTTCTTGCTGTAAAAATACATAAAATTTCTCAATTTCTCTTGTCTTTTTGGATCCAACAGTATCAACTTTCTAATGAAATGGCAATGATAAATATCCATAAAATGAATAAAATGTGAGATGAATATTAAAATATACAACCACAGTACCAAAAATTTGTAAAGAACCGAAACTCTAAAGCATTTTATATGCGATGAAACAAAATTTTACTATTACATGGAAAAAGACCGGTAAATTTTTACGAGTGCATCTCTTTAAGCAAAACCGTTTTAAATTTAACAAGAATGCAGCCAAATGCGTAACATCAAATAATTGTTCTTTACTGAATCACTTCAATCATACCTACAAAAAAAATCCTTATTTTTTTTTAGTTAGAAACATTTTTAGAATGTTTCGTTCAGAATGTTCTTTCAGATTTGAGCATTTCGATCAATCCATCAAATAAGACGAAACAGGTTCAAAAAGGACAAATTATTGAGATATTTGCAAAGATTTCTTTAAAAGCATAAGATTTTCTTTACTTGATATTAATATCTTCATCTGATAACATGGTAACTTTTTTTCCACCATTTTAAAAATGTATAGACTTTTAAAATATACTCAGCTTAAAGTAAGGTTTAAAAGGGATGAGTCACATAGGAAAAACAACATAATTGATGGTGATATTTGATGAACTCCCTCTCAATTTGGATAAGATATACTAAATTTTACCCATTACTTTTGTTTGTTTCTCGAATGAATTACGTGTCTCTTCTGTATATAATGCATTTTTTTAAAGTGTTTGTAAAAAATTTAGCATTGTTATATTTAATATCATGTCTTTGAATTACTTAAATTTTATACTAGTTTTTTCCAATTTTAATTTGTTTACAAATTCTACAATAATTGCCCAATAAAAAGTTTTTTTTTTTTTCCCCCAATGTAAATCTGTACAAAAACGGGTATAGCTAATATTTATTTCACTTATAATTTTCATGTAAGAACTTTCAGAAAACTTTTTTCTACTTACTTGAGTCGTAAATGACTTCTAATAGGACTAAATACGACCTATATTCGTATCTACGCAATATAAGTCGCCGTAAAAAAACAAGTCCTTTTCCTTCATTAAATAAATGTGTTAAATTAGTCTGATAAAGATTCAGTTAGTTTTATAATAGTTAATATAGTCTACTGGCGTCTGTTTTCTGTGATGCACGTTTTATTAAACTGTTGTTCATAACATTTAAGAAGAAAAGTGCATTTATGCTTTGTGATGCTTTAAAAATTTAAACAAGGCAACTCCGCTCAAAAAATATAATTTCTTAGTGCGCACTTAGAGCAAAACATCTTGCTGAATTTGGTGACAACTTTCTAATGGCAATATTGATGCAAAATTCATATCGATAAACAAGAGATATAGAATGAGAATTGAGTAGACCCCCCAATCAATTGCTTACCATCTCCAAAAGGGAAGTCGTGAAATTAGGAGACCTTATTATCTCAGAAAATGGAATTTTAAAAAAAAATAGCATGACAATTAACACTCCTATATGTTTAAAAATCTAGACTTTTTCTAGACAATATTTTAAAGGTGGTGAAAACTGATTTCATTTTGGCAAAATTCCCAGTAAAGATGTAGCTCGATAACGATTAACACCTAGCAGATCATCCATTGAAAATAAACTCACATGGAAACGCAAAGATTTTTTAGTGAGATTGTCTAGGTATCATGAAATGTTGAAAACAAATTGAACGACTTCGGCATTTCTTGGTAATAAATTTTATTGGAATATTCCAGCTCAACAATTTCAAAGAAGGAAAGAATAGGAAAAGCATCGTATAGTCATCAATTGCAAAAACATCATTTGGTACGTATGCATAAACCCGTTAACTTTTTTGAAAAACAAAACAAATAATAATAAATCGTATCCAAATGTGCTATGATGACATATACGGCTAATGAACACACACATCATGCTCAGATACTTTAACCATACGTTCCTCCCCATTTTCGAAAATAATAATTGCTATCTGCTTTGTTTAAAAGTTTGTATTCTTTAAGTTTTCATGAAAAAAAATATTAATTAGACAGTTTTGGCAGCTGGTATAACATCACATTTCCTTCAATCATTATTTAACTGCGCTTATAATTTTTATTTTTAAATATATTTCTTTCATTTTATTATTTAATTGCCTTTGCTAATCATATTATTAGCTGTCTGAAACACTTTTGGCGATGATTCTTATTTTATGAGTCTTATTCATTATTATGGAAATTTTCCTTTATTTATTCATTATTTATCCATCATTTATTGATCATTTTTCCATTAATTATCCATTTATGTAATCAAGCATTTAATCATCTAATAATTTTCATATACAAATCATATGAGTCAACATATCAAAATGTAAATAAAAAATTTAATATTGGCATTAGCAAGATACCTTAAGATTTAAAAGATATTGTTTCCAAAAATTGCAATCATTAATTTAGAATTCTATTAATAAAAGAAATTTTAAAAAATTTAAATCATCCTTGCCAATTTAAACTAACTATAAGTGGATGTTTTGTCAAGTGTTTTTCATTTTGCTTTTTCTGCTGTTCTGTTGTCCATATTTTAATGGCTTGAATCAATGGAAAAAGGCTTCTCAGACTGATGGTTTAGTCTTTATATAAGAAATTATTTTATTGACAAAATGAATTTCGATATTATTCTCAGACATTCGATGGTGAACTTCGACTTGTTTGTTGCCTCTCGAAGAATACGAATTGAAGTTAGACAGCATATTCATCGATAAGTTCATCTCAATACGATGTAACGTATATGAAACGTTATCTGACGTCATGGATATTTTAAACAAATGAGAATAAAGTTATATAGTCATTATCTCACTTCGAACGAAAGAAACAACCCCTATAGGCCCAGATGCCGTATAATCCAGGATGCAAAATTTTGAGTTTGATGATTTATTGGCGGATTTCCTTATGTATATGGCAACCTGGCTTCTATTATGTCACAAATATGAAAACCTATAAGAATTGTGCAGAAAATTCTGTTTTTGCAACCCTAGTATTTACGTCATTTCACATGTCACAATATGTCATCTTAGCAAAAGATCTTCTTCGCCAAAAAAATTCAAAATTTAGCATCCTGGATTATACGGCATTTGTGCCTCACTTTTTTTAAAAAAACATCTTGAAACGAAATTTTTGTGCGATGTGTGTGTGCTTACGAAAATCCTTTTAACTCGATGAAGACAGGTAGAAATTTTTGGTTGTCTTCAACTACAGGTGTTTTTTTAAGTCTGTAAGTCAATATAACGATTCACAAGTGCATAGCACCAAGAATTTCTATTTCATAAGCCGATTTCCAGCCACAATCACTCCTTGCAAAAATACAGAATGTATTAACACATTTTTAGAACGATTTCGGGGTCATTTAATTAATATTTAAAAGTTGAAGACTATTTTTTTAAATGTTCGATCTGATAGCTTTTTTTCTGGACTATAAGTCTGCATCGTGATTTTCATGATAGAAGAGCTTTTCGTAAAATTTCCTGGGGTATTGCTTTCCATTCCTCTTCCACAACTTACCAGAGTCCATCCATACCTGTATCAGTCTTCCTTTTTTCAAGGACAGCAGTGGTAGTTTTCGAAGTATGACTTGAAGCTTTGTCTTGATGAAGTTTCACTCTTTGAAAGTCTGGGATAAAGAAGTGGAATTTCTTCTGTAAATATTGGACATAAAATATTCTCCTGATAGTATGATGAGTTGATTTCAACATTTTTCTACTCTTTTTATTTTTAATTTCTCCTTATAGGAGAAACCTGCCTTCATAAACCCCTTACTGGAACTTTCTTTACATTGACGGAACCAGGTTTGTACATATTTTTCTCCTCGTTTTCTATTGTAAATAGACTTTTTAAATTGCACTCATTTAGGTAAACTCATGATTCATCAAGGCTCACAATGTATTTCATCGCCTGCTAAATGGTTTTCATACAGAATTCTACAAAATATTTTGCGTTGAACCACATGTCTCGGCAAAAGCTGGTGAACATTATGTTTTTTAGCTTTTTTAAGTTGTAAATCTTGATTTATTATTTTATTTATTGTTGCTACAGATGTATCTAAAGACTTTGCAATTGATTTCTGTGTTGGCGGATTTTCTCTTGTTACCAGGGATTTCACTTTAGAAACATTTGAAACAGTACGTACATTTTTCGGATATTCGTTTGGAGTTTTCTTTCCAAGTAGAAATAATGATTGGGTGATCGGTTAATGAACACAATCCTTTACATAAGTACGTTATCCGAATCGTTTGCTAACCGATCATCGATTTACCCTAGATTTATTTGTGAAATCGATTAATTCATTTTGGATATTCTAAAAATTAAATTAAAAAATGGATGTGTAATTTTTTAGTAAGAAGTTTATTAAAAAAATAATACATACATATAAAAAAAATATTGCTTTATTAATCAGTCTTTTTCATTTTTTGTTTAAGGGAAATTACAGAACATATCTAATGTCTATTGCTTTTCTCTCTTTTTTGAAACTTTTCGGAAATTATTTATAGCATTGTAAGGATCCCTAATCTTAGTGATATCAGCTTGGTTTGAGTGCCAGTCTGAGACCATCAGTTTCGGTTTTGAATGAAAGCAAAACCAAAATTGATGGTCTACATTGACTATAAATATTCTATTGGAAAAATTTTTATAGTATAGAACTTTGAAGTTTTAATTGCAAGCTACATAATTCAACAGAGATGCATAATGATTTTCGGTCTATTGGGTTTGGCATGTATATATATATATATATATATATATACATATTGTGTGTGTGTGTTACAAAAATCTTTCCTTTCCCTTAATTCGAATTACGAAATCTGTATTTAAGAAAAATTAATGTATTCTATAAGCGCACAAAGTTAAAATACATAAATATTTTTAAAAATGCCCGCAATTTTGGGCGTTATTGTATTCAACTTGATATTTAATTAAAATAATACTCATAATAGACTTTTTATCTTCTGTTTCATTCACAAAGAAAAAAGCAAATGATAAAAGTTATATTTAATTCACTTAGCTTAAGTTACATTTCTATTCATTTTCATTAAAGAAATTCTAAAATTTAAAACTTTCTAATTTTGCGTTCTTTTTTAATTTTAAATTTTTAGTACTAAACAAATAATACAACAATAAAAGAAAATCAAAAAGTGGATTCACTAGAATAATTCTAGGAAACTGATTAACATAAAAACTCTTTTTCAATGAAGCAAATTTTATTTCTATTATGCTAATTATTTTGTTATCGAAATCATTATACAACCCGCTAATTTTACGAAGTTAAAATAAAAAGTTCCCCGTAAAATAGTATTTTCGCTTAGTTAATAATGATTAACAGATACAGAGATGCAGGAAATACTCTAGAAAAAGAACTTTAATTTAAATAGCGCATTGTGATCAAAATGTGACACTCTGCCAATTAAAATAACGCAGAGAAATATTATGACGTAAAATATTTTTCGCGACAATTGCAGCAATAATTGCAAAACCACAGTCGTAATAGTTTTTTTTTTCTTTGTTTCCCCTTATTAAGAATACTCTGCCAAGTTAAATAAACCGAAAGAATTTTCTAATAAGGGTTTATTAATGATTTTCCTATTCCATATTTACTTGTTATTTAGAGGATTATATATTTTTTTCAGAAAAATAGAGGAATGTCTTATTACAACCCCCTAAGAGTATTAAATAAAGTAAGAACAAAGGAAATATTCTGAAGGGGTAAAAAAAAATAATAAAATAAATAAGAAGAAATTGCTCATTCCAAGATAATTTAGAAGGAACAGTAAGCGGGAAAGAAGAAAACTTTTTCCCTGCTCAATAGTGACAGTCGCGGTTAAGGCGTATCCCACCATTCGTATTATTGCTTTATTTGTCGTCTGCTTTTCTTTGCTACGTTTTTTGCTGTTTTTTTTTTTTTTTTTCCGACTTCGAAAGTGTCTCTATTTTTATTCCTCGACAGTGATTTGCAGTGATTAGAAAGAAACTACAAGTTTCACGAGACGTTTCCGATTTTTCCTCAATTATATATGTACCGAGAGAAAAGAACATTCCACCATTATTACAGTGCATGTTTTAAATGTGAGTTTTTTAATAAAATTATTTAGACATGTTCTTTTAATTAATGTACATCCAAGTACTTCTCCAGTGCCAGATTCTAAATGCAGTTTAATGGTTATTTTTTTAGGATAGAAAATAATCGCTGTAAGTTTTATTACTTTTATGGAAATTTTTTGTGTATTTTTACAGATTAAAAGTATGTAATGCTACTCTCTTATAGCGCAGTGTTAGTCCCTGAAGTATTTATGTATCTAACAAAATTTCTGAATAAATTTTAATATTTTCCCGTTGAATTTATTCTTGCATGAAAAGATTACAAAAAACTAACTATTAAACACATTCAAAAAGAGATTTACTTCTTATTACTAATTTAAAAATCTTCAGTTTTTGAAAATTTCAAGATCTTTATAAATTACATAATAAACATTTTTTGTTTTTATAATGTTTTCGTTACAAAAATTCTTACAGCAATGCTTCTTACTAAACTATAAAAAATAAATAAAGAAACCAAGCAATGTTTTCTAAAAAAAAAAAAAACATTTACTTAAATCCAGTGAAATATATTTGTAAGTTTACAATTTCCTACAGTATTTTTGTTGAAATTTTTATTCAAAAATCATTATCTAATCAAATTAAATGATTTCGAAAAACAAATTTTCACATTTGTACTACATACAATGCTTTCACATACGAATAATATTAGAACATAAAACAAGCGAAGTCTAAAATTTGCTGCTCTAGCAATTTTTATACCCACACATTCACATTCAAGCTTATATTAGTACACGCTCACATTTCCCTCTTATCTGACTTCAACGTGAGCGGTACACTTATCTAGAATTAGAAATTTAATCCTATCTAGAATCTATCATTTATCTAAAATTAGAACTTCAATCTTATCCAGAATCTATCATTTATATAGAATTAGAACTTTAATCTTAACTAGAATCTATCAATTATCTACAATTAGCATCTGATAAAGGAAAAATGTCTATCCAAGTCACTCAGCCAATTTCAATAAATGTTCCAAGTCATCCAAGCTTTAATGCTGTGCAGCGTGTAACTTGAATTATCCGAGTTGCAAATCGATCCACAATAAGGCAGAATCACACATTTGAACATGCCCCTATATCAAAGGGCTCTCTCTAATAAAAACTAATAAAAAATTTACTACGTTGCCAATCGAATAGAATCCTTTGCCAAATCGAATAGAGAATTTGTAGTTGTGAAATAGAGGGAGGCTCCCAAAGAAATTTTTATCCAGGATCCCAAATAGACTAAGTCGGGCTTTGGCTGTAAGTATTTTCCCATGAAAAGAGACAATTTTGCCGTTGCATTAATGTAGGTTGCGAGCAACAATGTAATTCTTTATTCGCTTTTCTACCCCTATTACATTAATCGTCTTGAAGCTAAGTGAGAAGTAGGATAAGATTTTAAAAAACAAATCTAAAAAAAGGAGAAGAAATAAGAGAAGTAAAAGGGAACAACCAGCTTCTACTGTATCCATTGATTCCTGAAAAAATGATTATTATTGTTACCAAAGTAAATTTATTTTACTAAAACACAATTTTGGCGGTTATTACAGGATTAAAAAAAAAAGAAATGTTGCTGTGGGAATGAATTAAATGAACATTTGACTAAATTGAGTAAATTTGTAGAAAAATTTAGTAAACCTAAATCGAATCATGGCCAGAACCAAAAGTGAAAGATATTCAAAATTAAGCTATGAATTTCGAATGCTTTCATGAAAATAAAGGAAGTTATCATGAATATGTAACTTTAAGAAAACTTGTTAAAAATAAAAGGATTAATCTACGATAATATCGAAGTTGCTGTGTGTGTGTGAAGCCATATAATTGACATTAATCAGTTGCTTAGGACCTAAACACTGTCAGCCATTTTCGACTTTAATATCTCCAATTCTATACTAGCAAGCAAAAGTTATGATGAACTTTTGAAACTCCTTAAAGAATATTTATGCAAATGGATTGACAACTTACGTGTCGTGAACAACAGCACAAGAAGAATCTATTTCATATTAACTTTTCTTACAGTGAAAATTTTCAAATCCAGTTGTAATAATCTAGAATGTTCAAAATCTGTTATAATTTTCATTTCTCGATCGCGGTTTAACAAATCTGAATGTTCAATTTTTTTTTTTTTTTTTTTTTTTTTACAAGTTGAATTTACTTATGAGCAGGAGGTCGAAATTGCTTTCTCCAAATTGATATTTTTTAATAAAGAAATTTATAAAAAGATATATTTGAAGGGGGGTTAATGAAATTTCTAAAGTAAATAATGGAAATGTCAATCAATGCTCATGAACTTATTCAAGAGACTCTTCCAATCAAAACAATGGATAAACGCGTAAGAATACAAATGGAATAAATTTAAAAGAGATAGGTTTATAAAACATTTCTTTACATTGTTGTTGCTGTTATTTATGACTCTTGGACATACCAAGCTAGCTAGATAACGGCTATGTGAAAATAAGTCAAAAGGATGCGTCTTATGTTTAACAAGAACACCACGAAGGTGAAAGTACGTCTTTGCTTTAAGACTCATCCGATAGATGGCACCACCAAAGGAGCCACTTACTTAATATTGAGTTTGATCTGGAAGGGGAAGAATTTTCTCCAGACCATTACACCCATGGTAAATGCTCACTGACCATCCACACTACTTTCCATTCCACAGATTTAACGAACACGCATATCGCATGTAGTCAGTGGGTTTTAACTGCATTGGGAATCAAACCCAGCATTTCAGATGGGGAAACCGATGACCTAACCAATAGGCTATCACGGCTCTTGTTCACATTGTGGCCAAAATTATCGTAAAACCTATATGAATGTTGATTTCAAAATAATTTCAAATATCGGTATTGTTCTAAAATTCAATCTGTAGTTAAAATTCGTATTTGAGTTGTTAAAGTGGATAATGAAACCAAAAAATTTCTAATAACAATATTCACTAGATAGCAAAGGCAAAATTTAATAGCTTTGAAAATAAAAACTTTCTCGCTGTTCATATAAATCACATCCAAATTGGTAGTTAAATATTTAATATTGTTGCTAAATTAAATGACAATAATTTTCAATTTGAATATGATTCAAGTAATCACATAAGTATTATGCATGTAAATGAATTCAAAAGCTCAAAATCAATTACGCTAATTCTTAAAACAAATAATTTTTACTATAGTGAAAATTTCAAAGCTGTTGGATACGTTAATGTAAAAGCTGGTAGACATTGATGTTACAGTAAAGAAAAATTTGTCTTAGCTAATTTACTCAAAAAACCAGTTTTACGCAGAAACTAGAGTAAATATTTAAAATTTACCTAAATGAATATTGTGATGTCAAAAAAATCATAAAACAAATACAATGAAGAACTTTCTTGTCTAAAGAAAAACGTTTTTAGTAAAATGGTTCGTGACCCTGTAGTAATCCTTAGAGACGGAAATTAATTTGGACGTCATCGTGTATTAATTTCCAAGAAATTTCAACCAAATATACTTCAGAATTGAACAACTCTTGTGGCTATGATTAAAATGAAAGCACATATGCAAGAAATTACTATTATTGGAAAATATACACTCTGATATGAATACTTAGTAAAAAATTGCAAATATTGTTGTGATGTGAAAAAAAAACTTAATGTTGGCATAAGCAAGGCATTAGTCTTAATATTTAAAAGAAATTGCTTACAAATATTGCAATTATTAATTTAGAATTCTATTAATTAATGAAAATTTTAAATTTTTAAATCATCCTTACCGATTTAAACTGACCAAAAAGTGGATGTTTAGTCATGTCTTTTTCATTTTGCCGCTCGAAGAATGAGATTCGAAGGCGAAGGCAGCAAATGCGTCAACAATTCGGAGTTATGACGTCTTCTCATTACGATGCCGTAATTAATTATAAGTGTCGTAGATTCTGATGTTATGGATATTTTTATTCAATGACAGTTATATTAAAGTGCTGTAATTATGATAAGAACTAATAGGAAATCCCTTCCCCATTGGTGACCATTGCGAACTTTTCCCGTCGCCAAGTTAAGCGCATATTTTTTTAACGCTGGATTTTTCCCTAAGTTCCAGAAATATGCATTTTAGAAAATTTTAAATCACATAATAGTATACAAAATCTAATAAAGTATTACTAAAAACGAATAAAAGCTTTTTTGTTGAGTTTGCCTTCTCTTCAAAACAATTGGTAAAAGAGAGAAGTAAGTAACTATAATAGATTTACTTGATATGTGTGTGTGGCGTTAAGCTCACATGTCGAATAAGCTCGGTGATATTAAGGAAAAATATATAAGAAAAATATAATAATAAATTAACAAAAATATACAAGAAAAAGATAATAATAAATAAACAAAAAGAAATTGGAAAAAAGAACAGTTTATGATGTTTGGATGCTGGCTGGTGACAACAAAACACAACAAACATAGAAAAAAAGTTCGAATTGAAAGTAAAACAAAATCTTCAAATAATGTTGCCACTGAAAAGAATCATATATATGGCGTAAAAATGATGTAAAACCAGAGAAAAACCAAATCTTGAAATAAAAAATAAAAAAATCTGAAAAATAGCAAAAACTTAAATTGGCAGCAGGATAATCAAAACAAAGGACTCTAGATCTGGCAAGAAATCACTTGGGGAGGATATCATACTTACACTTCATGATCTCAACTGAAATGAAAGAAACAACCGCTTTATGATTAAAAAAAAAATCCTCAAAAAGACCTGATTCACAATAGGAAAATCCCCAGCCATGAAGTGGAATCAAATGCATGATTTGCTCTAAATCTATTATGGGTCATTTTTTTTCTCATTGTTATAGACGTAAATCAAAATGGCAGAAAAATGTATAACATAAAAAGCACTCCGAGTACTTTGTCTACAATTCATTCTCTGAAAGAAACAATTAACCGTCATGTCTTACAAGAAATTCTCGTTGTTTTCAATGCTTGAACATTTCATTCGCAAATTTCAAAGTTTCTACACAAGAAACTTTGCAAATTGCTATTTTGATATCGACCAACGCCACCGTAAGCACCTGCAGAATTGATGGTAGCACATAATTTAAGAATTAATTTAGATATCATCGAACCCAATGAATGTTCTAGAAGTATTTCAATCTCCAGATGCAGTACAAAAGTTGGTATTTCTCCAAACTTTTCGAAAGTTATTATCCTTTATTCCAAAAATTATCCACTACAATTAGAATACAACAAGTTCTCCTAAACTGAAAACTCAGTTTCAATAGTTCGTCGCACATCTAGGCTGCGACGATCTCCTAAAAATTTCAATGAGTGATGAAGCATATATAAATATAAATTATAAAACATTCACTGTAAATGTAATAACATTATTATAGTATTATCTAGATTCAGTTTTTAAAAAAATTGAATGAAGATATGTGTAATTATGATAATTTTCCCCCGATAGATGGCACCATTAAAGGGAGTGGATCCTCTAGTGGTGCCATCTATCGGATTAACATAGAGCAATGTTGTACTTCCACCTTCGTGATGCTCTAGTTCAACGAAGGACACTCCCTACAGACTTAAATTCTCATAGCCAACGGCATAGTGAGCTTGGCTTTTCCAAGTGTCATTAGTAACAACAGCATATTCTATCCATTGAAATAATTTTTGTTTTTATAATGTTAGTGATGTCCTTTACCTAATTTTTCCCAATTCTAATACTGACCTTAACTAAGTTTTCGACATGTTTAAAAAAATTCTTGAGAGAGCATATTTAACTTTTGTTAAATATTTTTCTTAAATCAATAACTTACTTAGTCGTTAGTCATTAAATTTTAGTTTTATTTAAATCTAACTTTTTCCCTGAAATTTTATTGAAAGCAATTTTATGTCTTCATCAAAAAATAATTTTTCATAAATATGTGTGTGTGCGTGCGCGTTTTCAAAGAAATATATTTCCATTAAATTTCTTATTACTTAAATGATACAAACAAATACATATGTGATTTATACGACATATATAATCAATTTTTGTTTTAACCATACCAGAATTAATGAAAATAGAACTTGTTTATAGTGAACATTAATATCGATTTAGAATTTCTTTAGCTGATTTTTTTCTCTGTGTAGCGCGAAATCTATAGCAGTATATTTTCTAGCTTACAAATTTCAAAGCAGATATTTCTTTTTTCTATTGACCGCCTCCCTTTAGAATATACCTATATAGCGCTTTATAATGGGTGAAAATGATTATTCTATATGGCATCCAGTGGATGTGGCATCTTCGCTCCGAAAGTGAAAGGATAAAGAAAGACAAACACAAAAAGAAAAAGAAATACTCCTGCCCGAATCAAGACTCAAACCCATAACCTACGGTTTCAAAGTTAGACCTAACCTCTCCGCCATCGGTCAGCTCAGGGCAGACTTTTCTTCAACTGTTACGACTGATATTGTCTACGATACTGATACTATGACCAGTATGGATTTGAAAAAGTAAGCATTTAAGGAAAATGGACTTTAATTTGTGATTCGCAAGATTTTAGACATTATTAAAGCTTTTATAACAGCTTTAAAAAGATTTCAAGCTTAGATTAATCTTTTACAATACAAAAAATCTCTCCCAAGAATGAAGATTAAGTTTCATTGGATTGCAATAGATATCCAAGCTTGCATGTTTCTGCCTATTAAAGCTGGACATTTTGAAACATAGTTATGTAACAAGTCCGACCTCTGGTCTCTGGCACTCTCCAATATAAATTTCTGTACCATACTAATGAAGAGGCAGTTTTACTTTCCACTCAAGAATACGGAGTTTTAATGAATTCCTTATGACAAAAATTTTAATTAACTTTGTTATAAATTTTTGGTACTTTTAATTTTCAGGGAACCGTAAAACAACCACGTAAATAGCCAATAAAATACATCCACCAATTGTTAAAAAAATATTTTCCTGCTGATGAAATGCAAAATCATCAAATATAACGAAGCATCACTTCTTATTAACACTACTCAATTTTTTTTTCTTTGCATTTTTTTTTCCACCATAAAGTGTTTTTTTTTTTTTTTTTCCGTTACATTTTAAATCATGACTACGCCACTTTAATACGATTCTCATTGGTTGGAAATATCTATGGCGTCAGATGACGTTTCATCTATGCCACGTCATATTGAAAAGGCATCGTGAAACTGACGTGTCGACGAATTTACTGCCTGCATTCGAATTGTATTCTTCGAGCGGCAGCAAACAATGCGAAATTCACCATCGAATGTCTGAGAATAGTGTCGAAGTTCATTTTTTTAATAAATTCATTTCTAACATAAAGACCTAAGCATCGGTTGGAGAAGCCGTTTTCCATTGATTATAGCTATTAACATGTTGACAAAAGAACATAATGTTGTTGGGTGTTGTTATTATTTATGACACTTGGACAAGTAAGCCTCGGCATACCGAGCATATCCAAACTCGATATGCCTTAGCTATGCGAATTTAAGTCAGTAGGGTGCGTCTTTTGCTTAATCAGAGCACCACGAAGGGGGAAATACGAGTTTGCTCTTCAAATCCTCCAATAGGTGGCACCACCAGAGGATCCACTTCCTTAATTTTGACATTTATCTGAAGGAGTAGGAAATTTTCTCCAGACCATTGCACCCATGGTAACTACTCAACAACCAACCACAGGACTTTCAATTCCACAGATTTAACGAGCACGTATATCGCATGTACTACTCGGTGGGTCTTTGGCGGCATGGGAATCGAACCCCAACCTTCCGGAAGAATGGCTGATGCCCTAACTACTAGGCTGAGACCACTAACCACTAGGCTGATGCCCTAACCACAATAGAACAGAAGGAAAAACAAAATGAAAAAGACAAGACAAAACAATCTCATTATGGTTAGTTTAAATATTCAAGGACGATTTAAATCTTTAATTTACTTAATCCGAATTTGAAATTTCTTTGCTTTGGGGTTGATGTTGATTTTTGTGCCGCCTACTACACTTCTTATTTGCATTTGATATAGTTTTCTGATTGTCATACATTTAAATATTTTGCTACATATAAAAAATTGCAGAATATTTGCAATAGATTTATTTCAGCAAGAGAATTTCAAATGGATAGAAATAAATAATTGTCAATTTTTTAAAGCAAGATATTACATTGCCAATTATTTGATGGATGACGGGGAAAAATTATTTCGTCAACAGTGTCCTAGAAACAGAACTGTAACTCTATTTCTTGCAAACAATAGATATTACTGAGTCAAAAATGTTCTTGCTCGGAATTTTATTTTTAATAAAAGGAAAATTTTAAGCGGCTAGCTAAAAAAAAGATTTCTTATTTTGAAACCCCCATTTACATTCATAAAAAAGTAAGACTTTAAAAGCATCGTTTAATTGAACTAAATCAAGCCGCATAAAATTATCGCTCAGTTCACTATGATTAAGAATAGTCAGGGTCATAATTATATCAGCGATACATACAACAGCTTATCATGGAGCATAAAACAAAGTATTTACTTCTCATAATCGTCTTTAATTAGCATTTTAACAATAGCTCGTTTAGCGGTCTCAACTTTATCTCGTACAACTACATCTTAATAAGCCTCTTTTATTGTGTTATTGCCACTATTGGGAAATAGCGCCCTCTAGAGGTAAATTTCAGATTTATCTCAGATTCACCTTTTTCTAAAGTCATAAAATCAATTTGTGAAAAGATAACGAATTGTCTCCTCAATAGTTTTAAATAACATAATGGCAACCGGCACTAAAATATAAGATTTCTTGTTGAACTTCCAGTGCGTATTCCGAATTTGAATAACGTCTTTGTGAAAATCTGCTTCTAATAAGTTGTGTCTAATAGATGACGATCTACTTCTAATAAATTGCGTCTATTTAATTTTTTTTAAAAACGCTGTCAATACAATTTTTCAGCGATTATTTCAAATAGGAATATTATTTATAAACATTGCAGTAAAAATTATGAAATGCAACAGAAGTTTATGAATTTAGTTGTTAAGATTATTTATTAATCTATACATAAGCAATATAGGCGAACAATTCCAGCATTATTTTGATCTAGGTTATCTTTATTAAATATTAGGAAAGATTTGAAAATTCATTGAAATGTACATAACAATTTCATTTTTTTTTCTTCTTTTTTTTTTTTTTTTTTTTTTTTTTTTTTGTCTTTTTAAGACTACTTAGTAAACTAGTATTTGGAATTTTGTAGGATTTATTTTTAAGAGAATTGCTTATAAATTATTACAGTTACTTATAAATTGATTTTAGTCCTTCACTAATGCACTCAAAAAATAAATAAATAAAAATACGGGTAAAAATAAATGAAAATCATACGTACTTATTATGGCCAGGTGATGATTTTTCGATGACAAATGACGTCATAAAAATTAGCCAGAATGTGTTGTTACTAATAACACTTGGACAAGCCAAGCTCGCTATGCTTTGGCTATGCGAATTTAAGTCAATTAGGAGCGTCTTTCGTTTAATCAGAGCACCATAAAAGTGACAGTACGACTTTTGGCGTTCAAATACTCCGATAGATGGCAGCACCAGTGAATCTACTCACTTAATTTTGGCATTGATCTGAAGAGGGGAAGTAATTTTCTCGAGATCATTGCACCCATGGTAACTGCGTCAGAATGTACTTATGTAATGCAGGGACTATAGCTTTATTAAAAAATAATAATAATAATGGAGAATAAAAAATTTAAGTATAAAGTACTACAGAACATTTTTTAATATTTCTAAACTGTTCTGCAATCATATACTATTTATTAAATAAAATAGGAAAAAAAAACAATTGTCAAATGAAATAGTAGCTAAGATAATTTTTAGAAGCAATAGTGTGATGGATGGCCTTCTGACTTGTAAAACAATTCAACTGAGTGTTTAGTTAAGTGTTATATCCTGTAGTTGTAAGAAGCATACCAATTGTAATTCTTTGGTACTATTTTAACAAAAAAAAAATACGAGACAGTAGCATTATTTTTTTATTTTCTCAACAATAGAAAATATCTCACTATCAACGAAAAATGGTCTTCAGGCAGACACATTCATGTGCCTTTCTGCATCTTTCAGCTGTTACATTATGTACCTGGATCGATATCAAAATAGTTTCACTCTCATATTGAATTATAATTTTTAACCACAAAGCGGTTGTGTGTTTCGTCCCACTTGAGATCATTACATAACATAGTTATAATTTTCATTGGTTTAAAATATGCATGGCGTCAGATAACTTTCCTCTACGTCACATCGTATTGAGACGTGCCGACGAATTTACTACTTGCCTTCAAATCGCCTTCTTCAAGCGGCAGCAAGCAAGGCGAGGTTCACCATTGAATCTCTGAGTATAGTATCAAAGTTCATTTTGTAAACAAAACATTTCTTATATAAACACCAAAGCACCAATTTGAAAAGCCGTTTTCCATTGTTTCAAGCCATTAAAACATAGAAAATAGAACAACAGAAAAAGCAAAATGAAAAACACATAAAAAATATCCATTTTATGGTTAGTTTAAATCTGCATTTAAATTTTTTTTAAATTTCTATAATTAATAGAATTTTAAACTAATTATTAAAATATTTGGAAACAATATCTTTTAAATCTTAAGACTAATATCTTGCTTGCTAACGTCAACATTAAACTTTTTATTTACATTTTTATAAGGTGACTCATGTAATTTATATGTAAAAATTATTAGATGATTAAATGCTTGATAATATAAATGGAAAAGTGATGAATAAATAATCGGTAAATAATGAATAAATAAGGGAAAATTTTTCCATAATAAATGGAAAAACATGATTTTAAAAATGTGTAGTTTTGAAATAAAATAAATTAAGTGATCATACTATGCTGATTTTTATCAATAAAGAGAAAGTAAGAATTGTGTTTTTAAATAATCGTTAATAATAGAACAGAAGAAAAAGCAAAATAAAGATGATAAGACAAAACATCCGCTTAGTTCATTTAAATCAGCAAGGACAATTTAATTTTTTTATTTTATTTTATTTCAATTTATTTTATTTATTTATTTATTTATTTATTTATTTATTTATTTATTTTTTTTTTTTTTTTTACAGAGTTGAGAATTTTATGTATTCTTGTTCCTATCATATCTTGTTTTTCATAATTCTCTTTTTGTTTTTCTAAGTAAAGACTCTAAAGGTTGTTTTCAATGTAATAAAATTGTTGCAACTATTTTTCTACTTCCTTAAATAATTTTTTCTGCTATTAGAATTTTTTTCTTTGGATGTGTGTGCTTACATAATCATTATAACGACTATATAAGAACATTCTCTTATAGATTTTCATCTAATTACAATATTGGCCGAAATGAATACACCTTCTTCATGATGTAATTTAAAAAATGAAATTATTCAATTCGCACCCCTAAGTTCTTTTGCAAACACCCGAAACTAAAAAGTCTATCAAACCATTTAAGTGATAATAAAAACAGTAGATTTATTGTATATTTAATGCAAGAGAGAAAACTTGGGCCAAACTAAACTCATCTATAATCCTGCTGTTTTTAAAAACATTTTATAAATTGACTTTACTGAATTGTAAAGAATTTTAACAAAAAAGATGTCGTGGTTCGTTTATTTAATCATCTAGTTTTCCGCCAAATACTTTAAACTTAACATTTTATATAAGATTAAAATAAAAGTAAAAATTATAAACAAATAAGTAGTAAAGATATTTTAAAGCAACCTTTGATATATAAAAAAAATAAATAATTGTTTACAAATATTGCAAACATTTATTTTAAATTCTATTAATTAATTAAATTTTTAAAAATTTAAGTCGTCCTTGTCAATTTAAACTAATTATAAAAACGATGTTTTGTCTTTTCTTTTGCTTTTTCTTCTGTTATATTGTCAACGTATTAATGGCTTGTATCGATGAAAAACGGTTTCTTAAGCCATGCTTTGGTCTTTATATAAGAAACCGTTTTATTAACAGAATGAACAGAACTAGTAGGGTATATCACCCAATTGGCGATCTTTGCAACTATTTTTCATCACCAAGCTGAAATTAGTTTTTGGAACGGGAATTTTCCCTAGTCCGCCGAAAGGAGCACTGAACAAAAAATTCAAATACTGATGCCACTTAAAAAAAATCAAATATGACGCAAAACTGGGGGACGACAAGCAATGCCCGACTTCACATTAATTATCAGGTATTAATCTTACATTAAATATGAAAATTTTTACTGTATACTTAATAATGAAGCATAGCATAGTTTTACTGTAAAATTCTGCATTCCTTTAACATTATTTACATATTAAATGATTCCATTTTATAAGTTTTGTGATTTGGGGATTTAAAAAAATTTTTTATATAATATGTTGGTAAATTAAAAAAGAATAAAATTATTATTATTTCAATAATGTATTTATATTGAAGCTACAGATAAAAATATGTTTTCAAATTCAAAGTTGAAAGTTTTTAAAAAGGAAATTCTTTTATATTTCTCACAAAAAAAGAAATTTATAAAATAAAAGTCTATTATGAATAGTTTTTTTTAATTTATAAGAATCGGAACTTAAAAGACAACGCCTAAAATTTCTCTGAAACATACGTACCATTTATATAAATATAATTGCAAAGCTCCAAACCACTAAATTGCAGGGGCTAAATTAAGTGAGGTAGCTATTACCAGCCAATCAAAAAAGCTCGGTGATCATAGAAGCGCTCGCCAAAAACGATTCAGTCAATTTTTCACCGGCCACTACAGACATCTGTTCAATTATTCCATTACGATAATATCTCGGGGGTAAAACAGAGGTAGGAGAGAACAAGGGGGAGTTGGCGAGATATTTTTTTTCATGGAACCGAGTCACGCATTCATACTTAATAAAGCTTATCGCCATTCCTTGCCGAGAGTTCCCAGCCGTCGCCAATTAATTAGCGACGAAGGTGAATGGAGTGTTGGAGCGAGTAAGCCGTTGAGAAAAATTAATATATTAGGCTCCACACTAGCCGAATGAGACCCCGTAGAACAACGCCAGATGAAGAGATATGAATACAAATTCTTTTTTATTTGAAAAGGAATCGCTTTTATCTTAGGTTTGAGAAAAATTATATGACCTGCTTACAAAATTCGGAATTTTAGTTTCATTTAACCCTTTTTACAACTTCATTAATATGCTGCTGCTCTTCATCGTTCTATGAACCTAATTAAGCTAATATGTATAGTCTTTTGTAGAACATTGCTCTGACTGTGCGCCACAATAAGCTTCATCGGAACAATAAATTACTTTTCTTAGGAATCTATATAACTTATGTATGAATGCTGTAAAATAGAAGAACATATTTTGTGCATGTTACATTATTCAAAATTAGAATTTTATATGTTTACAAAATAATTTTGTGCTCATATGCAAGTATAATATCGCATGACATTCGAATGAGAACGTGTGTGTATATCTTCTATTTCCTCTCATAATTTGTAATTAAAAACTGTAAATGCAAAGGGATAAAGTGGAACTAAGTTTCTGTGCCAATTTGGACTGTTAAAATATTTTGACTCTCGAAATATGATTTTTTCGAATTTTAATTCATATAAAAACATTCCAAAAATTTTCATACATTTGTGATTAATATGTATAGATAAGAACAAACAAATGTAGAAGTTTTCAGCTCTAGCTATTATTTTCTAAAATCTATAAAAGGCATAAACTTGCCGTAAGAAATCTGTAAATATCATACATTCATATTTTTTCTTTAACAAAAAAAAAAAAAAAATCGAAACAAAAGAAAAAGAAAAAATTATTATAATTCTCTTGGCGACCATATAATTTGTTTACTCTGTCGAAAGTTTTAACCATGAAGTGGCTATTTCTTTCGTTCCAGTTGAGATGAGGCTACATCACTTTATTATAATTCTCATCGGTTTAAATTATCCATGACGTCAAATAGTGTTTCATCCACATCACACAGAAATAATTACGACATCGTATTCAGACGGCGTCATAAATCCGAGTTGTCGATGAATTTTCTGCCTGCCTCCTAAATCGCATTCTTCGAGCGGCAACAAACAAGGCGAAACCATCGACTGTCTGAGAATAGTGTCGAAGTTCGTTCTATTAATAAAACGTATTGTATAATATTTCTTATATAAGGACTAAAACATCGATTTGAGAAGCCTTTTTCCACTGATTCAAGCCATTAACACGTTGACAATAGAACAGATGAAAAAGCAAAACGAAAAAGACAAAACATCCACTTTATGGTTAGTTTAGATCGGCAAGAACGATTTAAATTTTTAAGTTATGATTGTGATATTTATAAATAGTCTCTTTTGAGTCTTAAGTCTATTGCGTTGCTTACTCCAAAATTAATTATTTTTATTTTAGAGCCATGCTAGTACATGGGGGAATAGAAATGATTCATAGTAATCATTCGTAGAGTTCTTCGATCTTATGTTGTTACTTTATCACTTAATCAATAAGACAATAAAGTATTTTTTCCAAAAATTGTAACTGAGTTTTTATTTTCTTGAAAAAATTAATCGGAGGGTAATCAGTTAAAACGAAGTCTGTCAGCATTTATAAACATTTTACATGATTTCTTTATCACAATTCATCACTGGAAATCATATGAAATAAAAGGAAGACACTTCTTTAAATAACGCTCTTTGGCAGAAAATTTTGAAGAACCAAGAAGGATTTGTCTGATTGTAATTAAATTTCGTAGGCAAAGAATCATCTCGTTTGAACATGCGAATGATAAGTTTTCCAAGACGAATGAACATGAATTGCGTTCAGCGGAGCAATTCGCAAAATAAAGTTGGGGCACAGATGCCATATAAGCTAGGATGCCAAATTCTGAAATTTTTTGGCGGTGAAAAAATATTGCCAAGATGAAGACGTGTGCGAGGACGTAAACTAGGGTTACCAAAATAGAATTTTCTGCATAATTATTATTAATCCTTATTGGTAATAAAAACCAAGTTGCCAGATATAAAAGAAAATCCGCCAAAAAATCGCTAAACTCAGAATTTGGTATTTTGGATTATACGGTATGTGTGCCATATCTTCAGGTGAATGACAGGAGAAAAACTAAATAAACCTCTCTTTCCACGTTCCCGTCCGAAAAAAGAGGTTCTTACATAAGCACACAAATTTTAGAACTGTATTTAAATTAAAATAATTTTAAGAAGCTACAAAAAATCCAATACGTTCATTTTTAAACAATTTTCTGCACTCTTCTTGTAGGTCTTCATATCTATGACGTACTAAACACCAGGTTGCTAAATGAATAAAAAATCTACCGAAAAAAATCAAACTCAGAAATTGGCATCCTGAATTATACGACATCTGTAACAAAATCGATAATAAAGGCGTTTCTCTCTCTCTCTCTCTCTGTTGTAATTTCCTAGAGAGAAAATTTTTCGAAGAATTTATGGGCATCTGAATGACTTCGAACTTGGTCGCATTGTCGGAATGCGTGAAGCTGGGTGGTCATACCGAGCAGTGCAACAAACAGACACAGTTGTGTAAAGTTTGTTGGCAGCAATGGTTACTGCGAAAACTCATCGACGAAAGGAAATCCAACGTGCACAAAGGCAAGTCAGAAAAAGATGATTATGTGCAACAGATTCGAACTGCTCAAACGGTATCATTGTCAATTATTCAACGTATTACAGTCTTTCCATGCCCCCCTAGTACCTCCCACCAATTCACAGCGCTTGGCTGAGGCAGGATTACACTCATAGTGGCCTTACAGACGTTTGCATTTGGCCTCAAAATTTTAACAGAATCGTCTGGAGTGACTTCACACAATTCTGTTGAATTTTGGATATCTAATCTCAAGACGATTTAAAACATTGAAATGTCGCAATTAAAATTCATAAATGTTCTAAATTAAAAATTACCCATAATAGATCATATATTTATTTTCGCGTAGATGAAGTGAACGTAGTAAAGCCAATGGAAACCAAAGCGCTCAAGATTAAATCAAGATTTTTATCATTTCTCAATCAATCGCTACTTGTATACAGTTTTGGAACCTTCCAGACTTGGAAGGCCCGCATAAAATTAGAAACTGAAATTTATATGAATTTGCATAGTTAACTTTAATTAATAAAGCAATCAGAAATAACATTTTAGGCAACTTGCCTCGCTTGCTTTTAAACCCGCAACTTCTGGCTCACGAGTCCGTTGCTTTACTGACTGAGCCACCACGAAGTCCTTAATCGCGAGGAATAATTTTCGCTACAATATATATATATATATATATATATATATATATATATATATATATATATATATATATATATATATATATATATATATATATATATATATATATATATATATATATATATATATATATATATATATATATATATATATATATGTGTATATATATATATATATATATATATATGTGTGTGTGTGTGTGTGTGTGTGTGTGTGTGTGTGTGTGTGTGTGTGTGTGTGTGTGTTACATAGAATTCAATATAAACATGGACTTCGGAACTAAGCCGAAAACCGGGAAAAAACCGTTATTTTCGTCGGAACGAAAACCAGAGCTGAACCATAAAAAAATATTGTTTATTTCCGTTCCATGTATCGTTACTAAACAACTATTTAATAGTATCTAATTTAACTTTAACCATATAATTACTATTACATGTACAATGCTTCTCAATTTCCTTTTTTGATGTTTACTAATACCTTACAGTATCAGTTTCTCCTAAAATTTCTTGTAAAACGCAGATTTATTTAATTGAATAAACCAGTTGTTTAGAATATTTTTTAAGAAAAATATCAGTCTAAATTATATTTTTCGTCTCTCACCATTATTTTTCTAAGGAAGTTTGTATAAACTGTTTAGATAAAGTTGCTTAGCAAGAAGTATAAATACGCCTTAAAGAAAGAAAGGTATTTTAAGAAACCAATTAGATAGAGACACTATTATGGTGACGTAATAATAAGTGTCTTTGCCTAATTGGTCAGGAGACGTGAAAAGGCAAGTGACGGTCATAGGATCAATTCGTAAAGATTAAGTACAATGGTCATTATTACTAGAAGTAAATAATCAAGCAAAGAGGATTCTCTGGTGGTGCCATCTATCGGAAGACTGTGCTCTAAGTAGAGCACTTTTACTTAGAGCACAGTCGTACCTTCACCTTCGTGGTGCTCTGATTAAACGACAGAGGTACCCTTTTGAAATAATTTCGCATATCCATCGACTAGTGAGCTTGGCTTGTCCAAGTGTCATAAGTGACGACAACATACATTTAACCCTCAACCGACTTTCTATTCTTTTATTTTGCACCCCAAACTTAGCACCGTCACTGACAATACAATAAAGATTTTTACATATACAATGTTAAAATCTTGATTAGAATGCAAAAGTTTTAGCTCATCTTTTGCGGAAGATAGTTTCGATTATTATTTTTCAGATAGTAAATAAGTGAAACCAAAATTTTGATGCTCCTAATTCCTAACGGAAGCAACTTTGAAACTGCAAAGTGAAGTATTAACGTTATACGATTTTTATATAACACCGGTTGTGCAACATTTTAAGAATAGTTAGAAAAGTTTTTCAGTTTTTAAAAATTCCATTTCAATCGTAAACAAAGAAGTGCAATCTTCGAATGAAAGCAATGAAAATGAAAAGTATTTAAAAACTTTAAAACTAAAGTATTGGCAATAAAACACATAAATCTCTTATTTCTTTAGAGATTGACATTGAATTCATTCTAAATAAATTTGACATGAATTTAGGCTCTGTATAAAAATTATATTTTAGATATTGATAAGAAATGAAGGTTATAATGGTGATTTTACTCCACAAGTTAGTGATGAAAGGGCGTTTTCAGGTTTGAAATTTATTCTTCGAAACCACAGCAGAGTAATCTCAATGAAATCACATTTGAAGATATATTAATAATTTGAATCAATTTTCATATATATATTTAAATAATTGTTGCAAAGCCAAGAGCACCGTGTGAGTGTCAAGTGGTGAGAGCACACATTATAATCTTGAACCTATTTGTCACATGCCATTTTGATAATGTTTAATGAAGCAAATTTTCGTCGTTCTCTGTGTGTTCATTACTTTTATCGTATTTTCTAGTTAATAGTATTAATTCACACAGAGCACCAATAAAAAAAGAATAAAATCGACTTAATTTTGATACAATTACATTTTTTATGATAGAATGATAATTTTAGTAAAAATAAGGATGTACGCAAAAAAATTTTTTCGGATCCGAATGGAAAACGAAAAATGTTTATTTCTAAAGAAATGAAAACCAGAACAGAACCGATATATTTTATTTTAATTAAACTGAAACGAATACTTGAATGAAAAGAACTGTGGTTCGAAGCCTTGACTGCAGTAATGCTATTCCTATTTGTGATCAATTTCATATATATTATGTAATTCCCAAGAATAGAGTTACTCTTTCTTTTCTTCAACGACCTGTCACTGACCAAGGCTGTCTCCACGAGCCTCATCCACGTGACTCCTTCTGGAGCAATGGAAGTGTGGTAACTTCTAGATGTAAAAAATATTAGTTTCGGCAGCCTTTAAATAATATCGTATTATTCTAGTCTTTGGCATTTATAGTTGTAGCTATAGACATAGACTCTATGTAATAATATACTCTATGTGATAATCACTCACAAATTTGATTTCTTCTTAATTGTTTCGTGGTGAATCCAAAACATATGAACCTGAAACGCAAACAGCAAAGCAAAGAATAGCATTACCATGCATAACCTCAGTCAAATCAGGAAAATCATGCGTCAAAACGAGGCTCATTGCCTTTTTTGATAGTCAAGGTATTATCCACAAGGAATTTCTACCTGAGAGAATGACGATAAATGCTGCAAAGTACATTGAAATTTTGACCTATTTCATAAAACATCTATTCCAGTTCTGGAATAGATGTTTAAACCACTACCAGGTTCATGGTTCTTTTATTCAAGGCAATCCTTGTTCTCACAGAGTTAATATCGTCCAGCCGTTCCTGGCAAAAAAAGGGGTGGTACAAGTTTTGCATCAACCATATTAACCACATCTCAATTCTCCAGACTTCTTCCTCTTCCCTCAAACTCGCTTTTAAAGGAGAGAGATTTGATGAAATTCCAGATATCCAACAAAACGTGACGAGTATTTTGAACTGCATCCCAGAAGAAGACATCTCACAAAATTTCCAAAACATGTATAGGAGATCTCAGCGGCGCAGAGTTGTGGGAGGTAACTGATTCGAAGGACAGTGAGGTAATTTCCCTTAACATTTCATCGACGTAAATATTACACTAGGACTATTCACCGAATTTTACTGTTAGAGGTTGTATATAAGTATAAGCATCAACAGGAGAAAGTCATGCAATCATCAATGACACATTAAAATAAAAACTGTTGTAATCTTGTGCCAACTAGGCTGGCATCATGGGGCGCGCTGCTCCACTTTTCCAACTGAACCGTGATATACTGTGAAGTCAGACTTCCTCAGTACACATGTGCCTTAAGTACTTGTCTATAGGGTAGGCAACCATTCGCAACCCATGCATACAAGAAAAGGACAAAGACAAGAGAAAGTTTATCCATGTCCAAATCGAGATTTGATCACAGGAAATAAGAACTAGTCTTCCAAAATAGAATTTTTGAATATTTTTAGTAATATTTTTGTGTTATAATTAAAACACAAAAGCAAGCAAAATCATTTTGTTTTCAAAAGCTACTTTACTAGCAAAATTAATTGGCAGTAAAAATATCACTATGAATTTACCCTTTATTTAATAGGCATTATATGAAATTTTATGTTATGAGAAAGTATAAATTAAAAGGAACATTTAAAATGATACTAAATGTGAGATAATGACTTAAGGTTTTGCGAATAGGGAACAAATTTCCAATTATTATTTGTAAATAAAGTGTTTGTCATGTTTATGATGCAAATGACAAAAGGAATAACTTATTTCATAAGAAAGCCATATATACACATAATATATAAGTAACTATTCCCCCTTCAGATCAATGCCAAAATTGAGCAAGTAGATCCTGTGCTGCCATCTATCGGAGGATTTGAAGAGCAAAAGTCCTACTTTCACCTTTATGGTGCTTTGATTAAACGAAAGACGCCCCCAATTGACTTAAATTCACATAACTGAGGCATAACGAGCTTGGCTTGTCCAAGTGTCATTAGTAACAACAACAACAACAGGTAACTAATGAAAATTTAAATGTATATTTATTAAAGTGAAAAATTGTTAGCTTACTTAAATAATAACAAAATATTTTTAAAAAATAGAACAAAAAGAAATGAAATATATTATGATGTGAAAAAAATTAAACATCGAAAATGATCGAAGTATAACTTGATTTTAATTTTCGGAGATATTATAACATGAGCTATGAACGTATACACTGAGAAGAATTATCTAAAGGGATAATGACTCCGATAAATAGGAAAAGGCTTGATTCACATTAGATACTCGTATAAAAACCATTATCAATAAAAGATTATGGTTACCTGGAATAGTTTCATCGAACCTCATAAAAATAAACGTATCTAGTGTACCAATGAGATGCGTATAGGATCCCTATAAAGGGAAAGGATGTAATTTATAGTAATTCAGTGGGTGATTAACTGACGATTACTTCGGACTGCCAACTTATCGGACAACGAACACCTTTACAAAAAAAATTTTGTGTTCGGACAACGAACAAATTCACAAAAAAAAAAAAATGTTTGTGTTCGGACAAAGAACACATATTCGGATTATGATCTAAAATGAATTCTGGCAAACACTTCTCTGCTCTGGGAGCATAATTGCAAAATTTCCAAACCCAACGGACTAAAATTCGTTTTTCATCTATCTTGAATTATGTTCTTTACCTATTAAGTTTCGAAATTCTGTACTGGAAAAAGAATTTCGAATAAAATATTTACAGCCAAAGTAGACTCTCAGTTTCGATTTTGATTTCATTCAAAACCGAAACTGATTTCTCTATGAATATATATTCTCTTCGTTCATTCATTGAGAGGATGTCTGAGCGATGGTCTATGAATGCCAAGCTGATATCAGTAAGGTTGAGGATCTTTACAACGACAACGCTATTAATAACTTCCAGAAAATCTTTAAAAAAAATAGAGGAAAGCAATCGATATTGGACTTGTTCCTTAACGCCCTATAAACAAAAAATGATAAAAGGGACTGATGAATATGCAAGACTATATGTTTGTATATTTTTTTAGAAAACGTACTAAAACGTTATGCCTCTTTTTTTTTTAACTAAATTTTTGGGGTCTCCAGAACGAATGAGTCGATTTCACAAAACATCTATGGTAAATCGATGATCGGTTCACGAACAATTCGGGTACCAAGCTTGTAACGGATTATGTTAGTTATAAACGATCACACACTATAATAAAATAACTATAATAAAGTTTTTAAATTCAATATTTAAAATAAAAAATTAAATATCATTAATAAGCACATCCTGGATAAGAATATTTCTTAAGAGTAATAAAAATTTACTTTTATGTAAAAAACAGGATTTTCTTTTTTGGCATCGTATGTAAAAATAAACACGCGAAATAATTATATTTTAAAACCCATTTACTTTTTGAACTGTTATCAATTTGTTTTAATTTAAGAGATACCTTTTTTTAATTTATATTTAATAACTTTCTTGAAGAAGCCTATGACATTATATAATAAACGTAATCAAATATATTTAAGATAGTAGAGAATTTATAGACAACTAAAAGAGCAGAAATTTTGTGCTTATTTCAACTTTCAACCTCGTTATCACTATCACTGCGATTATCATAATCGTCCTTTAATCTTTTTCTAAATTCTCCTAGCCGATTTAGGAATTTTCTAAATACTGTGCATTTATTATTTATGCATTTAAATTTTCATTAATTAAATATTTTAAATTCTTATAGTATAATATTACACATAATAATGGAAATGAATAACACATCTAATGAACAAATCATAAGCCCTTTTCCTTCACTCAAATTTTTTCAATGAATTTTTATAAAACTCGCAGATTTTCGAAAATATGATTTTATAAATTAAAATGCTTATATATTTATTGTTTAATAGTATAAATCTTTCGCGTTTGATGTTTTGATTTTTCTTTTTTACAATTTATATTTCATAAAATTACAAAATACTAAAATATTTTTGGTTGAGCCTAGTTCTCCTGGTCCTTTATAAAGAGGATCATCAGGTCAGAAAAATAATTAAAAATTAAGAACTAAAAGTGTACTCAATGCTTCGGCATTAAAATAAAATAATTGTGATACTTAATTTATTCTCATTTTATTTTAATTTTCACTTTAAGAAATGGAATTTTGGAATGTAAGACAATATATTTATCTATCATGCTTAAAATGCTTCCACAAGATTTCAAAAAATTTCATTTCTCGAGCAAGTTTTTTTTTCTTCCAAATTTTAAGTAATAGTTTAAAAAGAAATAATATTGTGTTTCTAAATCTAAAAAAATATGTAAACCATAACGTAAAGTGGGGGGCGGGGGTGAAACAGATGGCAAGTAAATCAATGACCAGGGAGTGGTGCAACCGACCATAAAATCACTGGTTGAGTTATAAGGTGGGTGTTACCACAACTTCAATTTTCGTTCGGTCCTAATAATATCGAATTCGCTAATCGAACCTTAAATAATTAATTCGCGTTTTATCCGATGGGTAATTAGGGAAGTATCTATCAAAGGGAGAATTTTCTCTTCTGGTGGACAGGTTGGTGTTATCGTAATGGATGACAAAGGTTAGATACGGCGTTTGAAGCGTAACGAAACATAAGTGATACGGGCTGTAACTGCTTTTTTTTCGTTTCATCTTCAATTGCTCTCATAAAATAACTATATACTTTATAAATAATTCGTATTTAAATAACATCTTAAAATTTGATTTGAAAATATAATACAACAGTGGCTTTGATCGCGGATTTTTACATCCGAGTTTACAGAGAAAACCATAACCACTCACCGAAAGTTATGACTAAAGTTTCTTTCGCGATGGCAATTGAATTCGAAAATAAACTATCTGAAATGGTTATCACTGCAACGGTAGGCTGGTAGAATTCAACTCAGAGCTAGGTGTAGGGAAGCATGCTGGTGAAACAACAACTACTATAGGTGGTTTTTAAATGCGTATATTCTGTAAGCCATTTGAATTATGGACACAGCTAAGCATTTTACCAGTATAAATATAAATTTAATGAACTCAAAAGATTAAAAATTGGCATTTATGTTTTAACAAGGTAATTTGAGTAAAATAATTTATGAATAATCACTTCAATTGTTCGGAGATTCAATTTTTCAATTCTTACCTCGATCATAAATGTTTGTAATAGATCAATATTTATATTCTAAACCAGGCCCCGACTTGGCTAATTGAAGCCCTAGTGCAAAACTTTCTTTGGAGGCCCCCTCTGCTACACAACAAATCTTCTATTCAATTTTGACAAATGATACCCTTCGATTTGGAGGCCCTTCTGATGGTGACCCTGGGCAATTGCCCCGTATGCCCTGCCTTAATCAGGCTCTGTTCTAAGCTGAACTCATGCTAATTTATTGATCCAAATTGAATTTAGCTCCTATATTCGTGTAACCGTAGTGAAACAAATTAAACTAAAATCTGTCCAAATATGATTTTCATAGGCGAATTTCAATGTTTTATCCCCATAATTAAACCCCCATTAAAGCATAAGAAAGTTGATGACTAATTGTATGATTTCTCTAATAAAATCTGCAAGAGGTATTCATGTAAATATAATACCAAATGTTTGTTATATTAAGTTTATTGAGTCATTAGTTTATTTGCTTGAGTTTAGCCAAGGTCAAGAAACAATATAGTGTTATAGAATGATAATATAACTTATTTAAATTCATTATTATATTTAAAAGTGAAATTAAATGTGATAAGTTTTTACACAAATTTAAATTGACAAATTGAACCAAAATTATTTTTATATAATAACTTCAAAATGTACAAAAGCCTTTTTTGTAAGTTTTCCTGGGAAATTATTCATTTAAAAGTACAGTAATAACTCAGACCTTTTATAAGCCATTTAGTAAAAAGGGAGGTTGAATCAGAATTCGTACACATTTCCAATAATCAAATAAAACATTTCGCTGAGGTATCGAACTTCACGTTAAATAATTTTTTTAATTTATTCTTAATTATACATGCATATAATTATATACATGGAATATTTTTCAATTATATTTGTAAATAATAGAAATAAACAATTACAAAAACTTATGCGCATATTTTTTATTTAAGTTAGAATTATATTTAATGATTATACTTCAAAAACCTCTAATGAATTTACAGCTATAACAGAATTTTTTTTTATTTAAATATCAAAATTCTTTGTATTACTAATTTATACATTGTATACAATAAAGGGTAATTTTAGAAATTATAAACATCAATAGATACCTATCTATTAATTTACTGAGTAATTCAACCTCTTTTGAAATATAAATATACTTTCTCAAAACAAATGCAACTATTACATAAAGTTTCCAAGATAACTTTTTCCTCAATTGTATTGTGTAATAAAAGAAATACTAAATTTTTCTTCTATTTACAATCAAACTATTTTAAAACAATACAATTTTATATACATATTCACAATTTCTTTTGAAGCAAAAAATAAATCTAAAATTTCAAAACATGCTTTGAGCTCTATATTCGTGTAACCGTAGCGATTCATATCCTTTAGCAGAAACAGTTGTAGTGAAAAAAATTTTTAAATAAGTAATTTTTTGGCAGATGCCTTTTCTAATAAATACATATTTTTTTTTTTTAAAAAAAAATTTTTTTATGGGATTTAATTGCCAATTCGCCCATATTTGAAATACAGAAGTCTTTCTTGCAAAACAGAAAATAGCAATATATATATATATATATATATATATATATATATATATATATATATATATATATACCACGCAAAAGCCAATTTTTGTATGTCTTGTATGTCTTTTCCAGAGTCCACAAATCATTGAAGACAATTTCCACCAGGTAATTGAATAATTTATTTCAACCTTTATTTTATTGATAAACAAATTTATCACGATTCACAGAAATTATACGCAATTTTCCCCATGGGAGACATGGAAAGTGTTTTAACCCCAAAATTTTACATTTAATATTAATATTGAGTTAAATATTAATATTGAGTGAATTTTCTCCAATATAAATAAATAAGAAACAAAAAGAAAAGGATTAAACTAAAATCGTATATCTGATTGCACAACATGACGATCTTGTTTGGTGATTACTTCACTTCACAAACGTAAATCTACTACTAAATTACATGATTACTATGAAATTATTATGTCTAAGCTAATCTTCAAACAGTTAAGAATACAATAGTCAACACAACAATCAAATACCGATCGTGTCGCCCTCTATTGGCAACATATTGAACTAATACTCAATTAGGTTTTCGGACAATTTTATTTAAAATTTTAAAATATTAAAACAAAAAAACTCAAACAAATTATAATATTTTCTTTAAAAAAATAAATAAATAAATGCATTTAAGTAAGTAAAAATTTCAAAAGTCAAGTCAAAATTCCACGAGTATCAAGGGCCCATAAAAAAAAATTTTGGAATTTAAGGAGAACTTGGGTGATATTTATATCTTAAATGAGCATGGTATTTTAAATTTATTAATAATGAATGATTTCATTATAGAATTTTGCTTACAGAAAAGTTATGATGTAAGCTTTGGCCAAATCGATTCTTTCAATTTTTTCCCCCTCTCAACATCCAGTCTCTTAAGGACAACTTTCAGAAAATAGTATTGTAGACAATTTATCGAGGTCTATAAAAATAGATTACTTTTAGAAATAAATAAAATTGAGTGACCTCATTATATGTAACGTTTACTATAGCAATGGACATAAGATGTTATCGGTCACTATTGAGCAGAAGACATTCAGCAAAGCATTGTACATAGGTGATGAGTGTATTGCTCGGTTCGCTTAATCTAGAGTACAATTAAAATTATGTCACCAGTCTAATAATGGCAATGTTATGTTCAGACTTTTCCACTCTTGGCTGCACAAATTCTGCCCAGCAAGTGTGAAAATCTGGACATCACAAGGTACAAACCGCCGGGTCTACATGCCTTTCGAGACAGAACCGTCTTAGTAAGAAGATATTTTACTTTGACATATCACAGGACAGTAAATCTGCAGGTGGCACTTCCAGGACATCTATAAAGTATGGGAGTGAAATATTAGACCTAAGGTTTTGGATAGCAATAGGCGATTTTATTTAATTTCATGGACGAAAAATGTGCATACCTTCATGGATTTGCCATTGCTGAACATATATATATATATATATATATATATATATATATATATATATATATATATACAGGGTGTCCACTAAAGTCCCTTGCCACCCTCTTAACTTCGGAACGGTTGCTGCTATATTCATAAAAGTGGTGTCTAGGTATAGTAAAGCAGCCATGCGCTACTGAATAAAACAGACTACAGCATCACCTGGTGGAAAACAGCGGAGTTAGCATTCCTATCTCGAAAACAGAATGAGATAGAGAGAAAAAGTTATTTACAAAGTTGTAGAGCATCCTCGATTTAGTACGAAAAGATAAATTGTAGGCATTAATATGAAGAATACAACGGTTTAAACACGCATTTATTGTTTCGTGCTGTGACGTCGCAAAACTATCTAAGAAAGAAAAAAGGGAAATAATTATAAAGATATACTTTATTTAAGATGTTCAAACTTCTCACCGTCAGCTGCAATGCACATTTGGAGCCTCGCTTGAAGATTACATAGCACACGTTGGAGCATACGGCGTGATACGTTGGAACACGCGACCGTAATATATAGTTTAAGGTCTTGCAAATTTTGTGGAGGGGTCGCATACACCTGCTGTTTCAAGTATCCCCACAGGAAAAAGTCCAGTGGAGTCAGATCAGGAGAGCGTGGAGGCCACTCTTCGAAACCGCCATACCCTAGTATTTGGTTGCCAAATTCCTTGACTATGTACTGCTTCACTGGAGATGTCTTGTGAGCAGGCGCGCCGTCATGTTGAAATCATAGATTTTTAAGATTAAACAACGGCAGGTTCTCCACAAAATCGGGTAATACATTCTATAGCAATCGTAAATATTGTGCACCCGTTAGCGTGCCATTGTAGAATATTAGGCCTATCAGTTTGTTATTGTAAATTGCACACCAAACATCAAAAGCATACCGCATTTGATATTGAACGTCGACGAAACATTTAGGATTTTCAAGGGCTAAGTAATGAGTGTTTTGCCTATTGTACTTACCATTCCGTGAAAAGTATGCCTCATCCGTCCACATTATATCTGCCAAGAATGTTGGCTGGACCTGTATCTGATTTATGACGAAGTTGCATCATGCATAGCGTCGCTCGGCATCCCCGTCCATTAAAGCCTCTTCATGCGTTGGTCGGTATGGATGAGCACCCTGATTCACTTAGGATTTTCTAAACCTGACTTTTGGAGAGACCACAATGTTGACTGATCTCTCTTACGCTGCATTTCGGATATGCGAGTACATATGCTAATACCTCATCCAGTTGAACTTGCCGTCTTACCTTAGCTGGTCTGCCAGATCGAGGTTGACTAGTAATGCAAGCTGTGTCCCTTAAACGTTTTACAACACTTAGGATGGTTTGATGAGAAGAATGCGGGCCTGCAGGGAAACGTTGGCGGTACAACCTTGCTGCTGATCGTGCCTTGCGTCGACACTCACCGTACAGTAAAACCATCTCACAATACTCAACTTTGGAATACTCAGCCATGATCATGAGCATAAACATAGCTGTCTCAGGTGAACAGGCGTGACGCTTCTTACGTATTTGCATACTGCATTCAAAATGTTGGAATTACTTTTAATACTTCCGCTCTTCTCATTTCGAAATAAAAAAGAAAAATTTAAGTGCGAAAACATCTTTTTGTTTTTTTTAATTATGCACACGTACGATGTGCTGCGTCACAGCACGAAACAACAAATGCGCGTTTTAACCATTGTATTCTTCACATTCATGTCTAGAAGGTATCGTTTCGTATTAAATAGAGGATGCTCTACAACTTTGTATATCACTTTTTCTCTCTATCTCGTTCCGTTTTCGAGATAGGAATGCTAACTCCGCTGTTTTCCACCAGGTGGTGCTGTAGTCTGTTTTATTCAGTAGCGCATGGCTGCTTTACTATACCTAGACACCACTTTTATGAATATAGCAGCAACCGTTCCGAAGTTAAGAGGGTGGCAAGGGACTTTAGTGGACACCCTGTATATATATATATATATATAAAGTAAATGATGTGTATCAAATAAAAATATTTGGGCATGCTTTCTCAACACTAATTACATTTACAAATTTGTCCAGCAAGCAACTAACTCTGGCTATCAGTTCAACAACTCAAGGATTCGACTTTTATCGAGAGGGGGGAAGTATTAAAAGTGGTTAGGAGCTCATTTTGAATTATATTGTAAATAGCAATCAAATCAATTGTGGGGGGAGGGTGATTAGTGACAAATAAACAAAGCTTTCAATGATTTGGAAACTGCTCAACAGGGAAGAATAACAATTATTTGATTATTAATCATCTCATAAAAAAATTTAATGTGATAAACTTTATATACATATGAGAGGTGCACATGTATTTTATTAATACCATTTTTCTATTTGTTTTGACTTAGGCTTTTTATTATTCAATCAATATCATCTTATAACTTAAGAAAACTCAATATTAATTTTCAATATTGTAATTCTTTTTTATTTGCCAGGTACTTTTTGGCTATATATTTTATGAAAATCAAAATGATATTTACCATTTCCTTTTATATCTTATCACTCAATAATGCTCAGCTTTTAAAAGTAGGTAGAAGAAAAAATAAAAATTTCAGGAGCTGTGGAAAATATTTTTAAAAAATAGTAAGACAATACAATGAATTAACTACTTCAATAGCTCTTTATGTAATACATTATAAGAAATGAATCATTAATTTAGATTTTTATTTGCATATAAAAATATTATGTGAAAATGAAGATAATTTATTGAATTCATAAACATATTTGAAGAAGTTAATTTAAAGTACAAATAAATTAAAATTACAAACAAATAATTTTAATAAAAATTAAGATTTGCAGAAAAGTAAAATCTTATAGTTAAGCTAATAAAATCTTGAATAGTTTTTCTTATTCATTCAATTGTCTTGTTAAAATAAATAAGAAAAAGTCAAAAAAGTCTACAATAATAATATTTAGAAAAGAAACATTTACAGAAGTTAGATTAAAATAAAAAACTTAAAATTTACAATTTTTTCCCACATGTGTAATATTGTCTATGAAGTTGTTGCTTACACATATTGAACTTTAGGTTTTTAATATAAGAGATTTTTTTAAATTAAAATCCTAACAGTGGTTTTTCTTTTATTGACAGAAAGACATAGATGAAATTATTTCATTAAAATGGAAAATATGTTTGAAAAAGCAGAGTTAAAAAAGGTAAATTATATATTATAATATTTATTATTATAGCATTACAAATAAAAACCTTTAATTGTTTTCTTTAACTTATAAATTAAAATAATTATTGATATCAAAAAATTAAATTGCATTTTTTATAAAAAAGAAGGAAAATGTTTTTTAGTATATATAAAAAAGCACAAACAGCTTAACTTAACATTTTATTTACAATATTTATGAATATTACAAGTGAATAAATTTAAGTGATTGCACATGTATGTTCGATATTAAAATTATGAACACATATACATATACATTTTTCAATGCTAACAGTAATGTAAAATAAAAACTGAAAATTACTGATTTATTTGAAAAAATTATGTACAAACTGACTCTTTATTTAGTTAATAAGTAATGAAATGTAGAAAAATGCATCACCTCATACAAGAAATCCAAAATTAAACTGTTTCTAATGTTTGTAATAGTATATACAAAACTATTTTTTACAAAAATTAATTTTTACTCTAGTCTTACAAGTTATTTTAAGATTAAAAGCAAAAATTTCTTAAAATCACTAAGTTATTAAGAAGTATTACAAAATAACACGTTTTTTCATTAAAAAATTTTAAGATTTAGTTTTTTGTATAAAAGACATAGGAAGTTCACATCCAGTGTAACAACCATTTACAACACAATATCGAACAAAAGAATGCCAAAAGAAATCTTTGGACAAAATGTGTGGATTACCAACAACAATCAACAATTCTTGGGATCGTGTTATGGCCACATTTAATCTCTTTGGGTTGCTGATAAAACCCAGGTTATAAAGTTTATCACAGTCAACATACTGATCAGAAGATCTAACAGTAGATATAATGATAGCTCTCCTTTCTTGGCCTTGAAACTCCTCAACAGAACCTATTTTGCAAAATTCTAAACTCCTCATTGTCATAAATAATCTAATCTTCTCCACTTGTTTTTTGTATGGAGCAATGATGCCTACATCATCAGGACTCAAACCATAGGCATACAACTTTTCAAGGTATGTTGTAACTTGGAAAACTTCAGTAGGATTGAACCAAGATGGGCTGTTCTCTTCACGATACTCTTCCCCTTTAACACCATGAAATATTATTGGGAAGCTTTTGGTTGGAAGTGCATCCCATTCCATCAAATCATATTTTTTGTCCATGGGGAATCGACAGATGATCTGAGAAAAGTAAAACATATCTGAAGGAAAACGTAAAATATCTGGATGTGATCTGTAGCTCTCTTCCAACATTGTTATCAGCAATGGATTAAAGCCACCATACTGTTTGTATTTCTTTTCATTTCTTGCATACAATGAGGTGTTCATAAGTCTTTCTAAGAAAGATATCTGCAATCCACAACTCTGCGAATGAGATGATCTGAGCACTGGGCCAAGTTGTTGTGGGTCACCAGCCATTATAACTTGTCCCTCAGTTTGAGAGTCAATAAATCCGACAGCTATATCACTTTCCGGTTCCATTAATTGACCTGCTTCATCAATGAACACATGTGTGAAAAAATCATTACACAAACCTATGGTGTACAATGCACCTGCAGTGGAACATGTACTAATAATTATGCGATACTGTGCGACATAATCTAAAGAATCTTTATCCTGACAAAATGGCTTTATAAAGTCAGGGATGGAATCAATGCTTCTTTGATAGCTGTTAAGTCTAACCATATCTGTAATATCGATCATGTTGCTTTCAATGATTCTGTGAGCAACAAGATCTGCAGCACTGTTAGATGGTGTGCAAATTATAATTCGGGAATTAGGAATATTCTGAAAAACTTGAAGAACAGCTTCAACTAAAGTTATAGTTTTCCCTGTTCCTGGAGGACCAAAAATAATATAGGGAAGTGGTCTACTTCGACATTCTAATATTCGTACAACTGCTTCTTTCTGCTTCCAATTAAGCTTTTCATTCTTCCATTCAAGTGAGTTAGTATCAATTTCAGAATAGCCTATATTACTTTTCACTGTACAATTTTGAGATTCAGTAATCTTTGAATATCCATCAATTAAGGAAGGTTTAAGTTTTAAATTAGTAGGAAATATAGCATAATCATGATTTTCAGAAACATGATGAACACATTGATGCAAACGTCTGAAATTTGTCCTGTTGAGTTCAAAGCGAACGTTAAATGATTCACCATTATAACTGCTATGAAAAGAATCACTGAATTTCAGAAGGATTTCATTTAAACGCACTTCATGAATACAACCCTCAAAAGCAAACTTGGAATTTTGGTAAGGTGGTACCAATATAGCTTTATCACCAATAATTAAAGATGGTCTACCCTCAGCTAAACCATTCACTTCAAGACTAAGGTATTCGCCTTTCTTATCTAAAACAGCTTCTGACAGATCAAATTTCTTCATATCATATCTCACTTGCAGTTCTTCTAAATGTAAAAGGGTAGAAAATTTCTTAACATAATTATGCATAGTTAAGTTATCAAAAAGCCAAGGAACCACAAGTCTCAGATCATTTCTATTTTGTACAGCCCGTGTTAAAGCTCTCGGAATATTTGAAGGTGGAAGTTTATTAGTAAAATGCATTACAGGTTTGTATGGTTTCTTCCCAGGTATAATAACTAAGTCATCACAATCTAATTGCTTCCTGTCACGCTTATTTTTAAGTGAAAATGGCGCAGTAGGATTTAATACATGCTGCATGGGATCAACAATAGTTACAGTTACTGGACGCTTAATTAAGAACTCCGCAAATTCAAAAATAATAAAATCTTCATGCTGTCCAATAGCTTCAGTTTTGCAATGAATCATAATAGTAAGATTATCATTTGCAATAATAATTTCTCCAGGTGACATGCTCTTACTTAAATAAAACATACCATTTTTACTCTGGAAATGACAGCCTTGAAACTGCAAATCATGGGAGGACTTATTTTCTAGTTTTATTAGTAATTTATTTTCTTGACCTAAACAGATATTTTCAAAATTCAATGGATCAGTAATAAAGACCTCATCTGAGTAAGTAAAACATGGTTTGGAATCAATAGTAACATCATCTTCAGAAGATGTTGTCAAAGAAAAAGCTCGCCATTTAAAAAGACCCTGTTCACTGGATGCCACCATTGCAGAAACTTTTTGCCCAACAAATAAGCGTACTCTAACACGACATGAATTGTGGAAAAACATTACCTCATTATTTATAACACCACAAGCATTTTCACAAGCTGTAACTTCACCTTCAATACATTTTAATTCTTTTGGTTTCCAAGAAGTAACAATTTTGCCACGATTTCTGTATTCAACAGTCGCACAAAGAACATCTCCAATAACAGGATCAAAATCTGTTTCTCCATCTTCAACACGAAATTCATAGCCATCTCTTAACTTTCCAGACAGTCCATTGCATTCAGAAACAGTTTGCTCAATTACTTCAATTTGTGGCATGTCTTCTTTGTTGTTAATGCATGAAAAATCTGTTAAATTGTTGGATAAATTTAAAGGGTGACAAATCTTTTCTTTAACAATATCTGAATGGTGCAAATTATTCTTTTGATTAGTCGAAACATTTAATTGACTTGAATTGTTTTTAAAGTTACTGGGAGTCTGTTTATAGCTTAATTCCACATATGATGCAATCCATCCATGATGAGGTTCTTTTTTAACTGCTTTTATAAGAACACAGTCTCCAACAGTTAATTCCTTTTGTGCATATATGACTTTAAAACTAAAGAAAATTGCTCTGTTAACTATTCCATACTCTTCTACAGCATTAATATTAGTCACAGTTCCTAACAGCTGCTTCTCTTTTGGAAACACACTAAAATCTTCAAAAACCTGCTCCTCAGATTTCTTTTCTATCTTCTCTTTTACTTTGTGAGTTGACAGGTGACTCCAGTTCCATGTGAAGGAAAAAACTTCAGCCAATAATGAAAACATCTTGAGGATTTAGAGTCAAGCACTAGATCAACCTGAAAGAAACAAGAACATAAATATATGACAGAATCATAGAATTCATTCTGATTTGAAAAGCGCATCCATCTTTTTTGTAGGTACTTAGGAAGATAACACAATATTTCAAGCCTTTATTGTATTGCATATAATATGCAAAATATTTCATGTTTTGATAAAAATGTATACATGGGACTAATATGGTATTTCAACAGTTGCTAAAGAATACATAAAAGACAAACAAGTGTTGTTTATATAATAAAAATCAAGCAGTTATCATTTTAACAATACTTTACTTTGGACTTCATAGTTGAATCCAAATGCATAAAGACTGATCTTTAAAAAGCTCTTTGAACTCAAGAACCAGCAAAACCCTTCAAAAAAAGTCAGAAATATTCAGGACAAATTTAAATAACAGTAAATCAACTATTACACAATATATTGGAGGGTGTATAATATTAAAATAAATAATTTCTTAGTTTCGACTATAATAAATTCTTAAAATACTTTAGCATTACAGCTGAGACAATGAAATATTAAAGACATTTTTATTGAAAAAGGTACCTAATAATTAATAAGATTATTATATTTTTATTTTAAAATAAAAACATTTTATCAATTTCCATATTTTTTTAAAAAAAATAAACATTAATGAAAATATCTATAAAAATTTTATATAAAATATAAAACATAAGAACTTATTATATTTAATGTTTCATGTGAAGGATATTTTGTTAAATATGATTCAAATTTGTATTAGTGCAAAAATATAACAATGTTTTTAAAAGTTAGATTGAATTAGAACTGTGCAATGGAATTACATTTTTCACTTCAATCATTTTTTTCAAATACTTATAAAAAAATTTTTTTTACCAAATTTATAGAAAGAAAAGTTTAGTTTAAACATATATAATGATTTAATGTATATATCATTATCAATACTATAGCATTTTAACACAAGCAGTTTTTTCTCATTGCATGCAATTTTAAATTATTTCCACAGTTTTATTCGTTTTATAGTAAATAAAATGTTAATACAGCAATAAAAGAAATTCAAAATAAAACTTATAAAATGTAGAGAAATGCATTATTTAAATTATACAACACAAATTTTCAAGCAAAACTATATTTTATTTTTATTCACTTCTTTCTTTTTCTTTTTTTCTTTTTTTTTTTTTTACTTATCATACATTTTATATCTAAAGTGGCCTTTAAAATGAAATCTTTATAAGCTAGTAAATAAAAATTTCCATCCATAAAATCCCAGAAAAGTTTTAAAAAGAATATATGTTCATACAGACTTCGTTTTTAATACTAACTTATGAGCTCACACGTTGCTTAAATCTCCATTAAATAAAGTGCAGTATGAAAAAAATAGGCGATTCCAGAGTTCCAATCCCTATTCTGAAAAAAATGTCAGATCATATAAAATATTTATACAACCCAGGTCAAAAGGAATAAGTGACAATGGAATTAATTTAGAACCGAACTATGAGAATACACGGAACCTACTTGTTCAGCACATAAGCAATATCACTTTGCTTATTTTAAAAAGAAAACCGAACATTTTTTTTCAAGTATCCAAGTAATTAAATGTACACAATATTTATATAGCACAATTTCATCCTTTGAACACAATGACAGATTTCATGCACATGGTGGTATAGTTTCATTACAGTAAGGAAAAAAAAAAAGAGTCAAATTTTATATAATTAAAATTTGAAAGTAAAATCCTACAGGATATGATTTTACAAATGTAAAAGTTGATTTTGGTATTCAGGCATTATAATTTAAAAATGAAAAAAATTTTCTTTTCTTTTCTTTTATTTTTTTATTTATTTATTTATTTATTTATTTATTTTTTTTTTTTGGTAAAATTAAAAGTTTTATTAGAAGCATTCTTTTTTTTATCAAAGCAGTTTCAATTTTGCAGATTCCAAAATGTGATTACATGATTTGATTATAGACATTTTCTTAACTGTAAGACTTGTTAAACTTTGACAAATTTCTTTTTATTAGCATGACATTCTTATTATTTGACTGGAATGCTAATTGATTCAAATATATTTCATATCCATTAACAAATTTCATTACTCAATATTGAATAGCTAATGAACAAATTAGGGTGACCACAAATAAATTTTTTTGATGAATTCATTTGCAATTCTAAGATTTTCAGATAATTTTTATTTATAAAAGCTATTTGAAGTTTTCACAATCAAAAATTAAACAATTTTCAATTTCAGACAATACTTTTGAAATCAAAATCATAAGAACTTCTAAAATTTCATTGATTTTTTTCATTTTACTTCCAATTTTTGCCATAAAATTTTCTTCACAATGATATTTACTTCAAAAAAATATTTACTTGAGATCAGCAACTTAACCATTTTTATTTTTATTTCTAATTAGAGATTAGATTGAAATGTTAAGAATGTAAACAAGTTCATTTACAATAAAATCAAAAGAAGATATTGGTTCAATTATATTTCCACTTTCTTTTATAGCTAGGATTTATAATTTCCTTTAATACTCTTGAAGTTAAGAAAACATAATGGCAGCATTCATCCTGTTTTTTTCCCCCTTTCTATTCAACATATAGACAATATAATTTGATATATAGCCTATCTTGTTTCCATCCAGGGTATCTTGTTTCCATCCAGATTTCCAAGAATACCCAATTTCTTGTTCTTGATCAATTTCTGATAAATTTTCCTCAAAAGCCAACAGTATTTAATTATTAAATATTTTGCAAGGAGAAATGCTGAAAGTAAATGTTTTTGAGATTTCATTTCAAATTTAGACTTTTAAGCCTTTAAAGGTTTTAACTGTTATCCAAAATGTATTTCAATGAGTACAATAGGTAACAGTAAAAACAGAACAAAAAAATTAATAATAAACAAATGAAGAAAAAACATGGAAGAATACACAATCTCATTTTATAATATATATCTCTTTTTGAATTAATAAGACTCAATATATAAAATAAATCTTATGTCAGAATGGTTGGTGAATTACAAAAACTTATGGGTTAAAATAAACTTTGTGTTGCATTTTTGTTCAAGAATTCAGATAAGAAAAAATACTATATTTCATTAAATATGCATCAAATGTAAAATTATATTATTATACAATATAAACAAATATAAATCCAAATCAGAATTAAACAAATTACTTTGGATATTGAACTTTATATCATTGTCAATAAAAAAATGCTGGAAATTTATATCTTTTTAGTATTTTCACTAAATAAATGTAGTAGAGCTTATAATTTATATTTGATAAATATTTATAACATATAGACAATATAATTTGATATATAGCCTATCTTGTTGTTAAATTCCAGGAATTTTAAGGAATCTTCCAGGAGTTGTCTACATTTATGATTAATCATTTTTTTTAAATGATTGAAAACGAATATGCATATAATTAAGTATATACAACATTTTTCAATTATATTTCTAAATAGAAAAAAAATTATTCCAAAAATTAATCAGAATATTTTTGAGTAATTATATTCATAAACTATTTCAAAAGCCTTGAATTATTTTACAGCTATAACTGAAAATTTTTCATTTAATCAATATTTTTTACATTAAAGAATTATACATTGTATAAAATAATGAGTAATTTTAAAACATCTTCTTAAGATTTATGCCTATTAATTTATTTAGTATTTCAAAATGCGTACAACAACCTCTTTTCAAATAAATACATTCATTCAAAACAAAATAAATAAAACTTATACAATAAAGTTATAAGGTTGAATTTTTTTTCCAATTATTATTTAATAAATGCAACTCTAAATTTCCCTGCTGTTTACTTTCAAACTCTTTTGAAACTATACAGTTTCACATTCATATTCTATTTCTTTAATCACTCGAAAGATTTTCACATTTCTTGATTCTTTATATATAAAAAATTTTCCTGTTAGAAAATGCTATCTTTCCAACTCTAAAGCTTTCAATTCCTAAGTAATAACTGTTGCTTTTCATGAAGCATCACGGCAACAAATGTTTTATTTTTCAATTAATATTAATTTGCTAGTTTTTTCAGCTTCCTCAGCATACTCTATTGACATTTTTCAGGTTTTCTTTTCGCCTTTCTTCTATTGTTGGCTGTTTTTTTTTTTTTGTTTTTTTTCTTTGCTGTTTTAATTCATTATTTAGACTTTTGCCTGGCATCAGCAGCAAGTCGATCTTTGCTATTTATTATACTGTTGACATCTCATATGTTTTGGACATGATCACCAGTAATGGACTTAGTCACAATTGATTGATTATTTACACTTTCTACCATTAAATTTTTGTGCTCAGGAAACCCATGTTCAACAAATGCTCGACTATGAGGGAGCAACAGAGAATTAAATACTTTCCATAAGTAATAATAATTTTTTTCTATTTGAAAGTAAGTTAAAATTAAAAGTATCGATTCTAACTTTAATAGAACCAAATTTCTCAACAATACAATCTTAAAATCTTACAGTCAATTGATATGATTTAAATTCTTCTTAACTTCTTCTTTTTTTTCTGAACCACTAAAAAGCCAATCTTTGATGGCTTTTCCAGAGTCCACTGGTCATTAAAAAGATACTTTCCACTAAGAATATTAAATAATTTATTTCAACATTTATTTCATCAATAGACACTTTCATTTTGATTCACTGAAATTATACGCAATTTTCAAAAAGGAAGATATGGAAAATATATTTCAACTCAAAAGTGCTACATTTAGATACAAATATTCAATGAAATTTACAAAATATAAAGAAAACAAAAACAAACAGAAATTTTAAAATTGTTTTTTTATAAACAATTTAAAAAAAAAAAAGATTATAATATTTTCTGAAAAAAAAATAATAAATGCATTAAAGTAAGTAAAAATTCCAGAAGTAATTTCCAATTTTCAAGGAGTCAAGCCGAAATTCCAGGAGTTGTACAAACCCTATTCATCAATATAAAGGCACAGCAATAAGAAAGAAATGAACAAATACATTATCAATCTGTCACTTGTCTATCATAGAATGGTGCAAACATATAAACTTGCAAAGTGAACATTGGAGAAAGCTCTAATCTCACACTATATTAGTTACATTCACTCACTAATAAGCAGATTAAATTGAGTTGACTAGTATTATCAAAAAATTATTAAATATTTATTAATACTTAATTATAAATTCATATTTAGAGCCACTCTCAAATGCATGAAAAATATCACTGTGTGTGTATTCAACATACAGAAAAATTGTGTCATATATAAATAATGTTAAACCTTATTACTTCATGATCCCTTTTATAAGACAAATATGACAACGAATATAAAGTTAAATATACATTACTTCTTGAAGAAACTCGCCAATGAATTTCCCAGCACAGTCACTATTAATTTTAGGATTAACTTACTTGATTTAATGGGAAAGTGAAGAACTCTTGTTCAAAAATAGCAATGGAATTTTCTAATTTGTAATAATGCATCACATGTATATGACAGAGTTTAATTATAAAATATTAGGCAATTTTAACAATACAAGAGATGATTTTAATAAAATTGCCAAAAAAAAAAAAAAAATGCGTGCAAACATTTAGAGCTAATTATATGAAATCGAAATGAGATTTATCATGTTTATTATATGGATGTGTATATTAGTTCACCAGCCATATATTCCTAGTTTTTTAAACATACTAATTTTTTTAATGTACAAAAAATAAATAATAAAAGTAAATTAGTCTGTATTCAAACTTGTGGTAAAGACAGTAGTGTAATATGTGTATATATATAACCAATAACTATTAGTTACTGTATATATTTACGCAATTTATTTCTCATTAAAAATTAAATTTGATTAAAAAAAATTTTTTTACAATTAGAAAAATTAATTTAAAAGTTAAAAAAAAATTGCTGAAAATGTAACTTATAAGTACACTGATAATATACAGTTAAATTTCTTATCTGCTCTAAATTGATTATTTTATTTGAAAAGTGCTCTCTACTCTTTTTGCAGCCTTTTAAAGAGCTATGTATTGCAACCTTTTAACTTACTAAATTTATTATTAATCACATAAATATTAAAAAAAATAAAATTTCAAATATATTAAATATTACAAGATATAAAAATTCAGAAAATTTTAGCAGGAAAAAATTATGAAGTCACTTTAAAATATAATAAAAATTGTTGAATGAGTTAGTGCAAAACTATTTTAACTTCCATAAATTCAAAAGTTTGTCTACATTCCTAACAAGGAAAACCAATAATATAACGAACTCACCAAGTTATTATACTAAACAATACAGCGTAGATTTATAATGTTAAAACACATTTTATATTAGTAAAACTGAATAATTTGCACATTTTATATATAACATGAAAATCCTTGACAATGTAATATAATGTGGAAAAATATTTTTTCTTAATTAAAATAGGAAATCAAGATATATATGCAAAATTAACATCAGACAGATTGCAAAAAACATTTTTATTATTTTTTTTTTACTTAAATTTAAAATAAACAAATGTTGCCATCATTCATTAGATTTATTAATTTAGTTGCTTAAAAATAAGAAATTAAATGCTGGTTTTTTTTTAATAAAAAATTTATTGAATAATTTGTTAATCTAACAATTATGAAAAAATCATAAATTAATCCATCAAATATATTCTACTAAATATCCTTTTTAAAATTATTTATTTATAAGAAACTATTACATTTTAATACAATTTGTTAATAATTTTAAATCATATGAACTGAACATTGAAATTTTATTTATTCCTATAAACATATTTGAACACCTAAGCCTATATATTACAAAAAGCTTCAATAAAGTCTTAGAGAATAAGCTAAAAATAATAATTTAATTATTTTTTTAATAAATGTGAAGAATTTTTATTGATTACTGAACAATTTTTCTATAAAATCAACAAATCAAAAAATATTTTTACAAGTTATTTTTAGATCCATTTTCTGAGAAACTATAAACGAAAAATTGTTTGTCACATTGTCAAGTATTTTATCAAGCAAAAAGATTTCTTTAATCTGGGTTTATAAATAAATTACTTCAACAAGTATCTTTTCAAATATTAATGACATCTCCCAATGACAAAATATATTACAGCATATTGCAAAAATTTAATTAAATTTAAAATATAATTTAAATTTTGATGATGGCAATTGTACACAGAAGTATAAGATTAAGTTTGCCATTTTATTTATTTATAATAATTTTTCAAATTGTAAAAAATAAAATATCTACATTAATTTCCAAATTCTTAAATTATGATGATCAATAGTTCAGAATAAAATAGTTATTTTTAAACATTCTAATTTCATACAAATAATTAGAAATGCACTTGTTAGCTTAAAACTATCTCTCAACAAAATCTATAAGTTACAGATACCATTTCAAATAAACCTAGATCAATAATCACTTTCTCATAATTTTAACTTGAAAAATAAGAAACAATATTTTATTTGCAGAAAAGCTTTTGCAGTTTCATGATTCTGAAATATTTTTTTGTATTTAATTTGTAAAAGCAATTACAATTTGCAGACAGATATCCTAATGAAGCATGTTTTCTTTCAAATCAAATAGCTTTTGAGTTTTAGTTACTTCTTTATCCCCAATACTTGTTCTCGCAGAATGAAAATTTAAAACTTGATTCATTAAATGCTTCTGAAAATTATTTATATATTTAGTTAATGTAGAATGTAATGCTTTTTTTTTTCTTTCTTCATAATTAATCTTCAGTTTTGCTTCATCTTTCATATAAGTATTTTAATAATTTAAAAAGTACCATAAAAATTTACTGTTTCTCAAATGCAAGTTCAAATAGTTGTAAATAATATTTTAATCAATATATGCATGCTATTTTTAATACTTTAATTTTTATATTTATTATATGTCAGTCACTTTCATTTATTATGAATATAATATATTTTTAGCATTCTTCATTTGAGAATTAAACTGAGAATATATCCAAAAGTATGATACTGAGTGACAGTATCATACTTTTGGTTGCCAATTTGAATTCTTCATTTAATTTTATTTGATTAAAAGAAAACCAAGAATATACTATTTCATATGACAATTCTGTTCCATTCACTTTACAGACAAATTTCAAATTCACTAACATAATGCAAAGAAATTTTTGCTACATACAATATTGATCAATACATATAAAATAAAACTAAGCTGTCAGACATATCAAATATATTTTTGGCTTCAAGTATTATATGTAAAATTTCAAAACCTCTAAATAAGAATTGGCAGCAGCATTATTTTTATCAGTTAAATAAACTTAAAATATCAAAACTACTTTGAAATGCTGGAAATAATCAATAAGATTCCTCCAAATGACATAAAAATTTATACTAATAGCAGCTAAATAGATATAAGGGCAGGCAGTTGAATTTATATTGGAACACCCTAAGAAAAATACTCTATAAAACAATGTAACCAAAATTATTGTTCCATGTTTTGAAGTTTACTAATTGTAATAGGCAGCATAGGATTAAAGGGGGTCATAAGCAAAAGCAACATGAGAGCCATTGGATTCTATCTGACAGCTGTAGTTCAATTCAACATCCCGAAAATAGAGCCCACATAGGAAATAAAATCAGTTTATCTTACGAAAAGTAAGGCTTATCTCGCATTAGCACAAAGTGTATTTTTAATGGATCCCATCCCATGTTAATATCTATGGAAATGAATTAGCCGACACTCTTTCAAAGGAAGGACTAAAACATTCTCTCTTTTTCACCTCAGAATTTACATATTTAGAGTTATTCTCGAGGCAAAATTCCCCAAACAAAGAAAAATGGTTAATACACATGCTTTACAACTAGTATAAAAGCAAAAAACCAGGACTTTCCCTATCTCCCTTGTGACAGGCAAACCAACAATAGTCTGTCTTGACTGGCCAGTAGACATTTGAAAGTCTTTCATTTTCTGTGGACGCAAGAGATTTCCTCTTTACCCCAAATGCTGTCATGAACAGGCATCACCTCAGCACATTTTGGACTGGGAGGATACACACAATTGTCCACTTCTTGTATTAGACTTCATAAATGTCAACAGTTTAATTGATCTGGTTTGGCTCTATCAGAGCAGAAGGGAGATCAGAAACAACTTTAAAATGTTTATTTAAGTACCCTTAGCTTACAAAAGTGTTATTCATTAATTAAAAATTATTTAAAATATTCCACTGAACTTCAATACAATTAAAGATTATAGTAAATAACTAAAAGCTTTTTAACAAAAGTAAGTTATTTCTTAATGGAATAATGACAAAATATGCATCAATGTCTCAGTATAACCTGTTTAATGATTTGGAATTTTCTCAAGGTAAATTGAAGTACTTTAAAATTAACAAGAATTGTACCAGCATAAAATAATTTAGTCTTCAAGGGCAAACATTATTTTTGTCCTTTATGTTAATTTTAATAAAATATTATCAAAACTAAAATAAGAATCTTAAATCTTTACAATTTTTATAGTGATTTCTACATGACTAATATTGTAAAAAAACTTGTTGAATTATTGATGAAAAAAACTAGTCTTAATTATTTTTTAATATTTCTTAAAGAAAAATATGCTTATAAATCTAGAAGAATTGTTTGTCACTGATAAATAATATAAAGATGCACACAAGAATTACAGAAAAATTTAATTATTAGAACTTTTTTTGTTTAAGGAAATTTAAAAATATATTTAAAATAAAAATGGCCAATGATATTATTACCATAAAGTATTAGAGAAAAATAATATACATTATATTTATTTTTAGAAAAATTTTTTGTTAAATAATACTTAATTAAACATTATCACTAATTAAAAATAATTATTAATTAATAATAGAAAATTTATTTATAAATAATGTACACATAAATTACAAAAATAATTAATTTTAAATATGTTAGCTTGTGAATATATAATAATAAATGATACTGTACAATATGATTGTGAGGTATTAAAGAAATAAAATATACATATTTATTTTTAAAAAAAAAATTTGCATTAATCACTAATTAAATACAATCATTACCAAAAATTAATAACTAATTAACAACAAATAAAAGAACTAAATTTGATAGAAGTTCAGGGAAACAATGACAGTTAATTCATTTAATAAGAACATGCATATTTCTGCAAACACATTTATCTATCAAAAAAGTAAAATGATCAGACTTGTGCAGCAATATATCCTCTTCTGAAACATGGAAGAATTATGCCTCAGGTTCATTTTTCAAGATATGAATCCCAAGAATTCTCTCCTTTTGCATATGAATTTGTATAGACAAAAACATAAATATTTATTTTGTAAGAGAATGTAAAAGAAATAGAATACAATACCTTGAAACATTTTATTTTACTTTAGATACTTTTACTTCGATTTGCTGAAAGAAATCTTCTGTCTTCCCTTGAGAGTAACTCAGGTTCAAGGGTTTATTTTTATTTTTGCAGAGGCAAATAATAAATCCTATAATATTTACAAGAAAGTTTTAATCATTTAGACATGAGGCATGATAAATTAAAACAATTATTATACAAAGAGCAATAAAATCTGCTTAAAATAAATTTTTCTAATGATAAGAATTGTAACAGCAGCATATTTCTTTAATTTCTAAGAATCTAATATAAATATGTTATCAGCATTCTAGTGATATGAATAATAAAAATAAATATTAAGGAATATAATACTCAATAATATATTTTCTATGTTTGACACTGATTGTATGAAAAAATATTAATCACTTTTACAATAGATTATAATATAACTTCTAACAGTTTCACAAATATGAATTTCTAAACTGATATATGTATTTCTTTTATTATTATTATTATTTTTATTTAATTTTATTAACAATTTGAATCAATGTATTAGAGACATTTTATGAATCCCAGAATTTTACTATCTCAGAGAATAATAGAAAATACTGATTCATTTGTCACAGCAATGTTTTTTTTTTTTCTCTCTCTCTCAATTTAATTAGGAAAATTTGAATAATCTCTCATTTTTAATTAAATAAAAAGCATGTTCTAAGTATTAAATACAATTAAGAATAAAATTAGTCTAAATAAAAGTTAATACAGAAATTTAGAGAAAACAGTGATTAATGATTTTTAATGCATGCAAAAAAATTCCAATTGTGAACATAAACATAGTTTTAGTTTTATGCCTGTATTATTATTTAAGCTTGAAATTTTTTAGAGTATTAAACCTTAATGTATATACCAATTTTCGTAATATATTCTAAATCTCATATTCCAACATTTTTAATTAACTTTTTGTTTTAATTATCCTTAAATATGCACTGAGGAGCAAACTGCAATGATTTGGTAGTTAGCAGAATTTACACCAACTTTCCTGGTCAATGGAATTTTACACACGTTTTTTATATATCTAAAATTAAGCTTGCTCCAAAACATGATTTAAATAATATGGTTATTATTAATATTTAAATTTGGATTAAATATAAGGAAATAAATACCTTGATAATAAAATTAAAGGAGTATTAAGAATTTGAAAACATAATTGTCTTGCTAATTACTAAACAGTAGCAAAGTACATCTTTATATTTAAAAAAAAAAAAAAAACAAAACATTTTTTGAAAATATTCAAAGAAAAATAATTATTAGGTTTTTAAAGTATTAATTTAAAGAAGATTATTTAGTATTTACACATGTTACAATTATTTCAGATAAAAGTATGAAATGTTACTTTCACAAAAAAAGTAAATAAGTCAATCATATATAACTTTCAAAAATATATTTTAAAAGACTTAAAAAAATCTTAACCAAGTTAAATAATAAATCACATAAAATTACTCTTTATTTTATTGATAAAAATGATCTAATATATATTTTTGTTAATAATATTAATGGAAATTCAATATTTTTTGCCAGATTAAAAATTAAATACTGTTTGTAAACTGAAATTTCAAATAAATTTGAAATTTCAGTTAAATGAATTAAATCAATACAAAGGAATAAAAAATTCATTCATATTATTAGTACTGAGATTAAATTATTGGTGACTAAAAATAAAAAATATTAACTATTCTATTTACTTCAGCCACAAAAATCAACTAGTTTTTGCATATCACCCATATTTGCAATATTCTACAAATAAAGAGAAAAGCTAATATGAGATTTTGAAATGAAACAATTTCACAAAGATTGGAATAGAGTTTTTCTTTTTTTTTTTTTAGGACAAGAATTTCTTAAAAAATATCAAGTTATATTTCAATAATCACACAAAATCAACTGAACTTTCGCAAATCATGGGAAAAAAAAGTAACACGAATTCACAAACATGGATAAGAAAATAACCCATAGGTTTTTTTAATTAATGAAATTAAGGCACTTAATAATTCAAATAAAAGGAAGGAAGTACAGCTTTATCATGTACTTAAGATACAAAAGCACATTATTAAGACACTATAAAAGCATCTTTACATAAAGCATTTAGATATACAGAAAAACAATGGAATATTTTTCATTCTTTAATGTCTTATTTTGACAGAATAAAAAATAAATAAATAAAACTTTTTCATTATATAAATTTTTTATTAATTCTTTACAGTTGTTTTTAGATAAAAATATTTTATAAATTTCCATTACATGCAAGGTTGCAAAATAGACAACACACAATATGTTTACATCAAACTTTATTACTGATTAATGAGCAGAATTTAAATATTTATACTGTTTTTTTAATTAATAATCAATTTATGGCTCAAATAAAATTTATTGTTTAAAAATTATCAACTCATTTTCTACAGTTAAAATACTTAAAAGTTTACAGACAGCTGCTATAATCCTTGTATGTATGAATATTTGGATTTTTTAACTATTATATAAGTTTAAATTTAAGTGTAATTCCTATATTGTAATTATACATTAATAATGCTTTTATGAATATTTAATTAAAAAAATAAAATATAACTTTTATATCAATATTTATTATATAAAATAATTATACAATCAGTTATATATAATAATTATACAAAATATTATTCATAATATTTATCAAGTAACATTTTTAAGACAACAAAATTTTAAAAATTGTAACTTCACAGATGTAGATTCAATATGTTTTAAACAAGCATTATCACTCTCTCTGACATACTTTAAAAAATATATTTACTTTAAATAATCCATTATTAAAATTTATTTACACACATTAAATGTTCAATAATCCTCAAAGACATAATTAAACTGGAAGTCAATGGAAATGGACTTTTAAATCAAAAAAATTATCACCCTCTATGTTCATTTTTAAGATGGAATATATTGAATATTATGGAACTCTTTTTTTAAACCTATACTTATAAGAACTGAAGAACAAGTTGAAAAACTGAAAATAGAGAGAAAGTTGTCATATTTTCAGATCATTTTGACAAGACATACATATGATTTTACTGCACGGCTGTAAGATCTTCAACTCAAACAAAAAGTACATTGTACAACATAACCAAACATTTTGGCAGACAAGATAGAATCAGTCAAAATGACACCTATAATTCATGACCAATGGAAGAAGTTAAGCAATGACATAAATTTTGAACTAATAGGCAATAGCCCAATTTCCGTTTTGAAGAACTTGACCAAGGAGTAAAAAAATAGTTTTCCTTTGGACATTTAACACAGAAAGAATTTGAAAAAGAAAATATATTCTATGGGCTGAGGAATTCACTGCAGAAAAACAAAATTAATGTATGTGATGACTTTACAAAATAAACTTGTCGAATAACTGAATAAAAATATTAAAAAGCTTTAGGTTTTATTAAAAAATTAAAATATTTCAGGATATCTTTAAAAAAAAATTAGGATTTTCAAAAATGTTAGGAAAATTTCAACTGCTGAATTAGAACATTTGTAACTTCTAAAAAAAGCTTATAAAATGAGTAAAACTATATAAAGTTCAGTGATTAAGCAAGTTACATTTATAGATGGCATCAATATGAAAGAATTTTGATCCGAAAATGTGAAGAAAAATGTCAGCCTAAAGACTTTAAAAATGAGTTAGAGAAAATTGATTGCAGTTTAACATGTATGTGACGAAAGAAATAAATTAAAATGATCAAGATAATAATAATTAAATTATCAAAGATAAAAAAGTATTCAAGATGCAAGAGAAATATATACTTTATTCTGAACATATAAATATTAAAATAGTCTACCTGAAGAGAGATTTAAGCTAAACATGGCAATAACAATACAAAATATACTTATAAATAGAATAAAAATTATACTTCCAGGCAAATTAATATTTGGATTTATCATAAAAAATAACATTTAAAGTATAGTAATAAAAATAATACATCTACACGAGAAATTAACTTTATTTTCAATTACAATTGAAGTTCCAAATGATTTTTCATACAATTTTCAAAAAATGTATCTTAGGTTTAATATGAAACACACCAAGCTATATATACCTATATATTCCTATATATACTTATATATTCACACTATATACACCATTTCCTATTTGCCCAATATAAATATATCACATTTCAGAAGCTATTCAATTTATAATAAATATGGATGTGTGGATGAATGAGAATGATAGACAGACAGAGGAATAAATACCGGAGTAGTCCAAATTAATGGAAAAGCTTTGTTGAAGATAGACTTCCATGTGACAGTTAAAGATTAAATTAAACACATATTTAACTACTACTTTTTTGTACTATATTGTTGCTTCTAATCTTAAATGATGTGTATAAGATTGATCATATTTGATTAAATTTGTTTTGGATAAAGTTAAAATGTGAGACCTTTCAAATTTCCAAATAGGGCAGATAGTAGGAGACTGTCTAGTCCCATGTATCCACAATGACACAGCAATTGATACCAAGTCATGACAGCATACAACAATCATAGCAAAACAACATTTGCGAAGTAGAACAGCTTCTATCTTGCAGTAAGCTTCAGCAAATATACAAATTTATTGCGAGACAGGTAAACATTAAGAAAAATTATGACTATACCAGGTGGAAGACTACAGTGGTAAAAGTGACAGCTGAACTGAATGAAAATCAACAGATCTCATTATTACTCATACATTTGCAAAGGAGTTTCATGAACAATATATTTTGGGCAAAACTGCAACTGCAAAAACCACTTCTGATAGATATAAATCAAAAATGCAAATGCAATAGTGGAAGAACCATTAACTCTGGACTGTGTGTGGATCAAATGAAATGTGTCTTATTTACAAACAAATCCATTTCTTCCTATTCCCCATCAAAAGAATGGGTTTATATGTAGTGAATCCATGTAGAAGCCTGCAACTCAGACTGTTATCTTCCTAGAGAGAAGCATGGAGTGATTCCATAATGATTTGGAGTTTCATCTTATGGTGTTTAGTAGGTCCCTTTGTCATCTTATGGACAGGTTATTAGCATGGTAACATTTTTCTTTCGGTCAACTAACTGCATTCTATGGTGCAGGTATTGTTTCTGAGTATAAATAGCACTTATCAAGATGATAACATTTTTATTCGTTAGTTGAAAAGTTTAATCATGATTTTAGAAGTGAAAAGGATAAAACTTTATTTTTGGGAAACATTCTGTGGCTCGTTCAACCACCAAATTCAAACAACACAAAGGACCTATAATCTCTTGGAAAAAATAAAAAGAAAAAGTCATTTTCCTTTAGGTTTTCTTGAGAAATTAGAGCAGTTTCTGCATGAGAAATTGCACAACATCCCACTTAATGATCACAGAACTTCTATACATTCATTTCAAGGAGGATTCAAGTGGTTTTAACAGCCAAAAATGTTCTCACATTACATTTGGTGCAAAACGCTTTTTTCAATATGAGTTTCTAATTGCTCTGGACAACTCTTGTGTGTGTGTGTATATATATATATATATATATATATATATATATATATATATATATATATATATATATATATATATATGTATGTATGTCTGTATGTATATTTGTAGTAATTATAGTCTACTGCATCCATATTTTCAAAATTTAAGATTCTCACTAAACAAACAAACAAAATTTTATCGTGTTAATTCAAATAAAAGATAACAAATTTTAACAACGGAAAGCAGTGGATGACTAACTTTTCACCATAACAAAGCCGGAAACTGCTACTCATTTGTCGTTACCCAGTGGATACTTGTGAACCAAGTCACGGAGGCGAGTAGCATTACTCACGCCATACTATCACAAACCCATACATAGGGTGGGCCACATTCATACATCATCTCAGAAGAAAGGACAGAGAAACACAAAGAGAAAGTAACATCAATCCCCGAACTGGGATTCACACCTGGGACCCACAGCTCAAGAGTCTGGAACGCTAAACATGCAGCCATTGGTCGGCATAAATAAAAGATATATGTGACTACATACAATGGCATATAAAGTACTTTAGTGTTCTGCAAAGTTGCAATTATTGTAAAATAATTAATGAAATAATGATTACAAAAATTTAACATACTTGCTGAAGTTATATCAACTATGCAACATCTGTCTTTCACAAAATATTATTCATACAAAATTTTATTTCAGCTGGTCTCCTATTTATAGGAATATATCTACAAAAAACAAAGTTAATTTTGCTTATAATATATACAATATACAAAAGTAAATTTTATCATTGAATTTTTTTTAATTAAGAAAGAATTTCTAGTTATAATAAATAATATTGACTTCAACTTAATAAGTAATTAAAGCCAATAATATTGTGAATTATGGCACCATTTTAAGAAATTTTAAAGTGAAATCTCTAATATGTATGATGTTTCATTTCTAATGTATAAGATGAAATGAATTACACTTTTGAAAACAAATTATTAAACTACATATTTTGGATTTTATTTTCCCTTTGTGTTTGATTGTATCTTGTTGCAAAATAAATAATTTTTAAATTTTTATTTATAATATAATATTGTCAGGGAGCAATACAATACAACAAATCAAGAATTTTTTAGATTAAGCTTTTTCAAAATTATTTGAATTTATAATATAAAAAATATATGCTCGTTTTCATTTAGAATAGAAAAAAATTGACTTTTCATCATTTCTATTTGATGCCTAACCAATAAATTAACCTCATTTTAACCTACATAATATTTTTTTATAGTTTATACCACATGTTTATATTACCTTAGCAAAGCAATCCATTATTTTATAACTTCTTCACCTACTTGTAAACATAGCAACTGTTTGTTTACATACAATATCTGTATGTGTGTTTCATTTAGAATAGAAAAAAATTGACTTTTTATCATTTCTATTTGATGCCTAACCAATAAATTAACCTCATTTTAGCCTACATAATATTTTTTTATAGTTTATACCACATGTTTATATTACCTTAGCAAAACAATCCATTATTTTATAACTTCTTCACCTATTTGTAAACATAGCAACTGTTTGTTTACATACAATATCTGTATGTATTTAAAATAAAATTAACAACTGTTTTCAACCATTTAATTCAAGATATTTTTGTAATACTATAATTTTGAAGTTAAATAAGAAATAATTAAAGAAATTAGCTTTTTTTTTCCTTAAAAGATTTATTTAGAAATAGAAAATAGTTTTAAAGGATAAAAAATTAATTTGAAATGCAACTGTGTTGAATATATTTGTATTATATTTAATTGAAGAACTTGTATTATTATTATTAATTTAAATATTTGGATAGAAACTTTCAAAGAATAAAATGAACTAGAAATACTTTACATTGTAAACAAGAAAGCTCTTGTCGTTTTTAATGATCCAAAAGAAAGAGATCTACAGAAAGTCTAGCATATCATTAGTCTTCAAAGTAATCACCATCAGCATTCAGTACCTTCTGCTAACATATCTCCAGTTGTGCAATTCCCTTTGGTAAAACTTGGAGTTTTGCATGCAAAAAAAATCTGTGAGTGCTTGGCACAAGTCTGCTTCAATGGAAAAAGACTTTCCACTAAGATGATTGTCCAGGGATTGGAAAAGATGGTAATCTGATGGTGCAAAGTCAGGTGAGTAAGAAGGGTGGCACAATCACCCAAAATAGTTACTATATTGTATTCCTGGCCACCAACGCAACATGTAGCCTCTTGTTATCAACCGAGAATGATACACCCTTGCAATTAATCAAGATGTGTTCCTTCAGTAGCAATGCCAGTTGCACATGTTCTAATTTCTGTTAGTACAGGTCCGCAATGACCGTTTGACCTATTGGTAGCAGCGATAGTGAACCATTTGACAGCCTGTACTCCAGACACCAGCTTAATCGCAGAGGGTCAAATCTCATGACCTGAATTTGGGAAGCCAATCATTCCTCGCACTTGAACACTTAACATAGTTGGTGATTTGATGTAGCAGCTGATAAGCCCACCTTGATATCGAAAGCAAACAACACTAAACGAGCTTCTTCAGCACTTCCATTTCTCTGCCCTATTGTATGAATTATGATTGATGAATGTACATGGTAGACCTGCTTTTCTGATGACTGATATTTTGACTTTCAATTGATTGGTGTCTCAACCACATTTTATACTAAAAGCATTGCATACTTATTATCATTCCATACAATGGTAAAGCAAAAACATCAACAGCTTTCTTTTCTTATCTTGTAATTTTAAAAAATTTGTAGCTAGCATGTATAAACATCATTTCAAATTTCGCATTGTATCACAATATTGTATAAAATATATTGCCATTTTTCATCCTAATATACATTTTTTAACAATTAAGTCTAACTGATTCTTAGAGTTAATTAATCAGATAAATCATGAGACAGAGTCAACACAATCCTGCTTCTTTAAAATATATATTTATAATAGTATAATATATATGGTGTTTTAATGAAGAAATTTGACAGGTTCTTCCAACCATTCATTGAAATATATTCCTCAAATATGAAACAATGAAGTAATTACAATATCAATATATATATATATATATATATATATATATATATATATATATATATATATTAATGAAATCAACATATTAAATAAAATAGTTATATTTAATAAGTTGGATTTAAAATTGTAATTTGTTTAAAACAATAATTATACATATTTTTTATGTATTAATATTTATATAATAATGAAAAATTTTTTCGCTTTTTTAAAATATAGCAAATGAAAAAGAAATTTTTATTTAAATAAGAATAATTGTTTTTTATTTAACAAATGATAGACGATAAATTGACAACAAGTTACATATGTATTGTTTGTATATTATATATATATGTATGTATATACATTACAGAATATATTTATATAACATACGTATGTATTGTTATATTTCCATTTAATTGTTGTTACATTACCAATGTAATTATTATATTACCATAAAAGCTATATATAAAAAACAATAATATACAAATTACCAAATTAATCTGCAGATTAAATGTATTGCTCGATTAAATTCCGCAATCAAGAATGAAATCAAAATATAAATATAATATTATGTTAGTTTCATTAATAGCATTAATATCTTAAACTATTGGATTCTTCACATTAGTTTTTTAATTGATTAAATATTGCTTTTATCAATTAACTTATTAAGTGATTCTATTAACTTGATTCTTTAGATTCTGAAAGATGAATAACATTACATTAATTTAAATACACAGAAACATTTTTCTTCAAATAGTGAAAGAGTTGAGTTGAGGTCATATTTTCCTTTCAAAGAGTGCATAGAAGGCTTAAGTGTAGATTATCTAGATTTGTTACATATTACATATTATTTATATAATTTAGAAATAGAATGTTTTGCACTTTAATGGATCATTAATCTGAAAATAATAAAGTATTATAGAATTTTTGTATTTTAACAATAACATAAAAGAATTGACTATTATCATCCTAAATTTAAGCAAACAGTACTTGTTTTATTAAATGAAAATAAATTTTCTAATAAATATTTTTCAGTACTGTAGATACTACAAATATTTTCTTACTACATACTACAAATATTTTCTTGCTACATACTACAAATATACATAACTGTAAATATACTTTCTTTCTTTAAGCAATTGAAAATTTTGAATTATATATTCCTTATTTTAATCTTCAAAATTTTTATAAATCGAATTCTATTCACATATTGCTAAAGTTGAACAGCAAGAAATTTTATCAGCCCTTAAGTTTTTGATGTGAATGTTCAAGAGTGAAAGCAAAACTGCAATAATTATATTTTAGTGTTTGCTTTTTTTTTATTAAGTAATAATACAATATAATAACTTACAAAGTACTTTTAAAATACTTTCTTTAAACAATAACATATGAATAATGTAAATTGCTCTCATTAAGAATATATATTTTTAAAGGAAAATTTCAAGAGTTAATAGCATTTTTTCTATGATTAGAACACTGAATAACAGTACAAACACTGAATAACAGTACAATAACAGTACAGATTTTAACTGTTTCACATTTTGCTCTATGATTACTTTCTACACATGAGGAAATCTAAATTGAATAATTCCAAACCACTACAAACATTTAGATTTGAAGCAAGAGTCAAACCCTCTTACAATTGGGCTAAAGGTCAGCTCAATTGTAGAAATGACAATTAAGCAGCCAGCTTAGGAATCATTTACTTTAAATGCCAATTAAAAATTTTACTATATTTTAAATGTCAATTAAAAAAATATTTCCAGTGTTTCAAAACATAAAATCAATTTGCATTTGCTATGAGAATGGTCAATTTCTGGCCTCTTAAAAAATAAATAAATAGGAAAGTTAAGTATTCCCTTCCTGACCAAGTGGAAGGAGTGTGAGACACAGAGTCCTCCATGTTTCAGACCTGAGAAAACTATCGGTAATCAATCATAATTTCAGTATCTTCCTGTCAGACAAACCCCAATGGAAATATTTTTTTCTGTTTTTCCTTTTTTCGTAAGATGCAATTATTTCTAGGAATTCATAAGGTATCCTAGTGACTCAGACCCCCATATAACACACTACTGCTTTAAAATTTCTCCTATAAGCAGTTCAGCTTCAAATGGAATATTTATGTAATTTTGTTAGCCATTTTATTTCTAAGCAATGGCGTAGAAATAGAAATTAATGGTACATGAAAAAGAGATGGAACATTTGAGAACCCAATTAGATTAAGTTAAATCTTCTGCAGAAGATATTGATAAAGCTAGTAAAAATGAACTAGATAAAGAAAAATGCAGCTTTCATTATAGTGATAATTAATTTAAGCAGAATAATGAAAATAAAGAATCAGAATTAGTAAAAAAACGTTTTTACAAGAAAAATCAAAGTTTGAAATAAGGAAAAAATTAAAACAACTTTTCTAAATTTGCTAAAATTGGTGAAAATGATATGAAAATTAAAAATCATTCTTTTATAATGCAACAAAAGGAGGTGTGTATAAAGTAGAAGAAATGTCCATATCATTTTACAGGCAGAAACAGCTAAAAAAAACTAACAGATGACTAATACTTATTTTTATTGCACACTGAACATCAAAGAAATAAATAACAGAGCTATTCTAATATCAACAAAGAACCCATCAAAGCAATATGCAAATAAAATAAATTCCTAAAAAAAAACTAAGCATTATTTATAAAGCCAAATATGAAGACAAGAAATATGGTAATACTTTCTACAGAAGTCTGGCAAGAAACCAATGAAGTTGTAGTTAACAAATATTAGAATTAATTCAAAACAGTTACTATATATTTAGATAATGATTAATTAGGCAAGTTTAACAAGTAATTTAACTAATGAAACATAATTATACAGATAAAGTTAGCCAACTTTGAGCAGCATGCAACGTGCGTATGAGTGAGAGTTCACACAACTGATTCATTTCTGCTGGTCCTTAACTATAGTCTGGGAAAAGTTTGAATCAGCAAGCAGGTGCTGCCATCTGAGAACAGTAATTAGAGTTCCCTACATGGTCAATTCCAGTGGATCAGAAGGAATTCAATGCCAAACAAAAAGTCTAAAATCCAAAAGCTGATGTGTATTATGTGTCCAAGATAATAAAACCACATAAAATAATTAACAAAATGCAATAATTTTACAAGCAAAACTCATTCTTCTTATGGTTGCCAGAAATTTATATTGATTCAGAAACTTTAAAACCAGTACATATTTCAGTCTTTATAAATTATGAATGTTTTATATTGGTTAGGGTGAACTAGTCATCTCAACCATCATTTTATGTCAGTATCACCTTCTGATGGGTTAAAAATAGCTATTTATTCTGATTTTCTGAACTATTTTTAACTATAATTCAATGTTTATCCAGCTGATGTATATAGGTGTTTAAAATTAAGCAAGTTTTCAAATTTGTTCAATATCTCCACAACTACTATGGATTGTTTTTAATGATTAATGATTGATATTCACTTAAATTGGTACAATTTGAATAACCATGAAACAGTTACAAAACGTATACATGATCATTGAAGTAGAAAGGTATGCAAAACCAGTTGCAGAGTAGAACAAGAAAATAGGTTAATAGGGTTATGTTCCCCTCCTATTTCATACTTGAAATAAGGCAGTTTATGATTTCTTGTGGCAATTGGTCTCACTTGTTCAGCAATGCTGTTTAAGGCCCTAAATAGTTCTCAGAGTGCAATTGTAAGTTGCAATTGGCTTCACTAGTGCACTAGACATGCTCTAAGGGTTAAAATCTGCATATCTATTAGACCGGGGATAGCAAACTACTCGCACTCGTGCCACAAGTGGCAAGTTTGAAAATTTTGATGGCATGCACAAAAACAAAATTACTTTTTATAAGTTATCTTCTTGGACAAAAATGAATTAAAAATTATTAATCTAAACTTAATTTATGATATAAATTTGTAGTACTGAATACCTATCCTAGTATGTTAACTAGAACCATCAAATTATGCATTTTATTATTAAAATATTGCACGAATTTTCTCGAAATATATAAAGATGCGCATTAGATAAAAAATTTTGCGTATACAGTTTTGCTTTCTAATGTTATTGCATGCCGTTGCAGTCACAGCGCCCAAATCAGAACGACAGACTGCATTAGTCATTTTTAGTAAACCATGGTCTTTGAAACATCAGTGACTTGTTAAAAAATATAACCGTCTATCGTAAGTAGATATAGTGTTATTTTTAGGTAAATATTTTTACATAATATTTCATATTTTATATTCTGCATTCATTTACAGGAACATATTGAGTCACTACTGAAGTTTTAATCTGTAACAACCTTAAAACATTAAAAGTTACTAAACTTATAATTTATTTTTGCTTATTTTTGAACAATAAAATATTTTAATAATATGAGAAATTATTTATCATAAATCAGTGTAAACTATAGAAATAATTATTAAAATTACCTTGAATTAATATATTATTTATTATTTTCTTGCATTGGTAATATTTTTAGTACTTTAATATATGACGAAATATGTTCTCGCAAACGAATGCAGAATAAATTATTTATTTTATAATAATATTATTAAAATATATATTTCTTAGAATTTCTCATTATGGCTAGTTTAATAAAGAAATCGATATTATCCGATACATGTAGTAGCAGAGAATTTTAGGTTTGGTGGGCCGATAGATACGGTATGATAGAAAGGACAGTAAAGCAATTTGTACTTTATGTTCTAAAACTGTAGTTTGTAGAACATCTTCAGTAAAGCAACATTATGAAACCAACTATAAATTTCTTTTCAATCAAAGTGTAGAACAGCAAACAGAGTATATATAATGTGCCTTAAAAAATAAAAATTCTCAAACTACTTCTTTGATAAAATATGCTGGAACTCCAACACCACTGCTGCTAGTTATCAAGTTTCAAAACCGATTGCTCAATATACTAAACTATTTAATGAAGGTGAATTTTTAAGGGTTGCTTGGCTGCAATGTGCACCATACTTATTCAATAATTTCGAAAACAAAGAAAAAATTATCCAAAGAATTAAAGACATGACAATGGCAAGGAATACAGTGAAAAAAAAATTTTGGGTATAGTGGGAAAATATAAATTTTCAACAAAAAATTAGAATAGAGTCGAGCGATTTTATATCCATTTGCTTTGACGGGTCTACCGACGTAACAGGATCCGCTCGCTTAGCAAAGCAATTTTTGTACATTATTTTGTTGAAAGCAATATTAAAAAAAGAGTGAAGCAACTCTCTCACAAAAAAAGTTATCAACATTAACAACAACAAAAGAATTAGACATTTGTATTGCAATTATAGATGCATTGGAAAAAGAGAAATATTTCCTTCTAAAATTGTGTCAGTTACAACTGACGATGCCTTCAGCTTAACTGGATGGGAAAATGGAAAACCCGTGGTACAATAGCTTACTTTTATATAATAATGTATGCTGGTTAAGAAGCGGAAATGGTTTGCAAAGATTTGTAGATTGGAGAAAATAAGATTAATTTTAAATAATAAGAACATTATTGACCAATACTATCAATTACTGGATGGTAGAATGGCTATCAAAATTATATTTTTCACTGGTTTATGCTCTCACTTAAATAAAATAAATATAAAACTAAAAAATGTTAATAAAACAATCATTATAATGTTTGACTTAATCAAAGCTTTTGAACTCAAATTACAGATTTTATATCATGATATTTTTAAAAATTCATATAAATATTTAAAAAAAATATTTCTGAAAGTGAATGTCACGAAAAGCCAAATATAAAATTATAAAATATAATATATAAAAACGAATATAATATATAAAAACGAAATATAAATATAAAATATAAAAACGAAAGAATTTTCATTGGAAATTCAATTTCTGATTCAGAAATTTTCTGCAAGATTTACGCAGTTTAAAGAATTTGAATGAACTTTAAAATTTATTTTATATCCTGATAATATACCATTTAAAAATTAAATTTAAAAGAAGTCCTTGAGTGGTTAAATATTAATGAATCAGAAATGGAATTAGTTGAATTTCAGTCAAATACCATATGCAACCAAAAATTTGTTAATTTAAGAAATGAATTAGGAATTATTGAAAGTAATCATTTATTGGATAAAATAAATAAAATTGCAGAAGATGAAATTATAACCATATGGGATTCGATTCTTGACACATTTTATTATTTAAAAATATTAGCAAAGGCAATTTTATAAAAATTTTCATCAACGTGGGAATTTGAATCTCTATTTTTAGAATTAAATTTTATAAAAAAAAATAAATAAATATAGGAATAGAATGACGGATGAGTCGAGCTCTGCATGCGTACTGTTGAAATTAACTAAATATAAACCAGATATTAAATCTTAATCATCTTGTGCACAGCAGCAAAAATCACATTAAAAACAATTGCTTTTAATGTGAATTTCATTTTTAGCACATTGCTTTTTGTAAAACATTGATTAATAAAAAATTGTTTATAGTTTCACTATGTTAACATTTTGAATGAAATTTTATTGCGGCACACTACCTATTTAAAAAAGAATTTTTATGACTTTGTGGCATGGTCATCAAAAAAGGTTCACCCTCCCTGTGCTAGACCAATCCATCCGACGAATATCCTAACTTTCTAGAAATTCAATGACTAGAAGTGTTCTATACAACTTCCTATTATTGTCCATTAAAATGAATTCAGTCAAAACTGTACCCGTGAAAAAGGTGAGAATAGGGCTCCAAGACCTCATTCTTAAACCTCACAGCAGTACCTTTTTCGAAACCTTCTGCCTGTGTCACAGACATACAGGGGTGTGTGGATATTCAATATGATAATTGCCAATACTATTAAATCTCTGCCATCATAATGGTTGTTTTCACAGACATTGGAAGGCAGGAAGCAGGTCCCTTCTTATGAACATATGGTGGGAATTTAAGGTTAGGCTGAACTCATCAGTGAAAAGAATGACTGCCAATTGATCCAGACTCCAATTTCTATGCTCTTTGCACCATGCTAAAAAGGATCGTGTAGAAGAGAGTGGGATGCAAATGACAGTCTCTCACTTTCTCTCCCTCTATTCTGCCTGCAAACCACCCTCTCTCATGAAGTCTTCTGGAAACAATCACTCTTGAAACTTGGTTTCATGTGACCATATGCAATTCATGAGTGTTGAGAAGCTGCAGCATCTATGTTACGCCTCGCTAGAATAGGCAAATGGCGATGATCTATGATCATTGCCCAAGCTTTCTCTCAATAAACAGTCTCCTGGAACTATTTGATTAAGTAGCATTAAGTCTCTACAAATCGGGACTTGTGTCTGGCTTGCTTCAAGCGTCACCTCAATTTACTAGTTCATTCCATCATCTAAATGGTGATTACTCACTGTTATTGTTATAATTTGAATTCAATCAACAGCTGCACAAAAACACCAAGAAATTTGGCGAGGTATGCAAGTGAACAAAAAGTGTGTTTTGTGACACATGTTTATACACATGTTTTGTGACACATAATTATATATTCTGCCCACAAATACAAGTACATTATGAATAACATATGATCTGCATCTTTGTCTTGAAAAAATAATTTAAATTTCATTGCTTTCCCCCCCCCCCCCAAGAAATTCAACAAAATGTGCAACTTTTCTTACTTTTGAATATCAGAGTAATAGCTTTTTCCTAGGTGAATTTTTACAATATTTATTTAAAAATGAATTATTTTAACATTCTGATAGCATTATTTTGATTCAGTACATAACGGAGTAAAAGAAATTACAATTAAATTTATTAAAAGAAACATTAAAGAAATGCACTACCTTAATCTACTCACTTTTACCATTTCCATTAATTTAATTAATCACTAAAAATTATTTTATCAAAGAAGGCGAAGTATTTTCTGTATATACATCAACTTTACAAGTGAAGATATTTTATTCATAAAAAATATTCTTTATCAAGCTTTTAGAAAACATTAATAACTAAAGAATACACATTTAAATGAAAAGATAAAAACATAATTTTCTGATTTATCTCTTTCTTCAACAAAATGATTGTGTGAAATGGTTTTGTTATACGTATTTCATTAACCATTAGATTTTTGTAAACATTATGACACAAATCAAATATTGCAAAAACATATTTTTCTTAAAACCATCCTATCTATTAAGCATGTAACAAAACTTCTAAAGATGATCAAATAACCTTTTTATTATACAGTTGGCAAAAAATGTATGAGAACAGTAGGAAATTTTAAGTTTTCAAGGTAGTAAAATGAAACATTCATCATATACTATTTATGTTATGTAATAATTTTACATAATTATTCATGGAGTAAGAAACAAATATTTAGAATCAATAGGATTTAAAAATTAAAATAAAAGAAGATTTGCATTGCAAAAAAAGCATTAGAACATCAGACTTCAATATTGAATCATACATAAAATAAAATAACTAAAAAAATTCAAACATGATAATATTTAGTATGTAGTCCCTTAGCTGAAATTACTGCATCCAGGCATCTTGGGATAGATTCCACCAAATCTTTGATGGTGTTTGATGACATGCTGGTCCAGCCATCTTGCAAAGCTTGCTTCAAACTTGCTTTACTTGTTATTGGGAATTTTCCCACTTTTCATCCAATAGATGGCACAAATGTTCTATAAGATTCAGGTCTATAAAAGATCATAGGACTGTGAGGGAGTTCCCAGTCTTCGGGGAGCATTATATAATAGCCATTCTTCGGTTTTGTAGGCAGTATGTTTAGGGTCTTAATCTTGTTGAAAAATGAATGTCAAAAAAATTAGTGTCTCTAACACTAATTTTTTTGCGTTATCTTCCAATTTATCTTGTAACACATTAATATAAGACAAAGCTGTCATATTATCATCAATGAACTGGAAATTTCCAACTCCATTGTAAGCTATACAGTGCCAGACCATGACATAGCTTTATAGTTTTCTGTACATTTTGAGCTTGAAAAGCAGTTTTTTCTTCTCCAAACTGTGAGTATGTGTTTAGGTTCGAAAATTTCAAATTTACTCTTGTCAGAGAAAATTAGTTTTTCCAAAATCTAATGACTTATTTTTATAATTTTTGGCAAATTCTAAGTGTTTTTTCTGTTGATTTCTGAAAAAAGTTCCCCCCCCCCTTGGCCATCTTCCTTTTATATTAGCATTGTGTAATCTATTTATAAATGTTTGAGGTGTTACAACCTTTCCTGAGATTGATTCAATATTTGTGGCCAACATCCTTCCATTTGTTACTTTTTTAGAATGTTATCAATTGTGCAAAATGAAACATTTAACTTATAGGAAATTTCATGGAATGTTTTGCTACTATTGTGCAGTTGAACAATTTGTTCTCTCTTCGCAAGTGAAATCTTTTATTTTGGGTGCCATGGCAGGAAAAGTTTACTTAATCTGAATTTCTACAGATTAGCAGTGAATGAGACAAGTACCCTTAATATTGATAAAGTTGAAAGTAACCTTGAAAGAGTAATGATGCCACCAGCGCTGCAATTTGCCTGTTTCTGCTTCTGTTCTAATACTATTTTTGCGATTCAAATTTTGTTATTTTTATTTTAATAATATTATAATTATTTTTGAATTTTATTTTTTACTTAGTTATAATTTTCTAAGAAAATGTTACCATTCATAAACTGATTATATGATTTACTTGATTTTATTAATTTGAAAACTACAAATTTCTCATTTTTCTAATATTTTTTTGCCAACTGTAAGTGAAAAATGGACTTTTTCCATTCTCACTCATGATTACTAAACAGTCAGTTAGTTTTTGAAATATTATAAGACTACAGGAAATCCCAATTCAGAAAAAAAATTGCATAAAATATTTAATTATCCACAATTTATATAGATATGCAACATTTTTTAATATTGATAACATTTAGAAACATGTTTATTCAGTTTTTACAATTATTATTAATGCATGTTTACTATCTTATTTGAGAAATACTGATTTGCATATTAATTTTTTCATGATTTAAATAAAATGAAATTTTTAAATCAATTTTTTGAGTAAAATAAACTTTAAGTCAAATTGCAAAATAAAATTAAAAAAATTAGTATATGTACAAAATCTGCTTTAATAAAAACTAAATTCTTCATTAGGGTGTATTTTTATTATTTTTAATATCAGCATTCAAAATAGAAACATTTTTTCATAAAATTCTAATAATAATTAATTCTTACAATGAAGTGTAAGAGTGCATTGCAAAATTTAAAGCTTACAGATTTCTTTCCATTTTCCAAAGCAGCTAAATATACTAAATATTTAACCAAAAAAGTAAAGCTAATTAATTTTTTAATACAATGCATGTTTAAAGATATTTAATATTACTGAAGGCTAGTCAATTTTTATCTGTTAAAAGAAACTGACATTCTAGAAAATATACTGCTTACACAAAGAAAAATCAATATACACAGACAAAAAACAAATAAAAAAAAGAATCTTTACAAAAGCATACTTTCATAATAAAAACTCAGTTTAAAATATAATATAGAAGGTTTGATTGTTAATCGCTCAACGGTCATTTTTCGCACACGAGGGCTAATTAGACCGGGACCTACTGCTTAAATACGATTCCGAACCACTACAAACATCCATGCCCAAGGTGGGATTTAAACCCACGAACTGCTGAACCGAAGGCAAGAGCGCTAACCATTCAGCTACCAGCTCGGCTTAATATAGATGGAGTCAATACAAAACATTTTGAAATTGTAGAATATTTTGAACAATTTTCTTTTCAACATGCCCACAAATAAGTGATAGTTTAAAAAATTTTATAACTAAAATTCAAATTTTTCTATCATGATAAAATAATTGTTGAATAAAAATAAAATCATTGTTCTATGTTTAATTGAAGATTTTCTATTCTTGTGCCTTAACCACAAATGTGTGCACTACAGAGAATGAAATTTCATTCCACATCTTTAGGAGTAAGTTTTTAATTGTCGACATTGATTTTAGCTTTGTCAATTTATTCTTCATATAACACCATATGTTATAGTCTGGTACATTAGGAGTAGGACTGGATGATGCAGGTCATTTTTCTGTGGTAATAAAAAATGGATAATTCTGTTTGCAACACTCTTGAAAAATATTTGCTTTGTGAGGAGATGCCAAATCTTGTTAAAATGTAAATGGATACTTTTGAAATAAACTTTTTTAACCTCTTTAATTATTATATTTCAATATATTTTCAAACTAGTTTTTGTCAATTTTGACAATAAAAAAGGCAGTATTCCATTCTTGTTAAAAGCACCCAAACTATTATTGAAAATGGATTGAGGAACCTAACAGTTCTTTCATTGAATGGATATTCATCAATTTTACATGTAAACTGTTGTTTTGCACACCGAGCCTGTTTAATGACTCCAGTTATATTTTTTGACAGTCTCATGAAATTTTTGTAACATATTACGAATATTTCTTTCAATTCTTTTGCTGATATATTTTATCCCTTTTTTGTTCATACACAGCATTTTCTTCCACCATATTATACAAGAATTAAGTTTATCCTGCATTATTCTAATAATGCAAAGAGTAAAACAGTTTTTTATTTTAAAAAATTATCTCCACTAATAGTCATAGAATTAATTAAATTTGAGTGTTGCCATCAGAAAAAAACTTTGAATGAAAATTATGTGCAAAAATAATGTGGCCACACTTATTTGTGGACATTCTATAACTCCAAATTACTATTTTTATAAAGTAATAAAAAATAAATAGAAAAATTACTATAATAGTTAACATTGATCAATGAAGTTCTGCCTTTAAACAATGAATAAAAAAATTGTTTTAAAAAAAGGATTAAAAGATTTTAAAGACCTACAATTTAAAGTGATTTTCAAAAAAAATTTCAATGCAGAAGGCATGAGTTTGAATTAGAATGCTGTGTGTAGAATTTTTCAGCTATTGAACTGCTGTCCACGAGCACTAATCATGCAGTTGAAAGTTAGGCGAATATTTGCAAATAAAACTACCATCATTATTTGCTAAATCAGAAAGCCGCAAGTAATTACTCTAATTACTTATTTTGTTATTACTGAATTTCACTAGTTACTTTTTAATCTTTGAATAAATTATATCAAAATCATAAAGAAATCCCTTTCAACCAATTCTTGTTATTATCAACAAAATTCAAGTGATAAGCTCAAATAATACTGATAATAAAACCACTCAATAATAGATACTTTTTTTAAATTGAAAAAAATAATAAAAGCAACAATGATATCTTAAACATTGTGTAGTGAAATTCGATAATAAACTTTATATCTTAAAATACAATAAAGAAACAATTATTTAATAAAAGAAATATTTGTTTAAATTTTCTAGAACTCATGCATTTCTCTTTAAGATTTGAATAAAATTAAAAGTACCTAACAAAATAACTATTTAGATTAGTAAGTTTAAAAACTAGCAAATTTCTTTTTTGAAATTATATATTTATCTCTAAATTAAAATTATTTAAAGACTTTTATTATTTTTTTTTTTTTTAAGTTTTCTTGCTAACAATTCTTTTCTAATAATAACCCATTAATATAATTAAAATGAAATTTCTTAATTTATATTATGAAGTAATCTGAAAAAAAATATAGAATATAAAAACAGTAGGGAAAAAAAAATCTTATAATAATATACTACAATATAGCAAGCAAGGATCAGAGACATTAAAGAAATTCAGCAAACACAAAAGTACTACTACAAAATAAATATGCAAAAGTTATAGTAAAAATAAACTATCAAAAACTGGTCATAATATTTTTGTTAAATAATTATTATAAAATGCTTTAACATATGATATTTAGGTATAGGTTCAGTATCAAATTTATGTACTTTATAGTACTTATTTAACATAAATATAAACATCAGTTTTTCATAGTTTATTAGCAATTCATTTTTCAAATTCATGTAATTTAATGTAATGCCATTGTGCTTGCATAATGTTTTTTATTGAGTGCATTATTGTGTTTTAAGTATTTTTTATGCTCTGAATTCTATAAAAAAGCTTTCATAAATATACATGCTTTTTCAGAAAACTCATTTAATTTTTAGTGCCCTTTTCTAATGAAAAATTTTTCAGAAATCACGACAGCCTTTTATTGAAAGATGGGAATGCATTTTTTAAATTTCTAAGCTTTTAATAAAAATGCACACAAACATTCTTAATAACATCCATTTTTAAATATTTCTGTATATAAATATTTCTAGAAAACAGGAAAGCTATTAATTCTATTTTTAGTCAATTTTATGCCAATTTTTATTTAAATATAAGAATAATCTTCAATTAGAACAGCTTTCTTTTAAATTTATTTAGTTTGATTAGAAAATCAAAAATGATTTTAAAAGGAATTTATAAATCAGTGAATTCTAAACATTTAATTCAATTTACATAAGTAAAATAATCAAACGTACTTTATATCTTTATGTATGTATTATTCTATAAGAAAAAACTAACTCAGACCTTTCTGTGAATAATTCAAGGTTTTAAAAATTCAAAAGAAATTTATAACAAATGATATTTTTCCACTTAAATGTTTAGGAAGAAAAATCAGTCAACATAGATGATATCAAATTACTTGGGTCTACTTTTTATTAAACACATGAAATCACATCCACATAACACAATGCAAATGGAAAATGCCTACAAATACAATTGAAATAAAAAGTACATTATTTATATAAAATAATTATTGAATTACTTGTATAAATACAAATTAAGTTGAAAATTTCAAAAATGCAAAAATTCATCCTTTAATTAGTAACTGCCCAAAATTTTAATGCATTAACATTTTAATTTTGAATAATTGATACTCAAAGGACTAGATAATTAAACTTATTCCAAAGACATAACTATAAAGAAATTCTAATATTTGTGTATAATTAGAATATATAGTTATACAAAAATAATTTAAATATTTTAATGGTATCTAAATTATATAAACAGTTTTACATTTCACTGTTAAAACTGAACAAGAATAAATACATTATACATCATTTTGTTATTTTAACAATACACTAGAAAAATTGTAGCTGAAAATAAACTTGCAAAAGTAATTTAAGTATAACACAAAACATTCAACTTTTCCTTTACAACAATAAAATTATAAACTTAAAAACCTGAAATGACTTAAATTAATGAAATTCACATTTAATATTGAAAATTATTCATAAGCATATTTACAGCATAAAGAAACTAGATTAATGTTCACTAGCATACACATAATCTAAATTTAATACAATATAAAAAGAACCAGAGATTAATTTTCACAAACTATTTATTTAAAAAAAAAATCACCTTCAATAGAAATGTTTGAGGAAAAAACTTTCAGAAATTTTTTTTTAATTTCCCTTTTTAATTATTTTCTAGCATTCAACCTAATTAAGAACTGAGATTTTAATCACCTTATCAAAAACTAATTCAATAAATATATTCTAAAAAAAAAGATTCTCAGCATTAAAAACATTGAACTTATCATTCTTAATAAGATTTAAAAAATGTTAATCATACAAGTATGTATGATAAAGCATAACATCTCTGGTTCAATTTGTTCACACGTCAGGAAATTTATAAACACACAATTATTACTACTGATTAAGACCTCTTTTATAAATAATGTTTCAAAATATCTTACTTTAAAAAAAGTCTTATCTTTGAGGAGAACATAAAGAAATGGCAAACCTAAATAAAAATATGAATTCCATTAAGTAACTTTTTTAAAATAATAAGGAAAGGCAATTGGAATATATTTAAAGAAATTACTCATAGTGATAATTATTGAAGCACATAAAATCAAACTAAAAAATGGAAGTTTCTTAAGAAAATACAATAGATAGCATTTTAAACAAACTATTCAACTCCAGTTAAAAAGTTCAAAATTTTAATTTGATTTGTTAAAAATTATTATAACAATTTTTAACAGTTCAAAATAAAATTTCTGTTTAAATTAGAAAATTAAAAAAAATTCAAGACAGTACCAGAAAAATAGAAGTATTTTCATATTTAAGTTTCATAATTTGAAAATGATAAATTTTTTAACTAAATAAATAGAATATTATGCGCAAAACTTCTATATATTAAAAAAAAAGTGATAACTTAATTAAAAATATAAAATTAAGCTCTTAAAAAATTTTAAGATTAATATATAAATTACAGAAAGTCCAATGTCTAATTAAAAAAAAAAGTGATAAGAATTCATAAGTACGTCCAATGAGTTTATCCATTAGATCAAAGAACCTCTAAATATTTGCAATAGCTTACAAATACAAATATGAATTATGTTTGTAATAGCTAACAAATATTATGTGTCTATGACCATAATATGGATTCTGAAAAAGAAAATGTAAATGAAATAATAATTACAAATAATGATGATGACATATTAAATATACAAAAGTAAAAAGACTAATTCAAGTTGCTGATGTTCGTCGAGTGGAATGCCTTGGCGTTTTAGCTTCTGGACCATCATTAACAGCAGAATCATCTTCACCCCAATTTTCACGAGAAAGCTTGCGCTTACCACTTCTTCGCCGAGATTTGCGATAACCAATATCAGCTGAGCGGCGCTTTCTCCGACAATCAGACCGGGGACGAGAGCCATCGTGTGGGTGGTCATCTTCTGCACCAGACGATATCCAGACCTCACCGCCTTTATCTTCAGATCCCATGTTGTCGTCCGACGCCTTCTTACATGACCTCCTACGACGTGGCTTTTCCGTGTCAGATTTGGATAGCTCCTTACCGGTATAGCGTAACTTTCTCGGGGCATTGGCATCAACATCATCATGCTGTTCCTCTTCTTCTGTTTTATCGCATTCACTGCACTGCCAACCTAAGGACTTTGTCTTTTTTGGCATTCTTGATAGTGGTGGATCCAGACAAGCTAAATGATAATGTAACTGACAACTGTCACACTTTGCAAGTTGATGCTGATCATGTGACTTATGACAGATACTACATTCCATAATGACAGAACCAGATGAATCAGACTTCTTACTTTTGTTAGATTTTAAGATTGGCTTAGGCTGCAAAACTTCTGGTACTGGGAGTTTCTTATTGGTTAAATCACAAAATATTCTCCAAAATCGCATTCCAGTTTCAGTTAATTCAGCGTTAGTTTTCCGTAATACATCAACTTCCGCTACTAATCGTTCATAATTTTGTCTTAATTCTTGTTCTTGCTCTTGTAACTGACTATTTTGTTGTAATAATTCATCAAGTCTATGTTGCATGGAAACCATTCGTACATTACGATCAAGATAATAAGAAACAAATTCTGCACTAAAAGCAGGCGGTACATGCCATTTACGTCGTATATCCATTCCATAATCACCACTGCTCAAGTGCAGCTGAGAACTTAGACCTAACAATTCAGCTTTTTTAATCAGTTTTTTGCAAGCAGAAGGACTTGTTGTCAACAAACGAGGCATTTTTTGAGTTGGAACCCAAGGTTGAGGTCTTTTCTCTTTTTCAGTAACATAGCGATCACGGTGCCAAGCCAATTTTCTATCTATTCTGGTTTTTTCTTCAGATATAGTATTTTCTGAAAGATGTTTCTCTTTAGACTGTGACTGGAGAGCTAAATAATTGCGACGCTTACTTCTAGAAACATTTTTATCTGAATGTAGTTTGCAGTAAGCGAAAAAAGGATCAGCTATGTCTTCTTCAGTGGAAGCTTTAGAAAGTAAGCCTTCCTTCTGAGCACATGTTACATGGAAATAACTACGGCACATTCCTGCGTCACAGTTAATGCACACTCCTGTGCGGCTAAAGCGGTCATCTTCACACAGAGAACACGCCTTAGCCCCCCAACGAGAGTATGGCATTTCAAAAAGCGTGACTGGTGATAGCTTGTCAACATCACCAAAGGCTACTCCAGGTATATAGAGAGCACACACTAAATGAACCCATTTCCCAACATCAGTTTCTTTGAATATACCTCCAGTATTGGGGCACAGTTCACAAGTGGGATTCATATTGCCTGCTTTACAAGCATCACAGAACCAAGGTTCTGTGGAATAAGATGAAACCGTGCTTACAGCAGTTTCTACATCACTTATACCATAACATCCCTCATGAACTGATATTCCACAACAATCACATTCAACAATTTCATCTTCTTCATCTATGGTCTTATCAGATCCTTGCCTTGGTAATAGGCTGACATCACCCAAGCACACGCTACATATAAGTACTTTTAACTTTTTTGTGATAGTACTACTTGGTTCTATCTTAGGTCTGACTTGACGTTGAACACTTTCATCAACACCAGGTGTTGTTAATGATTGACTTAAATCTTTAACAGCTGCATTGGTTTGTACGATGGGTTCATCATTATCTTCACCTTCATGTTCACCCTCTTCCTCGTCTTCGTCATCTTCACTGTTGTCATCATTACCGGCAGAACTCTCACCGGAATCCTCGTTCGACTCTTCTTCAGGAACGTCATCCCCTATTTTAAAATCACTGTCATCAGAACTATCATCCATGTCAGCAAAAGACATCAACTGTTGCATATGATTTTCAACTGGTTTGACTTTCCTCTTACTCGGATCTCTTTCAACCATTGTACGATATAAAAAGCTGGCACCTTCAAGCGGGTCTTGGTCCGCCATGTTGGCGTTGTTATTGGGCTCCATTTGAGATTATGACAAAATTTTACAAATTAATGTAGATAAAAGTCTTAATTTTTGTTTTTAGGTTGATTTTATAAAAATAGATATAAAGTGCAAATAACATTAAATAGAGAAAACTTACTTCGCGATAAAAACTTCTTAAACCTCTAATTCAATATCTAGTAATTTTGTTTGGATTTTTTTATTTTTATTTTCTTTTATTTTTTTTTTACTTTCGATGTTGCCAATATAATAGCAAAATATATATTTTAATTATAATCAATTCAAAAGAAGAATATAAAAAGACTTCTCTGGTTATAAATTTCTTTTAAAAATTGAAGGTTGAATATTTAATTAATATTCATAAACTTTTCTCTTATAGTAAGCATTTTAATATCTTCACATTGGCCACTGAGTAAAGGCAACTGAATGAGAATTTTATCTTTGAAAATGGAATTATTTATGTATTTTATCTCATTTCAGTTACTTTTCTTCACTTTATTTACACCACAGACAAACTACAGTCGAAGAAAATGGAATTTTTAATTTTATAATATTATAAAAGTACATCGGTAGAACAATATATGAAACCGGAAACAGATGGCGCAACGTCATAAATAAATAATAGTTATCACTTCCTCCCGTCGACAGCAAAATTAGTCTTGGCTGACCTCCACATTATTATTATGATCATTTCAAAAATCTTTATAATTATTTGAATGTATTTGATAAGTTTCAAGTACTACACAAAGTGTGCTATTACATAGTATAATCGCTACTACTATTAGCTTAAAATCTTATTTTCTTGTGCAATATGAATAGAACAGAAGGACTCGTTTTAAGAAAAAATGCAATTTCTCAAAATGTCGAAAGACTGGATAATGTAGATTCTGAACCAGAAAGAATTCATCCTGATGAAGAGGAGGAAGAAGATGTTGATTCTAAGGAAACTAGACTTACATTGATGGAAGAGGTTTTGCTGCTGGGCTTAAAAGACAAAGAGGTATGTTGAAGAAATCATTACGTCATTGTCAAAAATAGTTTGTAAACACTAGATCCATCAGTTACATTCTGACAAATTCACCAAATCGCTTAAATTAACCATCTATCATTAACTCTTAAAATCTTACAATGTAGTTTCGTTTCTTTACTCTAATGTTGTCTGCTAGAATGCAAATCAAATATTATTTCGTCATTAAACTATTTTAATTTTATGCTAAGAATTGCTTAAAGCAGATGCATATATGGGGAAAAAATTGTACATGTGTTCGAAAATTCCTTCTTAAAATAGTTATTGAATATTTTAATAAACAAGAATTATTTTACCATGTATATGTATGTATACAGAGTTAGTGCATTCTGAGTACATGTATTCAGAAGTTCTCTTATAGGATAAGAAGTCTTTTTAATTTTGTCTAATCTGTAGTAAAATTTTTAGCAAATTCTATAAAAAATAATTTTAACTCTTTAAGAAGCAATATATACATTAGAAAATAAAGAGAAGAAACTCCATGCTTGATCAATAGCATATTAATTTTCACAATCAATAGTACATTAATTTTATAATATATTATTTTAATTAGTCAAAGTACCTTAAAAAACATCCTGTGTTGTACTATTAGAGTGAAATTATTAATAAGAATAACTACTCTTATTTTATTTTGTCATTTAATAAATTGAACTATGATGGATACTTAAAAATAATTCAGTGTTCCTCAAAGCAAATGTCAGTTGTTTCACCAGTGCCCATTAAGCAATGACAAATAAATAGTTTCCCGCCGTGTTGTGGTGAACCCATAAACCCATTGTTATTAAAAAAATTAATAACAAAACTAGCTTTGGTTTTTATAATAATAGGCTTGTAGTTAATCAAGCCATGTCACTTTTAAGAATATGTTTCTTATTGTTCTACTTGGTAGATTTCAACCATCAAGCAATAAATATAAAATGATTACTAGTATTGAAACATTTACTGGCACTTCTATAAAAATCTCCTGAATGCTTCCAGGCAAAAGTGAAAACTGATTAATAGAACATGATCAATAATGTGAATATATTATATAAGAATTTATATAATATCTAATTTAATTACTAAAATACTTTGTACATAAAATAACACGTTTGAACTAATTCTTTAAGCAAAAAATTGGATGTATTTACATATCATCGTTTTGTCAAAATTAAACTTTTTCATGTTCCAAATGAAAATATAATGCTTCTATAAAAGAAATCTGACATTTTCTAACAATCATTCACATGCAGAATAAAATTCATCATATTAAAGAAGCTTATTTGTTTCTTGTATTTTATGTTAAGACTCAGCCCAGCTTTAAAATTGAATAAGGATTTATAACTTAAGCATAAGATTTCATTATTCGAAAAATACCAGATGCAAATATTTATTGGAATTATGAAAAGGAATAAAAAAGTTAAAAACAGTAAGTAATCCTAGCTGAAAAAATAGTTTTAGGAAAATCATAATTCATCAAATCTTCTATTATGTTTTTCCGATGATTCTTTCTCCATATTTACTCCATGAAAATGTAAAGTAAATATACTCTAATCCATACTTATTAATTGTTGCAAGCAACACAAAAACTCCAAAAATCGAAACTGATGCTTCAAGATTATTCTGTAATAGTTTCAAGAGGTACAAACAAAACACGCATGTAAAACAAACACATCATACCTACGTAATGTGAACCAGTCTGGCGCACTTTATCGCATTCTTGGCGCATTTTACCCTCTGTACGCTTCCTACTATTTAGCGCATTAATATTACATTTTTTTTTAATATATGTAGTATACATAATTTTATAATAATGTCTACCTAATATTCTGTTGCTGTATTTCTCATTTAATAGTTTTAAATTTAATGTTTTTATTCTAATGAATGAAAAACTTAGTTAGCAAAATGTTTTAAAACATTTTAAGTTATTTAATTCTGTTCTTCTTAAAAATAATAATAAATTCTCTAAGTAAATGTGTACAGTAACACCATGTTTAATGTTGTTTTATTTGAATTTTGGGAATTCCCCAAAAATGCACACAGCATTAGGCTTCCTAATATCTGAAGCAATTCATCTGTTTCTCTTTTTTCCTCTGATTACATATAAATTTATTTTTTATCATTTCAAACATTTGTTGATGTTGTTTATATAAATTTATATAATATAATGATTGATATGGTGACAAATATTATGATTTTTAGTTTTTATCATGTGGGATAATAAAAAACATGAAAATAAAGCAACAAGAAAAATCATTTTACTAAAATCTAAAATGCAAGTGATTTGAAAACTAAATATTGGTGAATGTCAATCTCAAATTGGTGCTTCATTGAATTTGACAACTTCAACAATAAGGAGTTAATATAATTGTTTAGCATAAAAAATATATTGTCATTTGCAACTACGAAAAACTCTGTAACTAGAATTATCCATTCTAGAAACAATACAATGGAGGACATGGAAAAACAACTTTCTGTGTGGATTGATGATGAAATCAAACACAATATGCTATTAGACCAATTTTTTATAATGGGAAGTGCAAGAAGAATTTTTAATTACATTCTGGTTGAGGTATGTGACACAAGTGAAAATTATGTTGCAAGTTGAAGATGGTTTAATAGATTTAAATATTGAAATAATCTTTAACATACAGATTACAGGAAAAGCAGCGAGTGGTAATACAAAAGCAGCAGCTGAATACCAAGGAAAATTTTAAACAATGGTTGAATGGTGAAACTATTTTCCAGTTGCTTTTTAATATTGATGAAACAGGCCTATTTTGGAAAAAAGTGCCATAACTAATATTTTTATCCTGTGGCGAAAAATGTGCATCTGGATTTAAAGCTACAAAAGATTGCTTTTACTGGGTGGTAATGCAAATGGAAATTTCAAATTAAAACCTCTACTGTTTACCATTCCAAAAACCCAAGAGCAATGGAAGGAACATTTAAAAACTTTACTTGTAATTTGGGATTTTAATCATAAATCATGGATAACTGAAAATTTTCTTGAATTAATTCACCTTTCCATTAAATTCTATTGTGAAATTAAAAAACTTGAATAAAAAGTATTACTTTTAATTTATAATCTGCCTTGCCATCTAACAAATTTATCGTCGAGCTGGCAGCAGAATGGTTAGCGCTCTTGCCTTCGGTTCAACAATTCATGGGTTCGAATCCCACCTTGAGCATGGATGTTTGTAGTGGTTCGGAATCCACTTTAAGCCGTAGGTCCCAGTCTAATTAGCCCTCGTGTGCAAAAAATTACTGTTGAGCGACAAACAAACCAACAAATTTATCAGACTTAATCACTTTGAATTCAATGCATGATATTTTCTTGCCGCCTGGCCTGGCACAAATGATATGATTGCAATGGCTCAAGATGTTAAACCAAATTTTAATGCTTATTACCTGCAACGAACATTTAAACAGATGTTAGGGGAAGAAAAGAGAAGGGAAACAATCAATAAAATAGTTTTGAAAAAATTACTATATCATGAATAATGTAGAAGACAAACTTTTGGAATGATGTGACAAGAAAATGTTTGAAAGGGGTGTGGAAAAACATTTGACCAGATCTAAGCAAGGATGCTTACACTGGACACTGTTGATGAATAGTGGAGTGAAATAGTGGAATTAGCAAAACAAACAAGTTTTGGTGTGGAAAATGCTAAAGAAATAATGCAAGAAACAACAGCAAGTTTTTCTTATAATGAGCTCAAGAAATTAGCGGACCAAGAAGAACATAAAAACATTGATAGTTGTGATTCTGAAGAAGAGCAAAAAGAACTTTCAAAGCATGTCTAAAAATCAATGTGACCAGTATAACAGAAATTGTGGACCAATGTATTGAAAATTATCAAAATTTAACCAGAGCTCACAGGCAAAGAGTGTTATGGATGCCTTATTTACTTACCAACAACTTCTTACAGAGTACAAAAGAAAAACGCAAATTATATTAGATACCTTCTTGATAGAAAAGCAGAAAATTGGAAATACAGAAGAGGCTGAATGGTTTGAAATATGTTATTACTTATCCTATCTGATATAGCTTCGCTATATCAGATCCATGAAGCAGTAAACCTTCAAAAAATGGAGAAAAAGGAGAGCCTTGCTGGAACTGCACTTCTTACAGGTTGGGAGGAGTTTAATTTCCCCCCTGAAAGTGAGACTCCCAGTATGACCACTGGCAAATTTACAGGTAGCGGTCTGTTCAGCACGAGACCCTTGCATGCCAAGGGCTCCATCAGGACGCCTGCATCAATACTAGTTGTGACTTGGAGGGACAACCCAAACTTTGTTGACATTAGTTTTGCGGAGAGAAAACAATTCTGAAAAAGTGAGGGTGAAATCTGGAGAGGCTGGAAGTGAAGTACCGTCCTTAGCCAACTGGTCAGCACGTTCATTGCCAAATAGGCCCACGTGAGAAGGTAGCCACTGAATATGGATGTCGTGGGAGGCAGATAGGGCAATTAACATATGAGGTCTGAAATATAAACATACTGACTTAGAATTTTATTTATTTAATATGTATAATTTATTATATTTCCATATTTTGTAAGAAATAAAATTTTGTTTTATTGTTATAAAAAACATAATAAATAAATTATTTGTGAAGTACATGACCAACCATCTTCCTCTAGCCCCATCATTTACATGATGGGATAAACTTGCTTAACACTGTTTCATATACTATTGTAATGGAACATATATTACTCATTAAAAATAGTCTTACTATACGATTCATTCATTTGTCAAATAACATTTAATATCATGGTGTGGTGGTTTTAAGAGTTTAAAATTGTAAGTTATGTTAAAATAATTTATATTATAAATAATTCTATTGTTGTTTTTTTTCTTTTAAAACTGCTTATAAATAATTTGAAATATTAATATTTTATTTAGGGATACACATCATTTTGGAATGATTCTATATCATCTGGATTACGTGGATGTATCCTAGTTGAATTAGCTCTTAGGGGTAGGATAGAATTGGAAAAGGCTGGTATGCGCCGTCGAAGTTTGCTGATGCGAAAAGTTCTTGTGAAAAATGACTCTCCTACAGGAGATGTCCTTCTAGATGAAGCATTGAAACATATAAAGGAAACAGAACCGCCTGAAACATTGCAAAGTTGGATTGATTATTTAAGTGGTGAGTAAACTTTTCACTGAATATAATGAATCAAATATACTTTTATATTATATGATTTTAAAAAATATTTAGCATAAACTAACTAAAAATATTAATGGGTAAAGGGAATTCCATATACTCTTAAGATATCTTATGCTAAGAAAATTTCAGCTTTCCTGAAATCTTCGAAATCAAGATCATCTTGACTTTTCACTTCATACCTCTGTTTTGTATGTATACATGCTCATTGAGAGGTGTTTATCAAAATAATGTAAGCATCTTGGATTTATAAAAAAATCCTCAAATAATAATATATAGAACAGCTTGATTTCACTGAGCAACCAATTCATGCAAATCCTGAATATTGTTTAAAGGAATAGTGCACCATTCTACATGAAAATGTCTTAGCATAAGTTCTGAGTGAGATGCTTGTGGAGGAAATTCATTTTGTGTTGAATTTAATGGTTAAATTATATTGATCAAATGATTGTGAGGTAAATGTTTATCATCATTTGTGTGCTTTTTAAACAATGATTGGACAAGTTTTACATGGATACATAGGTATATTATTATTCTGGAAATTCTATATATATTCTTGCAAGAAACAATTTACATCATATAATGAGCCTGGTTTGCTAAAATGTTTGTACTTTTCTCCTGTAATCCTTCTTTTGAAGGTTAGGATTGCTTCAACAGATAACATTGCTGTCAATATCATGGCAGAACCACTTCTATGCTTGGCAATTTGAAGTAGACAATCGCGAGTATTCTCCAATTGTGCACCCATACTGTGGTTGTGTAAAATGTGAAAGAGATTCATCGGACCATATTACTTCTTCCACCCACCAATCAATCAAATTTAGGAATATGATGCTACTATATATGATGTTTAACATTGTAGCTGCTTGGGTAGTGCTTCTGTGCCATAAATGTTAGATTACCAAAGTGCCTTCTAACTGTTGTCATTGACACTGTAGAATCGGTATTCTAAATGAGCTGTGCAATAACTTGCTACAGTTGCTACTACTTATTTAGATATTATAATCTGTTTCAATACCCTTTAATTCCTTTCTCTGGGCTTCTTTTTCCGTTCTCTATTTTATTTTACCAAGCTGGTCCTTGCATTGTATCATCTCTAGAAATACCTGATAATTGAGATATTTTAGTCCCACATACTCCAGCAATACAACACCTACAATTTGACCAGTTAGGAAATTTGAGTGGTCTGATATTTTATGTTTTTGCAAAAAGTCCAAGACTTATATAACATCAGAAAAAGTACCAAAATATGTAGGTGTTTATTTATAAAATAGCTTTTATAGTTATTATATTGTTAGGAAAATTATAAATAGTTTAAATATTTATATGAAAATTTCTGTCTCCATTGTTAATTGTATTATCATTTATTTTGGATGAAATCCTACAACCTGGTACAGATTAGGCACATTTTCCAATTTTCGCATCAATCACTAAACAACTGTCTTGCCTATCTAATCATATCACCTAGTGCAATATTTGCTTTTTAAAAATTCCGATCACACTAACTTGACTTTAAAGCATTGCAATCTTATGCTATTTTAGGTTTTACATCTTTCATTATAATTGCCTGCTACAGAAGTATGACAAAATTATTAACTAGAAACTAATTTTAAAAAGATAAAATATTACAACATAAATGTAAAATAACTAATATATCTCGCAACCTAGAATGGGAAACAACTGACAGTAAAAGTAAAGTAACATAAACATATATTTTTATGAAAACTCTGATTTTAATTAACTGAGCAGTGCCACCTAATTTAAAAGAATATAAATGCTATCAAGCACAAGGGACAACTGGGCAATAAAATTAAACTAGTAACATTACATTTTTATGAAAACTTATGTTTTAATTAACCTGGCTTTGGCAAATACCTTAAACATTATATTAAACTATTAGATGCCAGTCTCGAGTATCAGTTAACTTGAATTTTTTTTAATTAATCAATTGCTTCAAGTTAAAATATTAGTACTTTAGGAAGGACTGATTAAGTGTTAGAAAACACCTTATAAAATTCACTTCTTGGCACTATGTTCTTTATAAATGTATGCATGTGATGATGTTGCTGGAAAAATGATATAAATCATTTTAACTTCTGTGCATTATTTAAAAAAAATCACTAACTGAAGAAAGACAAAAAATATCAGTCTTGAGTGAAGATAAATTGTTCGTCTATGATCTTCAATAAAAAAATAAATAAATAAATGAAAAACTTAGATTTAAGATATGGTAATTCTTAAAGAACCTAGCACCACGACCATAGGTCTATTGTACTATACCCCTTAGAAAGCCCTATTTGAAGAGACCAGTGGCTGAAGCAAAATTCAGCAGACATTTTATAGGAATTTCCTGCAACATCCAAGGTTCAATCAAGTGCTGACCCAGGTGTTCAAATCTATGTGCCGAAAAGGTTTCACATTCACATAAGATGTGTATTGAAGTTTCTTCCATATAATGACAACCTCTACAAGTGGGATCATCTGAGACTCCCATCATGGTGAGATGTCTTTTAAGGTGGCAGTGTCCTGTAAGTAGTCCCACTGCTTTCCTTAGACTGCTTCTATTGAGCCTTAATAATTCTTTTTGCCATTTACTAGGGCACGTGCTATTTAATAGCCTTACTTGTCTTTAATCATTGGCATTGTTCAATTCATTGGCATTTCACATTCACATAAGATGTGTATTGAAGTTTCTTCCATATAATGACAACCTCTACAAGTGGGATCATCTGAGACTCCCATCATGGTGAGATGTCTTTTAAGGTGGCAGTGTCCTGTAAGTAGTCCCACTGCTTTCCTTAGACTGCTTCTATTGAGCCTTAATAATTCTTTTTGCCATTTACTAGGGCACGTGCTATTTAATAGCCTTACTTGTCTTTAATCATTGGCATTGTACCAATTCATAAACTGTTGTTTTCTGAAGAGATCAAAGACATTCTTTCTGATCAATTCTTTAGAAATACCTAGCACTGGTTCAGGACCAAAGAAGTCGGTTGTTGATCCAGTCCTTGCCAGCTCATCAGCTAATTCATTGCCAGGAACACCAGAATGCCCATGCACCCACATTAAAGTGATGTGGTTATTATTAGCTAATTTACACAGAATGAGATAACATTCCCAGACAAGAACAGAAGTTACAGTAGACTTCTGTAGAGCTAGTAATGCAGCTTGACACTCTGTCAGAGCAGATAATTATTCTTTTACGAGAATAGTTTCTGTCCAAGCATATTCTACTGCACATGAGAATGGCAAAGACTTCTGCTTGGAATACAGTTGCGTATTTACCCAAGGGTAATGATAGCTTTGTGCCATCAGCAGGACAACAAATACCAGCCCCAGTGTTGGAATTCATTTTTGAGCCATCAGTAACCAATAAATACAGCTTTCACTAATGGCAACATTATTCCAGTCTTCTCTCAAGGGAAATTTGATTGTATAAGGCTTATCAAAAGCAAACTTAACAATCGAGTAATCAGTAGGCATACTTATAAAAGGGTGAATAGTTACGTCAGCAGATTTTTTATCCAAGAACAGATTGTGTCATTAACTCCCTTTCTAGCAAGGGATTGTAAAATAGTTTCAATGGGTAGCTTGTCAAAGGTGCCTTCAATATCTAAGAAAAGAGCTAAAGCAAGTTCCCTAGCCTTAAAGTTCTTCTCCAAAATAAAGGATAGGTTGTAGATGGCACTGTCTGTGGATCTACCAGGTTGATATGCATATTGAGAGTCAGAAAGTGGTTTTTCCACTAAATGGAATTCTCTAATACATCTGTCTATCAGCTTTTCAATTGCCTTTAGAAGAAAAGATAGGTCTCAAAGATAAAGAAGCTGATAGGTCTGATAGATGAAAGAAGGCTGATAGGTCTCAAAGATTTAGCTTCATAGTAATTATTTTTCCTTATTTTAGGAATAAAAATTACTTTTGTATGCCTCTAAGCAATGGATATATGCCCAAAGGCTATACTTGCCCTAAAAATTCTACAGAGAATTGGAGCAATGCACTGGACTCCCTCAATAAGCAGAGCCGGTACAATTCCATCCATTCCTGGGGATTTAAAAGGTTTAAAGGACATTGTTGTCCATTTTGTTCGATCATAGGTTATGATTTTTTTGGCAACATCCCATTTACTTCTACCACAATTTGATGTAGAGAGAGGAAAATTAGGAGTTTCCTTTATTTCGTTGGAACCTGGAAAGTGAATTCTGAACAGTTCAGCCAGTGTCTCTCTCCCAGATTCTGAAAACTTACCATTTGGCAATTTAAGAGTGTTTTATTTTAATGAGACTTGCAGTAGCAAACACAGTTTTAATGTCAGTGCAGTAATTTTGCCAAGAATTCTTTTTAGAATTCCTGATAGCTTTATTATACGTGGTAAGTGCCAGTTTATATTCCTGCCACTCACCATTCTTTTTGGCTCTATTAAAGAGCTTTCTACGTTGTCTTCGCAGTTTACTTAACTCTTTAGACCACCAAGGAACTATCCTTGAAGAGCAAGTATTGCTGACATCACAATTTTGATAGTATGCTTGGAGAATGGCATGTTGCATGTGATCAAAGGCCAACTCCAAATCTGCTACCAAAGATAACTTACCGAAGTCACCTTCCTTGAGAAGATCTTCTAGATCTTTTTTGTAGGAACCCCATTTGATATTTTTTGGGTTCCTACCTACCACTTCTAGTCTGTTTGCTGCTAGAACAGAAAAGCTAATGTATTGGTGGTCAAATAAGCTTATTTAAAAAAAAAAAAAAAAAAAAAAAAAAAACTTACTACTTCTAAAATTTGACATCAAAACCATTTTTTAACCTGGGCTCAGTTGTAATTTGTTTGTAAGAGTTATTAAATGATTTAGAACACAATAAATTAAAACAAAAAGGAATTTTCAGCTATCAAACATATGAAGAAAACTATTTAGTGTTGCAATCATCTGTGAAATAAGTTAATGAATGGTTAACAAAATTAAGGTAGTTTTTGAGGAATATAGTTTTGTGAGAAAAAGTGATTAACGGATTTTCGTCTCAGTAAGATGAAAGTAAAAATTGTATTTATTATTTTTATTTTACACGTTTTTTTATATAATGCATATTAGATCTTATTTTCTAATAGTGCTTTATAAAGAGAGACCAGAGTCATAAAAAAATAGTTCTAAGATATAATTTGTGAGCTTTAGATTATAAGAACTATTTTACTGGTCCTTACGTGTGCTTGTGTGTTTAATAAGTATATACAATTGGCAAAAATAAATTCCAGTCAAATAAATATATATATAAATTAGGTTATTAGGAAACTTGAATTCATACAAAAAACATTTGTACATGTTTCAGAAATTTAAACTGCAAAGAAATTGAGTAAATTTTAAATTTTTATATTGAGTCTCGCAAATTCTAATAAAGTTAAAGTAATGTTGCCTAGTAATTATATAATACCTAATTCCCTATTATTTTATTTACCTTTTAAAATACTTTTTATACTATTGTTTAAAAATTGGTAAAAAATATATTAAATAAAATAATTTTAAGTAAGATGTGTCTCTTAGTTTTAATCTTTATTTTATATTACATGAAACATTCTTCCCTTAAAAATGAAATTTTTGCTATATTACCATGAACTCAATTTAAGAAGGGAATTATATCTTGATATATACAGCCATTTTTAAGTTTATCTTTTTGATAATAAGTTTATATCCAAATATCACACTTCTAAATTTCATATTCATGAATATTCAATTATTTTATTATTGATAACATTTGTCTGAAGTTTTGTGTCAAATATTGATAGATTTCTGTAAAATAAATATTAATTTAAATTGTATAGATATTTAGCTTTCGATATATTGCAAGTAGTAAAATATTGTGAGTTTGATAGGATCTGCTATACAATAAATTTCTAGAAAGGATACTAAATAAGATACTTTTCCACTATATTATAATCGCCGTAAAAGGAAAGAAAGAATTATGAATTACTGTCGTAAATATTCCATTTGCATCATGTATTGCTTAAAAAGGTTTACATCTTTAGAAACTACTAAAAATAAAATAAATATTACTTAAATTTTATAAATTAAATAATATCGCTTATTGGCAGAATTTATTAAAACACCAATATTTATTTCTTACAAAAACTGCTTAACTATTACATCAATTGCATACATATAATGAAATAGAATCTTTTTTTTTTTTTTTTTGGTTGAAACAAAATTAAACTTGGCTGTATTCAGCTGTTTTTGCAACTTGTGATCATGATGTTCCTTTTAACGGACAAAATTATCACTAAACTATATTTTGCTTCAACTTGCCTTAGCTTTGTTTATATACACTTCAATAAATTTTTGTACAAAAAAAAATTAATTGAAATATGTTTGAAGTGAAACTTTGACCCATTAAAATTACCAAATCTGCATTATTATTTTTGCTGCTCCTCTATAAGAAACATGCATTTTTTTCCAGGATCAAAAGTGGAGATATAATGGAAAAGTATCCAAAATGTACACTATAAAGTTTTTTTTAAAAAAACTTTAATATACTCTGCAATATATAGGAATTTTTATTTTTTAATTAAATATGTAACCTTTCAGAAAATTTTTATTTTTCTTCAGTGTAAAATTAAATTAAATGAAGCAAGAAGCACAACTGTATCCTATAGCAACAGAATGTGTAGTTCATATCAACTGTTTTCAGTTGCGAAGGAAACATTTTAAATGGTTATTTTTAAAATTCATTTCACAAACATCAGTATTTTGTAAAACAATTGCTTGAAAATTATGAAATTCATTATATGTATCATAAAATGTTATTTACTAGTATTTTTTGTATTACGTGCATATTTAATTTTTAGTAGTCAAGCCCTTTAAATTTTTGTTTCAAAATACAGTTATAAAATTTAAGTTATTTGGAAAATTTGAATACTGCTATTTGACTTCATATCTGAAATATCAAAATGTATAACAAGCATCTTAAATGAATTGTTATAAGTGATCATTTTGCAGTGATTAAGGTAATTACCAAAAATTTTGCCTGTTATATATAGTACTATTAAGTATTAGTTTATTATAAGTAGTGCAAATAAATACTTTTGATTATTATGAAAATATGTTGTAAGAAATTATGCTAATTTTCTCTTATTTCACTGTAATTTTTTATAGCAATGAAGTGTAACAAAAAATTTTCTATAATTATGTCAACAGTTTTTATTGTTTTACAAAGACTGGATAAAAATTTGCCCTGTATTTTAAAAATAAAGCAGAAAGCAATAGAAATTATTTATATCCTCAATATTTTTACATCTTACTTTCTATATTATTATAGCATTGTATGTAAATAAATACATATACATTTGAAAAAATATTAAGTCCGAAATTATTTTTTGCTGTTTTAACACAATTTTCAATCATTGTTTCAATGTCATGTAAAATAGTTATAATATGACTTGATTTTTTTGGTTCAATATATTAAAACTTATATCAATGCAATACATTTGTTTTGTAAAAATTTCAATGGATTTTATGTAATTTTTTCTTTTTTCTTTTTTTTTTTAAATCACAGGAGAAACCTGGAATCCTTTGAAGCTGCGATATCAATTAAGGAATGTTCGAGAAAGATTAGCTAAAAATTTGGTTGAAAAGGGCGTTCTGACTACCGAAAAACAGAACTTCTTGCTATTTGATATGACAACTCATCCATTAACAGACTCCAGTGCAAAAACTAAACTTGTTAAGAAAGTACAGGATGCTGTTTTGAGCAAATGGATCAATGATCCTCACCGAATGGACAAGCGTATTTTATCTTTGATAATTCTTGCTCATTCTTCTGATGTCCTAGAAAATGCATTTGCACCTCTTTCTGATGATGACTATGAGGTGGCAATGAAGAGAGTTCGTGAATTGCTTGAATTGGACGTTGAAACTGAAAGCATGAAAGCTAATGCCAATGAGGCAATGTGGGCAGTGTTTGCAGCATTTGTAAAATGAGGTGATTAATGTATGAATGTATTTTGCATTGAAAAGTGATTCTTGACAATTTGTATTCTTTTTCCAATCTCCCACCACTATTCCACTGTTTAAGACTTTCTATATTTCTGTGAATACTAAATCAGGTGCGGTGGTTCAGATTTGCAAGATTTTTTGTGGTAAAAATTTTTTTTTTTTAGTCCCTAATGTTACAAGTATTGACCCATATCTATTTTTAAGACACAAAAAATGTATCTTAGGAATTAATATTTTCCCTCTTTTTAATAAAAATTTGAATTTTTCAATAGGTATGTGGTGTATAAATTATTTTTTAAATGTTTTCAAATAAAAAAAATTAGTTTTTTCTTGCCCTTTGTTGGGTTCTATGTGTTTTTGGGGACCATTTAATTTATATTTAAATATTAATTCAATTTGATAATTATATGTATGATTGTTATGATTTAATTAATTTGTATTAATATTAATTTATAATTGTATATGTGCCTATATTGTTTATTACAAAATGAATAAAATGTTTTATTTTTTCTGTAATATCTTTGCTTTTGATTTTCTTCTAATAAATATACACTCTTTTTTTTGTGCTTTGTTCCTGAAAAGTTAATAATAACACTTTGTCATTTTGATATTGAACAAAATGATTTGAAATTGAACAATTAATTTCTATGATCAAATAAGAGCTTTGAATATTACTTAAAATGCTTTTATGTGTTAAAATTTCTTTCTAAAGTATTATATTTTCATTGTTATTTTCAATAATTTAAAAGAGGCAAAAATCAGATCATACTGTAAAAGATAGATTACTTATTTTTTTTCCATACCCATAAAATGAAAAATGTCAAATTAAGATTGTCATTTAAATTTAAGAATATATAACTTGTCACACAAGTAAATAAGAATGTTGTCTAAATAACATTCTTATATTTAAAAAACCCTGTCAAAAGTAATTTAAAAAAATTTTTGCTTTAAAAATATTTAATCCTGGTGCATAACTGTGGGTGTATTTGTTCCTTTTGTTTACCTTGCTTTTAACCATAAGATATAGAAAATATTTTATGAGCTACAGTAGTATTTTGGAAAATTAGTTTTTGTATTGTATATTTTTTATTGTTTGTAGGTGATTAAATTTGATACTAATAGTGAGAGAGACACTTCAGCAATTAATTTTTTTAACTTGTTGTCAACAATAATTATTTTAATATAGTTGTTGATTACTAGTTTACAATTTTGTTTTTAGAATCTGTCAAGGAATTTGTGTCTGAAGTTAAAGATATTTATGGCTGACTCATATTTTGCATCAACTGAGACTGATGAAATATGTAAGCACGTATTTGAAAAAATATATGTAAACAAATATTTCATCTTATCATACATAATTTTATTGTGCTTGCAAGTTCATTTTCAAATGAAAGTAATTTTTGCATTGTTGTAAAGGCATTACTAAAATCAAATTTACACAAATTGAGTGTATGTTTATTTCTGTACAGCATTTAATGTAAAATGTTTCTTTTTTCACTTTGATCTGTTTACAATATTAACATTTGTTTTTATTAACTATTTATATTCTGTAAAATTGGTAACATTTATTTAAACAAAAATCTAGTCTTTGGTTTTATGTATTCTTTTTGTTTTTCTGTTGATTATTTGTAACTCAGTATTATGCATAAGCTCATTTGCATATGAAATATCAATGTGTTTAATTAGTATATTTTGTATTAAAATTATTTGATTTACATTCTATTGTATAAAATAATAAACATGAAATATGTAAATATATGTTACAATGTGACTTTTAAATTATTTTAACAAGTTTTAAGATAGCTTTATTTTTTATATGTTATTATAATTTGATGCATTATATCAGAATTTACCTATCAAGAAAGCTACTGATTTTATTTAATTTGTCAGGTTTATAACTGAATCATTAAAACAGACTAGTTGGATTCATTATTTTGAAAAAAAAATTAATAATTCTGTTTTGTATATTTTAAATGTAAATACAATTAATGTTAAAATATGATGATATGAATAATGTTATGAAAATATTGCTGCAGAATATTCATTTATGCAATTTTTTTCATTTCACAAAAATAATAGATATTTTACAAAATTGAAATTTTTACAAAAGTTCTAAAAATTATTAGTGTTACTTATTTTATTTTAAAATAGCAATTTCTTAATCATGTACTAGATATTATAAAACTTTAATAGTTAAATTTTTATTTCATTAATTAAAATGTTTCAGTGTTTTCCATCCTAACATTCTTAGGTTAAAGTTTTTTTGAAGAGGGTTAAGCAGTTATAATGCATCTTAATTCTTAATATGCTCTTTTTTTTTTGTTTGTTTGTTAATATGTATTTAAAAATATTGTGAATTACCTATTTTTAATTAAAATAGAACAATTTTGAAGCTTTTAATTTTTTAGTTAATTGTACAAAATGTTAAGTAATTATGTATTTAATGCCTCTCATATTGAAATTTGTTTAACTCCATTAGAAAAAAGTTTTTACTTTTAGATGAAGCTGAAGTCATTTATAAAAGAAAAAAAACTAAAAATCCCTCTTAATATGGTCACATTTGTTGCCATTAGAAATACTGTAAAATGCCTTTATAAAACCAATTTCTTTAAACAGTTTCCCAAATTAAAATTTTCCTTTAAATTTTTAAGGAGTACCAATAGTCAGTTTAACATTCATGTAAGGGGTTGATATATTTAGAAAAATTAGTAATTTTGTATTTTATTTTCAAATATTAATAGAAATAACTAAAGTTATCCTTTTAACTAAAATTTTAGAAAACATTGGTCTTATTGAATTTAATTAGTAAATGAAATCTTTTTTAAAGGTTTTGAATATTTTACTGCAAAGAATTTATTTTTCATATATTACCTTTATAAAGAAACCATCTCTTTAAGTGATTGCTTTTCTTGAGGTATAGAATGATTGTCTTATAGAGGCCTTACTTTAGCAGGTTATAATATTTAAATAAAAGTGTTAGATATTTTCTATTAAAGATATTTCAAGATTTTAATTGTTGATCATATTTAGTTTTAATATAATCCCTTCAATAAAATTAATCAAATTTTTATTACTCAATTGTATCTTTTAAGTTTGTTTATTCACATTTATTATTTTATTTACTGTATGCTAAAGTTATGTACATTTAATGAGACAGCTATCAATATCCATTTTGTTGTGTTAGAACTTTTGATGGCATGTTGATTTAGTTTGAAGCTTACATATTGTTATTTGATATACACGACCCAGTGTATTTGATTCTCACTATAAGTTTTTTGGGGGTTATAGGTATATTGGATCCTATGTATAATTGAAAGAAAAATATTTCAGATAATATTAATGTATGTTGTGTAATAAAAAGTTACAGTTTTACTTTTGTCTCTTATTTTTTAATTTTGTGGAAAAGGATTTAGTGATGTGTATACTAATGGGAATATTTTAATTGTAAGAAATCCCTTCAACTATAATATTGGTTTTATGAAAAATAGAAATTATTCTGTTCTATCAATATTATAGGATTTATTTTTATATTTAATCGAAACTACATGAATATAGTTTTAAAATTTAGTAAATTGTAATCTTACAAAAAATTTTTTAATTTAATGTAAAATTTCTATTTGGAGTATTAATATTGCATAGTGAGTGTTGTACTTTCTTTGTGTGCATAGTGTTAAAATTTCTACAATTTTTTTTTTTTTTTTTTTTTTTTTTTTTTTAAAAGTGGAAATTTAAATACGAATTTCCTAAATAATAAAATTTCTGTAACAAAAATCTTCCAAAATGAAAAGTTATATACAAAAATAAAAGTAAAATAATATTTATATTGTATTTTAATTAACTTTTAATATTAAAATGTAGGAGAAACTTTTTTTTGTTGTTGTTGTTGTTGCTTATCCTAACTGGTGTGACAGTAGCATCACACCAGCTCCATGAATCCATGAGTTTTCAGTCTTTCCAGAACCACCCCTGACTTAATTCAACATCACCCACTCACAACCGACACACTCAAGAATATGAGAGGGGGAGGCCTGTGCCTCTTGATATTTGGGGCGGAGCGGGTAAATCTTGACACCAGAAACATGTCTCTGAGCAAGCAGGTGGCCGCTTCTCAGTCTCGTCAGAGCCGTTTGAAACCTTTTTAAAGAATTCAAAATAGAAAGAAACTATTTAAATCATTCAGAATTTTGAATATATTAAAATTTAGGAAAAGCCAAATTATATAAAGGTCTGAAAGAGTATTTGAAACATATTGCAGAAATTAGACAAATTATAATCATTTTCCATAATTACTCCTTTTTTTATTTGCCAGCTTATGAAAAACTATTTTTAAATCGTTGGCACAGATGCCGTATAATCCAGGATGCCAAATTCTGAGTTATGTGATTTTATGGCGGATTTTCCTATGTATTTGGCAAACTAGTTTTCATTACGCTATAGACATGGAGACCTATAAAAAAATTATGCAGAAGATTCTATTTTAGCGACCCCAGAGTGCTTACGTCATCTTAACAACATTTCTTCATCGCCAAAAAAATTTGGAATCGTGCATTATACAACCTCCGTGTCAAATCGTTCAAATTAGATCATACTCCTATCTTAATTAGTTATAATGAAATTGAATGCATTCGAAATGTTATTTTGTGAGGATTAATTTTCTGTTAGTGAATGATTACTCGCTCAGTTCCTAATTATTAATGTTTTTTTTCCCATTCAGTCTCAATAAAAATTTCAGAGGGCTTGTGTTCTTGATTTGGCACAGATGCTGTATAGTTCAAGATTCCAAATTCTGAATTTTTTTGCGGTGAAGAAATGTTGCCAAGATGACGTTTTGTGACGTGTACAATGACGTAAATACTATGGTTACCAAAATAGAATTTTCTGCATAATTTTTATAGATCTCCATATCTATGACGTAATAAAAGCCAGGTTGCCAGATACATAAGAAAATCCACCAAACTCAGAATTTGGCATCTGTTCCTTTGATTAGTTACATTCAATCAATTTTTTAAAAAATATATATATATTTTTTTTTTGTCAGCATGCTCAAAAAATTAAATTTTTGAACGATATAAATTTAAAAATCTGCAATTTATAAATTTTTGTATTAAAAAATTGAAAGTAATATATAAGGATCAGATTTACTGTACGGTCATCCTTGGCACTAAATTTGGCGAACACTTTTACTGGAAACCCGGCAAACTAGTATTTTGGCAACCTTACTTGACATTAATTTCTCATGAATATTTACCTATTTAAATTCACTAATATAAAATTTAATCAAAAAATTTTATGGATAATTTAACATATCAAATTTATTGTTAGTCGTCTTTTTTTCCCATCAAACATCTCAACTAAACCGGAGGGTCTAATCGATACGATGGGTAAAAAAAAAAAAAAAAAACCAGAATTTTATATTTTTGTTTTAATAAATCCACGTTCCGAATGTGCAATATAATGAATTTTAAAATATTTAAAGTGCTTCTAAGTATTTCACACAAATATTGAACTGTTTATTTATATAAATTATTGCTGTTCATGTGAAAATACCAAGTGCATTAAAATAAAGGTGTTAATCCACGGAGTTGTGCATAGATTTCCTCTCATAAAAGTTCACTGAATTTTTTGGACTTATCTTTCTAGACTGGATAGATCTTGCACGACTCTTTCTTGGAGGAGATCTAGAAACTGATCTAGCTGGATTCGAACATGTTCGCATACATTCTTTCATGAATACGATGTAAAAAAATTTGCAAATGAATACGCATGAGAAATCTTATTTAATAATAATGTTTGGCTAACCAAAAATGCAACAGACAGAATCACCTCGTAACTTTGACCCGAAGGTCAATCCATGACGCCAAATTCTGAGTTTGGTGATTTTTTGAGTCCTCTAAATTTTGAAACTTGTAGAGGAGACTGTTGCGCATATTTTGACGTATTAATATTTAAGTCCAGAAATGTTAAGCACCAAGCCGAATCTTGTTTTGCAGACTGATGCACACATTTTGACGTATTCTTTGAAAATCATTTAGCAATGTGAACAAAGAATTTTGACGAAAAATATGAACATAGGGTATTGATACTTGCTATAAGAACGCAAACATAGATGACAGTGATACCATCTCGAGATGAAGCCGTTCCGAGTTTGTCGGAGCTACGAGAATAAAACCACGTGGATTGTTCTTCCTGAGCATCATTGGTACGGTTGCGCACGTCCAGGTGCTTCCCTAGCTACTGGTCATAATAGACCAGAACAAACGGATATTGCCAAAACGTATATCTTCATTGCCACTATCAAACAATATCGTCAAGAGACGGATAGTCATAAAATGGTCGTTTCTTTCGTTCCAGTTTAGATCACGATTATGCCACCTTATTACAATTCTCATTGGTTTAAAATATCCATGACGTCAGATAACGTTTCATCTGCGTCAAATGGGATTGGGACCTCGTCGTAAAACCAACTTGTTGACAAATTTGCTGCCTACCTTCAAATCTTATTCTTCGAACGACAGCAAATAAAGCGAAATTCACCATAAAATGTGTCGTAAGTGATGAGAAAAAATCCATTCATGATTTTTACCAGTAATAAAGAAAAATTTTTTTAATTTATTTTTTTTCCGTTTGTAAAAGTTTTTAAAATCATGATGATTACCTGTTCTAAGTAATTTTCAAATTTTTATCGATATTGCTTCCAAAAGGAATTATGTTGAAAATAGAAAAGAAAAAGAAGAAAATGAAAAAGACAAGACAAAATCCACTTTATCGTTAATTTAAGTTGGCAAGATCAATTAAATTTTTATTTATTATTAATATTATTTTGCGTGTGTGTGTTTATTTTTGCCAAGAATTATAATCCATAATGTCGTAAAACTTTCATTTTTTTTTAAAACGTCCATAAAATAATTACATTTTTTTGGTGTATCTACTATTATAGGTATAATAACAAACAGATAACAAAAAATAAGACGTACAGTGTACGATTTTTGCTTGAATTGCACCGTCTTAAAACAATGTTGTGAAATCATACAAGTTTATGATATTGTCAAATTAGTTTAAAAATATCAGAAACACGCACACATACATTTTTTAAATAATTTTCACTCTTAGTTAGCAGTTGCACGATTGCGCTTTTGTTTTTGATTCAACAATTTATGAGTTTAATTCCCACCTCATGTTTGGATAATTGTAGTGATTTGGAATACACTTTTAAACAGTAGGTCCTGATCTTATTGGCCTTCGTGAACAAGAAATGGCCAATGAGTGACAAGTAAATCATTCAAGAGCTCTAGAAACTAATTCATTATTACACACAGTGTTTCAGAAATGAATTTTGAATATGAATCGTCCCAAATAGCAGAGGTTCAGTGGTATTACAGTGGCCATTTACCGGTTTCATTGGTAACTCACTTTACACCGAATTGTTTTGACCGGTCCGTGCCCAGTAACTTACACATGAATCGGTCACTCTTTTTCCTACCGCATATTTTGAACGACACCGTCTTCGGTCGCTGGACAGAGGCTGCAGCATTTACCATTGAGATTGTAGGAAAGTAAAATCATGCGCAGACTTATTGATAGGTTTACGCATACATAGCGGCCATAAAAAAATCATAGTATTATTTACCTTTTCTGAATATGTTTTTATTTAATATTTTGAATAATAATATTATTTTTAAGAGAATAATTTACAAGTACTATCAATTCATTTGAATAAATATAAAGTATATATCTTTAAGATGTCTATTTATTTAATTTTATTACATTATTTTTACGAAGTTAATTTTTATTTTGTGTTTGTAAAATTAAGTCAAAATAAGTATTGCAAATAATAATCTATTTTAAATAATATGAATTAGTTTTAATGTTAAATTTCACTTTAGTTTATTCATTAGTTTTGTGTGTGATGTTGAATCCATAATATTAATAATATACGATTATTATGGTAATTAAAAACCAGTAGCCACTTTAAAGAGCAATGTTGATAATTTCTTTTGTATATTTTTTATGTATGCTATTCTTTTAATTAGATTTATTTTTTGTTATTAGTATTAATATGTGAAGCCTGGCCATAGATTAGTATTTTTTAAATAAATTTAGTGATCTAAAGCTTTATTCAAAAAGAAATTTCTTAAAATCTAATCTAATGTAAAAATTTATTTTAGTGATAAACATCATGATTGATTATATATTATTATATTCTAAATATTATCTATAAATTGGTAAATAACAAATGTCTGTAAGTAGTTTCTAAATTTTAATTATTCTTTCACATTTGAAATTTAATCATATTCTCATAATAATTAATTTTGATACATTAATTTCCACGATTTCATAATAAAATTAATTTTATCTTTAACTTATTTGTAGTAAACTTTTGAAATTAGTCCATGTTGTTGAAGTCAATTTTCAGCATAGGTCAATGTACAGTTTGTGTATTAATATTAGTTTTTATACTTAAATGAATAACCAAGAGTTTTATATATATGTATGTATCATAATGTGTTTATTTTACAAATAAATTCTAAATTGTTGAACAGAAAGTAAAAAAAAAGGTGCTTTTCTATTATACCCCTGTTTATAAACCTGAAGAAATAGATTCGGTTCAACAGTTAATGGGTTTGAATCCAGCTTGGGCTTGGATAGTGGTTCGGAATCTACTTTAAAATGTATGTCCTGATTTAATTAGTTTCATGTGCAAAATATGTAAATAAAATGTTTGTATTGTTTTTAGTATTTTCTAAAAATGTAAATCTTTTTAGACACTACACGATTAAAAGGGAATATTTAGGACTAATTTATGATTTTTTTTCTTTCCCATTATTGGTATTATTGATAGGGTGGAATAAAAAAAATACTGTTTATATATATATATATATATATATATATATATATATATATATATATATATATATATATATATATATATATATATATATATATATTATCGCTAAATAGTAAAGAAGCGTACAAGAAGGTAAAATGCGCCAAGCTTGCGATAAAATACGCCAGACTGTTTTACTGGTTCGGATTACGTATGTATGACGTGCTTTTCATTTTGAGGTAACGTGATCGCGTAACATGCACTTTTTGTATGTAACCCTTGAAACTACACTACTGGCCATTAAAATTGCTACACCAGGAAGAAATGCAGATAACAAAATGATATTTATTGGACAAATATATTACACTAGAAATAACAAGTGATTAAATTTTCAAAAAATTTGGTTGGATAGATCCTGAGAAATCAGTACCCAGAACAACTACCTCTGGCAGTAATAACAGCAGTTATACGCCTGGACATTGAGTCAATCAGAGATTGGATTTCATGTACAGGTACAAATGCTCATGCAGCTTCAACACGATGCCACAGTTCATCAACCGTAGTGACTGGCGTTTGGTGACGAGCCAGTCGCTCGGCAACCATTGACCAGACGTTTCTATTGGTGAAAGATCTGGAGAACATGCTGGCCAGGGCAATAGCCGAACATGTTCCGTATCAAGGAAGGTCCGTACAATACCGGCAACATGTGGTCGGACATTATCCTGCTGAAACGTAGGGTTTCGCAGGGCTCGAATAAAGGGTAGAGCCACGTGTCGTAATACACCAGAAATGTAACGTGCACTGTTCAAATCACCGTCAATGCGAACAAGAGGTGACCGAGACGTGTATCCAATGGCACCCCATACCATCACGCCAGGTGATGGGCCAGTATGACGATGACGAATGCACGCTGCCAGTGTGCGTTCACCACGATGCCGCCAAACACGGATGCGACCATCATGATGCTGTACACAGAACCTGGGTTCATCTGAAAAGATGACGTCTTGCCATTCGTGCGCCCAGGTTCGTCGTTGATCACACCATTGAAGGCGCTCTTGTCTATGACGCAGCGTCAAGGGAAGCCGCAGCCATGGTCTCCGAGCTGAGAGTCCATGCTGCTGTAAACGTCGTTGAACTGTTCGTGCATACACTTGTTGTCTTCCAAACGACCCCGTTTCTTGACTCACGGCTCGTGACGTGGTTGCACGATCCATTACGGCCATGCGGATAATATACCTGTCTTCTCGGCTGCTAGTGATAGGTGGCCGTTGAGATCCCGCATGGCGTTCCATATTACCGTCCTGAACCCATCGATTCCATATTATGCTAACAGTCATTGGATCTCGACGGACGCGAGCAGAAATACTGAGATAAGATAAATCGCAATCCCGGTACGCTTCAATTCGACTTTTATCAAAGTCTGAAACGTGCTGGTACGCATTTCTCCTTCTTACACGAGGCATCACAACAACTTTTCACCAGGCAAGAACGTTCAAATGCAATTTGTGTATGAATAACCAGCTGAACAATTTCCTCATTTAAACACAATGTAGGTGTCGCTACTGGTGCCTGCTTTGTCTGAATGCGCTGAAAAGCTAATCATTTGCATATCACAGCACCTTCTTCCTTTCGTATAAATTTCACGTCTGTAGCATGTCGCCTTTTTTGTGTAGCAAATTTAATTGCCAGTAGCGTATTACAGAATAATCTTGAAGCATTGAGCTTCGATATTCGATTTTTGGAGTTTGTGTGTTGCTTGCGAAAATTAATAAGCATGGATGAAGATATATTGACTTTACGTTTTCGCGGAGTACATATGGAATAAGAATCATCATAATAGATGATTTTTTAGAAGCGATAGAAACGGTATATTCGCTGGAAAGTAACGATTCAGAGAGTGATGAAGATCAGGTGAGTTATTTTGTTATTCATTACAATTTTATTCATATTTAGAAACTAAAGTTTTTATAAAAATGAATGTTTCCATAAGTAAATGAATGTTTAAGTTGTGTGTATTGAGTTTTTCATGTTAGTGTTAGAATGTGCCGCGTACTTAAATTTTTTTTAATATGGGCGTAACTGCTTGTTATATTAAAATTCGAGTTTAAACAAAAAATGGAATTTGTTATCGTTTAAAATTTAGCTTTATTGCTCGATAGACACTGTAGTTTTAATATACCGAGCAATGGCGCCTACCTTAATAAAACATCAGTGTAGTTAGCGCTACATTGATGTTTTATTAAGGTGGGCGCTATTCCTCGGTATATTAAAAATCAAGTTTTAAAAATTTTGTTTCCATTTATTAGCACTTTAAAACTTCTACAGTATTTAATTATAATGAAATATTCAAATTTTTAATATTTGGAATTGGGAAAAACGCGCGATTTCTAAGCTGAAGTTCGAACGCGATCGTTATTGGTTGACGGCTATTGCGCGTAGTGACGTAATTTAGGTTGGCAACAGAGCTGTAGAGTGAATGGCGCGAAAATTTGAAATCACGCCAATCCTGTACGGGTCTATCGTCTTTTACTAATTTATTTTTCCCCTAAATTTAAATCTTAATTTTAATATTTTAACAACTTAAAATTTAATTATTGTGACATTTCCATGTAATGTTAATAATATTTTTTTTTCCTACGTCAGTCATTGGCATTATCAGCCATAAGACCTCTGGCGGCCCAATAAAATTTAGCCTTGGTAAAGTTGTCAGAGTCAAAAGTAATAAAAGCAAGTGCAGTGCAAGTTGTCAAATGATTAAAGTCCATAATTTCACCCGACAAACAAAGTGGGCAGGTATCTACAGCAACTACATCAATGCGGTGTAGATGTTTATACAAAAAGTCATGTCCAGTCAAAAGACGAAAATTTGCAGTAAAAACTGCACGAGGCAAATCCATCGGAACAGGCGATTTCATAAAAACGTTCCACTTTTTTATCTGCCGAAAGTGTTGTATAAATTTGCTCTAGGTGTTGGTCTATTTTCCCCCTAGCCTCAGAACTACACTGATGGGCAGCTATTGGAAACAGAGGTTGAGGCAGCTTACAACCATTTTTAGCCAACACATCTGCTTTTTCATTTCCAGGCACCCCACAGTGGCTAGGGATCCATTGAAAAACTATCTCCCAGCCAGAGGCAATAGTATTGGAAACAAGTCTCTTAGTCTCTTCAACAAGTGAGCAGTCGCTAAGTGTGTAGGAGGCAGCAGCCAAGATTGCAGCCTGGGAGTCAATAAAAATAACTGCCTTGCCAAAGTTAGTATCAAGACCAATGAGATTTAGAATTGCTTTATGCATGGCGAAAATCTCTGCATCAAAGTTTGAGGCTTTTAGTCCAACAGCACAGGATTCCTCAAAAAAGCCCTCACAGAACAATCCAGCACCAGTATTTCCATCACAGGCAGAACCATCAGTATAAATGTGGATCCCTTCACAGCTAGGATACTTTGTAGCTATAATTTCTAAGGAAATAGCTTTAAGAGCATCAGGAATTTCATCACATTTCTTTACAGGCGTACCGATGGTAAGATTGTAGATAGGAGTTCTAGTTGTAGGTGGAGAGAAGCCAAACTGTGATGGGTATGATAAAGTTGGAGTGATGTTGTAAAATGTATAGAGTTCATCAGCGCGAGAGATAAATGATTTATGTGTTTTCAGTCTAGGGGTACTGGGAGAATATTCTCTCCAATGAAGTAAATTCAATCTCTTACACCTGTCATGGAGTTTTAAGACCTGCAATTCTCTTCTGGAATTTAAAGGCTCAACACCAGTCTGAAGCTCCATGGCAGCGACTGGGGTTGAGCCAACAGCACTAGTAATAATCCTAAGTGCCTTATTTTGCGTCAAGTCAATAACATCCTGACAAGTTTTAGAGGCAGTGGCTATAAGCTCACCTCCATATTCCAAAACAGGCCTGACATAAGTTTTATAGGTGGTCAAAAGGGTATCAGTTGAGGAACCCCAAGTGATGCCAGATAATCTTTTTAGAAGTTTGAGTCTATTATTGCCTCTATTAGCCATCTCATTAGCATGTCTTCTCCATGAAAGCTTATTATCAAAAAAGATGTCGAGGTAGCGATAACTGTCCACTCGAGTTAAAGTTTGTCCATTATAGGAAATATTGAACTGAGAGTGTTTTGTTGACAGGGTAAAAAATTGGTGCACCGTTTTTTCAGGGTTAACAGTTACAAGATTTTCATTGCACCAATTCCTCAAAAACTTCAAAGCATCATCTATAGACATATTTAGATCAGAAAAATGTCACTTCTAGTAATTTAAATAACCAAATCATCCGCAAAAGCCAGGCATTTAATGCCTGGAACCTCCATCAATCCAGTAATCACTTCATCAATCATGATGTTAAGCATGGTACAACTAGTCACAGCTCTCTGCGGGAGCCCATTTTGGAGAAGGACATATTTAGAAAAGGAGGAATGATATTTCACTCTGGCTAAGCGCTGGGAAATTAGTGATTTAAGCCAATTTAACATATTTCCCCTGACACCGACCTTGATCATCTTATCAATTTCTTTCGCCAGATTCTATCGTAGGCGTTTTTAAAGTCTACATAAACAGCTAGTGTGGATTGTTTCCTATGGAATCCATCTTTTATACATTGTGAAAAGAATGCTGCCTGTTCCATAGTATTTCTCTTCCTTCGGAAACCAGCCTGAAGGTTAGAGAGAAGCCCATTGCTCTCCAGATAGAAGTTTAGCCTATTTGTAACCATTCTTTCCATTAATTTGCAACAACTATTTGCTAAGGAAATAGATCTAAAACTGGAAGGGGAACCAGTTGGTTTGTCTGGTTTCAGGAGAGGAATTATTGTAGCCTTTTTCCACTCTGAGGAGGCATATAATTTCCAAGTGATGTTGCAAAAAGTGAGAAGAGTTTGTTTGGCACTTTCACCCAGGTAAACAAAAAATTCACTGGGAAGATCATCAGATCCAGAAGATTTTTCCAATTTTGTCTCATGCATAGCTCTATGGAGTTCGTCAAGAGTAAAATCATTATTAAAAAGACGTTCGTCGTCGTAGTTGAGACACCCAGAGGCCGCCGTTGAAGAAGTCTAGTTCGTTTTTTTCGAGGGAGTCTGCACACTGAGGCATAGAATTTAGCAAAAGCCAAAGCATTGTCTCTATTGTCTCTATTTTCATTAATTTGTCCAAGAGTATTAAACCTTTTGGAGTCCTGTAGTGGTTACGGACATAAAGTCCTGAAAGTAACTCGCACTCTTGACTCCCAGCGCCCTTATATAAATGAAGATTTCTTGCCAAGATGGAACCTAAAAAAATGTTAATAATATCAATTATAAAGATGTTGAAATGTTGACCTTACTTTGTTTCTGATGTTACTTTATTTAACATTATTTATATGAGTAACATTTGCTTATTTGTAGCTTCTACTCGCCACCATGACACAGATATCGATGTACAGCAGTACATAAAGAAATGGCTGATACTTGCGCATGACAGAGATGAGGAAAGTATACGAGCTTTGGAAAAAGCCCAGTTTAATGTTGATAATATATGATAAAAACAATAAAGATTTATCTTTAGTAAACATATATTTTACACTTTTGTGAATAAACTCATAAATACCGAAATAGATAGTTTAACAAATATTAAAATCAAAAATGCTGTAAAATATGAACACTTTATCTGAAAATGTAATTGAATTTTCAATCTTATTACAATAATATATTTAATTACACTTGTTACCAATAATTTGTAACTCATTTCTTTTATCACCTTTAGCTCTGCAAATATTGTGTTTGAAAATTTTCTAGAATATTCATATTTAAGTCAATTTTTCAGCTGTTGATAGAAAATATCAAACATTAATTAAACTAAGACCATAGAATCAAAGTTGTCTGTGTTCTATAAGTTGTCTGTGTTGTATATATATTAAAATAGAATCAATGTTTTATTTTAAATCTATCAAATGTATCTTGTTCAGAAAGGTTCTATAATAATTTATATCTATTGTTACAAAAATATTGGAACTAATTGAATTATCTATGATTTTAATTTCTAAAACTGAATCTATGCACACATGTTAAAATATATATCTTATAAAAGCAATAAAATTTAGATTTTTTCAATTAAATTTCCAGTGTAAAATTTGTTAAGAAAGCATTAGGAAAATCATAACAATTAACAACCTATTAATTTATTTTTTCTAAAACATGAAATTATTTTTAGAAAAATCTTAATAAATATTGTCATTTATTGGATTTTTCATATTAGTAAAAAAAATAAAAGCAAATGTATAAAACTGAAATTATTGAATGTTAATCTTGTGTCCTGCAATGAAAACTTGGAAATACTGAAATGTCCTATAGTGAAAAAATATTAGTTATTGGGTAAAATACATTTCATATTAATTTCACTTACATAATTGTTCTATATAAATTATTTATTACATTTTGAATTTATTTATAAGCATTAAAAAAATCCTTCAACACAAGTATTTTTATCTATCAAAACACTTATAAATATATGAATATTTAAAATAAATCTTCCTTAATATTGTCTGCCTTATTATCAAAAATACTCTATCATTAAATTATTTTTAACCATAGTGTATTTTTGATATTTAAGCCGGAAAATAGCATAGGTACACGAGTAGAATACAAAATTGAACGGCATAGTATCATCGAGTCACTCACTCCCTTTTCATCGAATCTTAAAAAACTCACGCCATAAACTCATCACATCGTGCATTTCAACTGAACGGGCGGGGACACTCATCCTCTCTCCGGCCGAGGTGACAAAAGGTCCACTGTTCCATGCACTATTGCCGCACGGGCCGCTGAGTTTCCATCGGTTAATGCCGTTAACCCTATCACCACCCCAATGTTGAATTGCTACTAAGGGTTTCTGTTGTAAAAAATTTTCATTGCAAATTATAATTTATACGTATACATAATTATAAATATATTTTTCAGAAAAGCAATAATAATAAGTAATGTTTGTTCTATGTATGATTTTTTAATACTTTACAGAAGAATAAAAAGCGAGAAATTAAATTTAATTCACATTTATGATTGAATATGAAAGAGCTTAAATGTTTATTTTCAATGTTTATTAAATGTTAGCGATGTTGGTGTGGTTAGCGTCCCTAATTTCGAAACAGTAGGTCCTGGGTTCGGATATGGCTGTTCCTTTCTGTGTTTCTTTATCCCTTCAATTTCGAGGCGAAGATGCCACACCCACTGGGTTCCCCACTGTATCAACACCCCCTATTTGTTGACTGTATAAGATGCCATCACATTCCCTTGTAGCGCTGAATTGGTATGTCCTAAGGACTATAAAAGTCCGGGCATTAGAAACAAAAATATTAATTGTTTTCGTATGACATTTTCATTGTTTTCGTCTACCTTTTATTGTTCTCGTATCACATTTTCAAATGTATTTAATACTTTTTTATTCTATCTATGTAATTAAATCCAATTTAAGATTTTTTAATTATTTATTTTTCTACGACGCACAAATTGAGAGCTTGGCCCACAAACTATGTTCTTTAAAGGACCGACAACGCTTTTTAGGGAACAAAACCTTGTGACAGCGAGTGAAAAATAGTTTCATAATGTTTTTCATGACGCACAAAAAATGGAATGATTTTAATAAATCGGTTTTAAGATCCATTGGGAAAATTGTAACTGTGAATGTTGGAATTTTACATATAATGCCAGGTTTATTTAATAAAATTTTTTTCACTAGTTTTCAACCTTTTTACATACCTAAATAATGTGAAATTTGAAAACAGGTGCATATCGTTGAGTATTACGTATCAGATAACCAAGTGACAATTATTTTAGAATAAAGAAGCATTTTAAGCATGTCACATTTTTACAAATAAAGCTGTTATCAGAATGAATAAAAACAAAGTACGTTTGACGTGTACCGTATATTAAAGAATACTGATGAAGATAGTTTGAATTTTAGAATAAAAAATGTTTGCTTATAAAGAGAAAAAAACAATCTCAGCACAATTCCTTATTTACGAATGAAATTATCACAAAAATAACTTACGAATAACTTAAAAGGTGTATTCAAATCAAGATTTAAGTAATTTGCAACTAACAAAAATAATTTAAAAATATGTGTATGAACTCTTTTTTAATGTTTCACTATAAATAATGTATTAATCTAACTTCAATTTCCCATTTAAGACAGTTCGCTTTAATTAGAAATTTCTGCAGCATATTATCTTTTATTATTTTATAAAAAAAATAGCTATAACAAATGTAGGTTGTTTTTAAGAAAAATATCTCGAATAATGAATTTCTCTGAAATTGTGGAAAAATGTTTTAAATTTATATTAAAATATTATTAGAATTGAAACCGGATCCACACACACAGGAATAGAAATCGAAATAGCTTTCTCCGCCTCATGTGCAATTCTGATGAGAGAAAAAATATGTTCATATAGATTATTATAAATTTCCCCTCCCCCCATGCATGTCATATTAATATACGACTGATTAGTTTTCCTTTTTAAGTGAATATTTTTTTCTGGAATAAAATAACAGCTGATGCAATAAATTGTTATTTTAATTGCTGTTCACGATACCAACAAAGTTTTCATAAAATTTACTTAAAAAAAAAAAAAAAAAAAAAAAAAAAACTTTTTTTTTATGTTTACGGTATTTGCGCACTTGCTTAAAACAATTCTAGAAATCTGATTTTATTAAGTTTACTCAAGTGAATTGCTGGTTCATTCAGTAAACTTAATTGTTATAAGAAAAAACTTTTTCTTTGATTATATTTTCTGTAAAAAAAGTAATAATAAGTAAAAAATATTTAAAACATTTTTAGGAGGAAATTTATATATCAATATTCGAATATCAAAATATTATCAACCACTTTTTCTGAAAATTTATTGTTTCGCAATGGGAAGTCTCATCCGTTTATTTTTAGAATATAACAAAATATATTTATTTTTATTTTACGGTTCTTATGTAAAATTTCACAAAATTTTAAAGAATGAAAACATTCTAATATCCGAGGATAGAAAAATATGTTATATAATATATTTCGTATTTAATTAAATTATATTTGTTAAATATATGGATCTTAGAAAAGCAATCCCAGATAGTAGCTAAATAGTCAGCGCACTGATCTTCAGTTTCGAATTCTACACATATATTTCGGAAATATATATATATATATATATATATATATATATATATATATATATATATATATATACACACTACTGGCCATTAAAATTGCTACACCAGGAAGAAATGCAGATAAAAAAATGATATTTATTGGACAAATATATTTTACTAGAAATAACAATTGATTAAATTTTCAAAAACTCTCTCTCTTTGGCTGGATAGATCCTGAGAAATCAGTACCCAGAACAACCACCTCTGGCAGTAATAACAGCAGTTATACGCCTGGACATAGAGTCAAACAGAGATTGGATTTCATGTACAGGTACAGATGCCCATGCAGCTTCAACACGATGCCACAGTTCATCAACCGTAGTGATTGGCATTTGGTGACGATCCAGTCGCTCGGCAACCATTGACCAGGCGTTTTCTATTGGTGAAAGATCTGGAGAACGTGCTGGCCAGGGCAACAGCCGAACATGTTTCGTGTCAAGGAAGGTCCGTACAATACCGGCAACATGCGGTCTGGCATTATCCTGCTGAAACGTAGGGTTTCGCAGGGCTCGAATAAAGGGTAGAGCCACGGGTCGTAACACACCAGAAATGTAACGTGCACTGTTCAAAGCACCGTCAATGCGAACAAGAGATGACCGAGACGTGTATCCAATGGCACCCCATACCATCACGCCAGGTGATGGGCCAGTATGACGATGACGAATGCACGCTGCCAGTGTGCGTTCACCACGATGCCGCCAAACACGGATGCGACCATCATGATGCTGTACACAGAACCTGGATTCATCTGAAAAGATGACGTCTCGCCATTCGTGCGCCCAGGTTCGTCGTTGATCACACCATTGAAGGCGCTCTTTTCTATGACCCAGCGTCAAGGGAAGCCGCAGCCATGGTCTCTGGGCTGAGAGTCCATGCTGCTGCAAACGTCGTCGAACTGTTCGTGCAGACACTTGTTGTCTTCCAAACGACCCCGTTTCTTGACTGACGTGGTTGCACGATCCATTACGGCCATGCGGATAATATGCCTGTCTACTCGGCTGCTAGTGATAGGTGGCCGTTGAGAAACCACATGGTGTTCCGTATTACCGTCCTGAACCCATCGATTCCATATTCTGCTAACAGTCATTGGATCTCGACCGACGCGAGCAGTAATACTGTGATAAGATAAACCGCAATCCCTGTACGCTACAATTCGAACTTTATCAAAGTCAGAAACGTGCTGGTACGCATTTTTCCTTCTTACACGAAGCATCACAACAACTTTTCACCAGGCAAGAACGTTCAAATGCAATTTGTGTATGAGGAACCGGCTGAACAATTTCCTCATTTAAACACAATGTAGGTGTCGCTACTGGTGCCTGCTTTGTCTGAATGCGCTGAAAAGCTAATCATTTGCATATCACAGCACCTTCTTCCTTTCGTATAAATTTCACGTCTGTAGCACGTCGCCTTCTTGGTTTAGCAATTTTAATGGCCACAGTAATGTATATAACAATTTAGAATTTATATTCGTATTACTTCTTATGTTTATATATATATATATATATATATATATATATATATATATATATATATATATATATATATATATATATATATATATATATATATATATATATAAAAGACTGTTTTGATTAATTAAAAATTATATATTCTACTATATATAATGATTCTAATATATATATATATACTGCGCCGCGCGCTGGCCACGTTAATTGCAGCAACAAAACAAAAAAATATATCATAACTAAAATTATTTTGTAAATAGCATGTTGACCAAATATCAAAAGTTAAAATTTTTAGACTTATGTGAAGTGTGGTTCCTGACAAAATCAGTAACCAGAATAGCCGCCATTGTTTGATATCACCGCTACCACACTACTCGCCATTGATTCAAAGAGGCTTTGGATGTGTTCTTGGGGTACAGCAGACTAAGCAGCTTCCAATCGTTGCCAAAGTTGTTCTGGTGTGGCAGATGGGGATGAAATCTGGAGCAACCATGGACCATCCGCGAAAGACCCTGACAGCGAGCTAGCCAGTGAAGCAATTCAATATGGTGATTGACGATGAACCCTTGGACAGTTCATGCCACGTGTGGTCGCGCATTATCCTGTTGAAATATGGCTGTGGGCAAGCCCTGAAAGTAAAGAAGGACAACTGGTTCATACACCTCGGAGATGTAGCGTTGGCTGTTTATAAAGTACCACCAATGCGTTCTAGAGGAGTGCGAGAGTGATATCCAATACCGCCCCATACCATATTACCAGGTGCAGGACCCGTGTGGCGGTACATAACGCAGCTGTTCAGCATCTTTTCTCCACTGTGTCTCGTTTTTGTTTGCTTGTTTGCCGCTCAACGGTCATTATTTGCACCACTGCAGGCTGGATAATTAGACCGAGGCCTACGGTTTAGAGGGGATTACGGTTTACAAACAACCATGCCCAAGGTGGGATTCGAACCTACGAACTGTTGAACCGAATACAAGAGCCCTAACCATCCGGCTGTCAGCTCGGCTCCACGGTGTCTCCAGACTCGAATGCAACCATCGCAGTGTTGCAGACAGATGCGTGACTCGTCAAGAAAGACAATTTCGTTCCGTTCTGCCGTCCACCAGCTTCGTTCATTGCACCATTGCCAGCGGAGACGTCAGTGATTCTCCGTCAAGGATAGACGAAACATTGGACGTCTTGCGGACAAACCACTCTGCTGTAAACGGCGTCGAATGGTACGCGCAGACACTAAAAATGTGTTACAGACTGAATGTGTTGTGATATGGTTCGTGATGCGGCTGAGTGATTTGTCACTGCCATGCCTGTCATCACGTGAAGTGTTGCACTGAGGTGGATGCGATCGAACACGTCGATCCATCGTACCCTTCTGAATCCAACGATCATATATCAGTATTACAGTTGCTTAGTTTTGTCCAACATGATCGCCGATTTCCCTGAAAAATATTCCATAATCTCTGTAAGCCATTATCCTTCCTCTTTCGAACTCGGATTCTTGATCAAAAATTGATCCCTGTTCTCTATGAGACCTAGTTATTTTTTTTAAAACAAACCACAAGAAAAAACAATTGCCGAACTTGAAATCGTCCGAAATCTTCTAGCCATAAGCAGCGCTTTGAATTGTCACCCTAGGCATGCGTGGTGTACGTCTGCGCTGAAATTCTAATTACTTCTAATACTAAGTGAACTCCCAAGCACAATATATACGCAAATCCGAGTTGGAAATCGAGCTCGTAAACAGTTGAATAGAAAGCCTTAGCTTTACAGCCCCAAAGCACAATACAAATGCAAACCCAAGGTGAAATTAGAACTCAGAAATAATTCAACAGAAGCCCTAATTATTCAGTAACAAGCTCTGCTCGGAGGGGGGTGATAAAATGTTTGTTTAAAAAATTCGAGAATTAAATGTGATGACATCGATAAATAGGTTAAAATCCAAAATATGAGACTTAGAAATTATTGGGAAAATATTATTTTATAATATAATATATGAGAATAGTGAAAAATAGATATAATGTCTGAGAAAGAAATAAAGTAAAAATACGTGATTCAAGGCTAAAACTGCCATTAGAAAATGTTTTAACTATTCTAGTCGTTTCATTGCAACGCATTTTGTTGACTTAGATGCCTTATATGTTTGGATTTCAGCCCTGATTCAACATCACATTTTTTCTTTCTTTTAAATACTCGCACTCCACATTTTGTACTAAACTTATTTAGTTCCAGCTGATATGAGTGTTATTTAATCAGATCAATCGTTATGCAGTTACTAGAGTCTCGCACTTTACTGTGACATGACTTTTATTAAGTTCCTAGCAGGTAATGCGTTCACTCACTTTATGAGCTGCTACAACGCGCGCAAATATTTTCGTTTTTTTCCGAAAAATTCACTTTTTTTTTTCTTCAAGAAAGATCTATATTTTCCCCTATTGGTTTGGTATAGAAATTTGAAAAAATAAATGCCAACTCATACATCAACCTCGTCACTTGCTCTGTTTAACCAATTTCAAAAAGTTTTAAAAATTTTGAGAAAAATATTAATGTGGAGAAAAGAAATTTATATTTCTGTAGATACGTGTTACAATTAAAAGATTAGAACTGTCGTAAATGGGTGGGGAAGGCCATAATTTTCTTTTCAATAGGTAGTGGGTTGGATATCTAATCCAAATGAAAACCATCTTGCTGAGGTTTATACGTACTAAATATTCTTCAGATCTAATTTTCCTCAATTGCTGTGGTTTAGAAATGTGAAAAAATAAATGCCAACTCATTTGTCGACCTCGTCACTTGCTCTGTTTAAACAATATCAAGAACATTTGGGATTTTTATTTACCTATTTCTTGTTTATGTTACTTCTTTTAAGTTTTTCCAAAAATCTTCTCTAAAAGATTTTTTGATTAACCGTTTGGCGGTAAGAAAAGGAATTGATTTATCTGCTGTTCGTAAAATTTTGGTTGCTTTGTTTGCCAGGGAATCGGCTGTTTCATTTCCCTGTAGTTCGTAATGTGCTGGTACCAACTGCAATGCACTGCAATAAAATTCACTATAAATGCTTGGTACAGGGAAGCAATCTTGTGCAACAACAGTAACCCTCTCAATATGATCTCTTTATGTCTTTCAATTTAATCATTGAGGGCCAGACGAATCTTTAAAATTTCACTTCACGCAGAAGCTTCTGGTAAACAGTGGTTAGCTGAGTAGCCTTAGAATCTGAAGTATACATACATATATTGGGTTGTTCGGAAAGTAATTTCGTTTTTCCTACTTGGATCAGTTTTTTGCTACTTAAAACTAATCACTTTATGACTGTGGAATTACGCTGAGTTAAATTTTGTGCTACGAATTTATCAGGCATCATTTTAGCTATCAAATACGTATAACTTCTATGATTTCACAGAGTAAAGTTACACGAAACTTTATGAATGAAAACACAAATCCAGCATTCTAAACAATTTTGCCATTCTTTTTTTTTTTTTTTTTTTTTTTTTTTTTAATACAGATAAACAGCCTGACTTTCCCTCTTTTGTTTTCAAAACTACTTTTCGGTACCTCCGCAGCGTCATCTCGTGGTCGTCGACATCACTACAGTAGCATGCAATATGGAAAGTACCAGTTACTGAGGTACTCTCACACAATGAAGGCTCTCAATTTTTCTTTGTTTCCACAGTCAGAATAGTGGAAAATATCACACTTCCCTTCAGTTATAATCGTTTAGCGTTTTTATTAGGTAATCTTAAAGAGAATGGTATTAAAGAAATAATAATTATAACAAAGTCATAACATTTTTTAACAAAGTCAATTTCACGCTTCAGATTAGGTTCTTCAAATACATTTATCAGGTTAATGACACGATTTACAACAGTGTTATATTTTGATAAAACTACTTTCACCTTTTTTATGTTTGTTTTCACAGTATAGAAGTATTTGTTAACTCAATTGGCACACTCTGAATTTAACAAATAATATAGAATATATTATAATTTATCATTTAAAACCTCCACTATTTATAATACATATTTATTTGTTATAATAACATTTTTAAAGAAATATGTAAAAAAAGTCTTAAAATTTAAAAGAGATTGTTTTAAAATATTACAATTATTAATTTAAAATTCTATTAATTAATGAAATTTTAAAAAATTTAAATCGTCCTTGCTAATTTAAACTAACTATAAAGTGGATGTTTTGTCTTCTCTTTTTCTTTTTCTTCTGTTATATTGTCAACATATTAATCACTTGAATCAATGAAAAACGACTTCTCAAAATGATTCTTTGTTCCTTATTTAAGAAATCGTTTTATTAACAGAATGAACTTCGATACTGTTCTCAGACAATCGATGGTGAACTTCGCCTTGTTTGCTGACTTTCGAAGAATGTGGTTTGAAGGCAGGCAGCACAATTCGTAGACAAGTCCGATTTAAATTGGCATCTTAATATGATGTGACGTGTATGAAATGTTATCTGACGTTATGGATATTTAAAACCAATAAGAATCGTAATAAAGTGGCGTACTCAGGATCTCGACTGTAACGAAAGAAATAACCATTTTATAGTTTAATAAAAAAAAATGAAAAAGTGGAATGTGTAAAGAAGTGCTTATTTAATAAGAAGATATTTTCATTGAATTTAATAAAATGTATTAGTATGAATTTAATTTCTTTTACAAGATTTTCAATTGTTAAAATTTACATATATTGTTTTGTTTCGGACTGCATCATTCTGTCTATAAAATTAAGTCGCAAAACAGCCAATCACCTCATACATTTGAAACTCAGTTAAATGGAGACGAGGTCGACACCTAAGACTCTCTTCACTCACCACGTCAAAGACAACCACAGTACACAAATGGGAGACTTTAGGTTCTATGAATATTTAGTGGGCATAACCACTTTCAGATTAATAATTTTCAGTTGGATCAGCTATCGAACCCTCCACCTATTATACACGAGAGCGAAGCCCATCTGTGTAAACCATGTGATGTACATATGTATTATGAAATGGAAAAATAATCCATATACTATACTATATAAACAAATATATACTATATAAACATAGCAAGTAATCCATATACTATAATATTGCCATATTTTTTAATGTGCTGTATTTATGAACTTCTTACACCTCGCAAATCGGAAATGTCAATTTTTTTAAAGCGTTATTTTGAAATATAGGATACCATAAGCAATTTTAAATATTTTCAGCGTTTAAAAGTTAAAAGAATTGCTCTATTTGAATGCTGCTGGTAAAAAAAGATTCAAGAAAGATTTTTGTTTTTGAGGGGTAGAGATAGAAAAAGAAATATAGCTCAAATTTTTTGCTAATTAAAAGCAAAATATAGAATTAAACTACAAAATTCTGCGGAAAATTATTATTAAATACAAGTTAGCAAATTCATATTATTTACCGTTGAAGTTAAATTAGAAATTTTTAACCTTGAAATTACGTAAGAGTGGCTGGAACTCTTTCTTGCACCTTGTCAACAAAAATAAGCAAACCATAAGCCTCTCCCTTATAGATATTTACGTAATACTTCAACATTTTCTCAGAAGCAAGTGAACCAAAAACTTTTAATATCACAAAAAAAAAAAATGATCGCTCATATTTTTAGTGGTTGGCAATATAAATATTGACAGAGTATAAATAACAATGTAAAAGTGTATCAACAAGCCGTAATACAACATGTTGATACTGCCAATGCTGGAAAGGCAAACGAAAATGGAAAAAATTCCATTCTCATTATATATATATATATATATATATATATATATATATATATATATATATATATATATATATATATATATATATATATATATATATATATAGATAAAACCAGTAATTTCCTGTTTTGGAAATGAGTCTCTTGTAAAAAAAGGACATTGTGATAGTGGCCAAATGGATATCACATATGAAAATAAAGAACATATTGATTACATTGAGAATTTTCTTTAATTGCTCGAAAATTAATGCGGGAAATGATTGAGAAAGATTTAAAATCAACTTTTTCAATAATGCATCACGTAAAATTTGAATAAAAGTTTGTAGTTAAAAGATTTTAAAAACTTATTGTAAGACTCAGTGTTGTGTCCAGAAGTAGGACCTAGCAGTTCGGAGATGAAAGTTCCGGGTTCTATCGCAGCCACTGCTGAAAAACGGGAGATAAATTTCTCGCTTTTGTATGCATGTCTTTCGGGGTGGGTGCTTAAAATTTTCTTGGTATACTCCCTTGCAATACGTGAGTATGGCCTGGAGTCTATGAAAAGTATTTCGAAAAGCAGCTTACGCAGTAAATACTAAAATGACTTGCAGCAGCTTTACTCCACCCACGCTGTTCACTGGTTGCTGTCAAATAAAATTGATTGGAAAAACAAATTTACTTTTTCTTATAATAAAAAGTATCCAGAAGATAGCAGAGTCGTTTTGCGTTTATGAATCCAGAGCTGTTGATCCCGGGTTTGAATCCCGGTTTGGACAGGGATGCTTCTTTCTCAGTCTCTGCTTCCTTGTCTTTTCTTCTGGGATGATGTATGAATGTGGTCCACTCTATAAATGGGGTTTTGTGGTTGTATGACGGGGGTAAAATGCTACTCGCCTCCGTGATTTGGTTCACAGATGTCTAGGGGGTAACGTTAAATGAGTAGTAGGTTCCGGCCTTGTGCTGGGGAAGAGTTAGTCACCCAGTGTTTGCCGTTATTAAAAAAAATTAATTAATTTGTCTTTATGAAGGAAAGTATTTGTCTTTATCCAGAATCAGGAAATTTGAAATTGTGTCAAAGTTCTGCTGAAAAAAATTTATTCGTGCATGTATACTCTCCTAAGAACAATTATTATTATTTTAATAAAACCTGTGATTTCTTCATTTTTTCTATATTCGTAAATGGGTAGTAATTTATTGAACAGGAAGTTAGAAAAGTATTCGGTTTTAAAGAAAATGTGTGCAGTGTTTATAAAAGGAAGCAATTTTCTTATTTGGATATTTAGAATTTAAAATAAAACTAAATTTAAAAGCCACATTTTGATTTAGATGGCATGCGTTTGACTCTGATGAACATTTAGTTCACCTTTAGCTTTTAACACATATATTATTTATTCAGTTTTAAAAAAAAATAAGGGGCATTTGAATCCCTGAATTCTTAAGTTGTAGTTTTAGAAATAAATCAATTATTCAAATTACATTCTCTCCGAAAAATATTAATAATATAAAAATGAGAAAAGATAAAATTTTAATTTTTTAAACAATTTTATTATTGATACTTTTTTATTGGTTAAGTTTTCATTAGGAGTTAGATACCTTTTTTTTTTTTTTTTTTTTTTTGGCTTTTTTTGCCTATTTTTGCATATTTTTTGCATTTGGCATATTGTGCTTTACAACAGCACAATATGCTAAATGCAGCAAAATCCAATGTCACCCCAGTTACATGTCCACCGTAGACCAATATTATAACAGCGTTTTATGCCAAATGAACCAAAATTCATTATCTTCACTCTTACATTTGTTTGAATTGTCCACTATTTCACAGAATCTAACAAGTAGACCAATTATATACATTATAACAACATTTTATGAAAAGTGCACCTAACTCCGAACATTTGCTTGAACTGCACACTGTGCATAAAATCTGAGAAAAACACAAATTATATGCATATAATAGCAGCATTTTATGCCAAGTGCACCTAAATCCAGTGTCTTCATACATTTGTTTGAATTGTTCATTCTATGTATAGAATTTGAGATATATACCAATTATATGTATAACATCATTTTATGCAAGTGCACCCAAGTTCAATGTTTCCACAATTACATTTGTTTGAATTATCTACTCTATTTATAGAATCTAACAAACAGCAATTCAATAAAATGATAATCGTTTAATGGAGTTGTATTGATTCTATAAAATTTCGAAATAGGAACCAACCAAAAGAGTTCCAGAATTATTTCACTTGGAGAACATGAACAATACCATTTTATAAGATAAGTTATCTATATTATATCTATTTCATGAGCCTCAGCCGCCAGTAGTCAACACAATGGACCTTCTGCTGAGTCTGGCGCAGACCTCTCAATTTTCGAGTAACAAGCGAACGATGCCTTCTGCTTGCCAGATCACTATTGACTAAAAATGTTACTTTTGACCTTAATAATTTTATTTTGTATGCAATTATTATACTGAAAAGTCAGGCATATCAGTTATTCTGTGAAATAACACACATGATTTGATGAATGTAATTGCTTGTATACCGTTGGTATGTAAAATACAATCGCTTTATGTTTTACATAACCAGCATACAAAAATTTGTTAAGTTTTGGACTGGTTTAGAAAATTTTATATATATTTGAATTATGAACTTTCTACACGATTTCATTACGATTTTAATTGATTGGAGGTTTTTAATGAATTTTTTAGTGGATACCTGAATATTCTTATGAGGAAATATTGTTCCCCAAAGCTTAGAATTAAATAGATAATTGAAGGGAGCATTAAGCACATTTTTATTTGAAGTGGCCTAGAGGGAGGGCATGATTGATGAGGGCGTTAAACTCGGAAATATGTTCGGATCCCAACTGTGAACCGAATATTTAAATTGCTTACAAAGTCAGCTGAGGCGCGTTTAAATAGATTGTGGTTGCAATGCCCTCCATGTGAGATGATATTTCTCGAGTATTGGAGAGGGGTCTTCTGCTTGATAAAAGAATGCTTGAATAAATTATGAAGACAGCTGGCTGCTTCCACCTGATTGGTTGTTCCACCAGCGTGCTTCCCAGTACCTAGCTCTGAATTGGGCCCAACCGTGACCTTCGAGAATAAGAAGGCCTGCTGACTGGGATCATGAGTCATCACAAGAAGGGAGAGAACTGTTTTGGAAAGTTTCGGCGCTCATTTACTGTGGATTTAGAAAATTTTTTAATTATTTCATTATTGTAAAATATTTAAAATTTTCTAAATCTCAAATGTTTTGATCTTTTTCCTATTCCTTTTAATAAGTTTATTTTTTTCTAAGTTAAAATACTATGTTTAAATGGTAAAATTATTTAATTAAAATTCAAATTTGAATTGTAGTTTTAAAGATTTTTACTGTGTGTAAAAACGTTTAATAATTTTCTTATTTAAATGTATGTAATTAAAAAAGGGCAATATTACAAATACTTTTTATATTACTTGTTTTGCCAAATTTGTATTATCAGAAGAGTTTCCACCTTTATAATCCAAATTAAGATTTATGTATATTTCGTCCAGCATTAAAAAGACATTATAGTCTTTACTACTTAGCTTAGAAAATATATGTTTTGCATATAAAAGGAAATATGTATTTTGTTGTTCAAATATTGGAGTTGTTTTTATCATTGAACTTACTTTTCTAATGGTGCTTGGAACTGGCAATATCAAATTATTTGATTTTCTGATAAATTTATAAGCATGGGGGGAATATGTGAAATAAAAGAGAAGTAAAAATTAACATGTTAAAAGAATAACGTTATTTTACTGGTGCTAATTTTAAAAGATTAAGCTGCTCAATAAAAAAATTCAATTAAAAATTTACATTTATCTTCAAAATTTATGCAGTTTTGTAAAATTTGTACAGCCATATCCAAATTATCTATTAAATTATTATTGCTTACAGATTTTGATTCAAAATGATTTAAAATATCAAGTACTTCACTAAAGTTACTTACTTTTAGTGATAACTTTGTTTCCTTGTACTTTAAAATATTTTGTGATTTAAATGAAATAGTGAGAGATTTAATTTATCATCAACCACTATAACATAAGTAATACTAGGAACACTATTATTTAAATCAATATTTAAAAACACAATGTTGTTTTTTTTTTCAATTTTACTCCAGTACAGGTATTTCATTCATATTCAAGCAAATTTCAAGCGCAGAAAAATTGCTGAATCCAAATTGTTTATTGTAACTTTCTTTGGTTGATATACTGTTTAACACGGTTCTGTTAATATGCTCCTCTTCCAATAATCGTTTTCTTTCATCAGGATCACTGCGCACACTTTTAGTGGTGGCAGATAAACATGAAGGGCAGTTGGAAAATATTGATGGTGCTGCACCTTCCTTCACTCTAGGTTTCTTCAATTTTGCAGTTAAGTTTTCGCCACTTTTTTCCGCATAAAATGAAGTTGTAAATTCAAAATCTCCTTCAGCAAAATGTCTTGCACAAACCTAAAATACAAAATGCACCAAAATGAGTTTCAACCAAATGACTATAAATATATGTCTATATATCTAAACATATAGAAGAAACTTTATCATATTATTTCTTAGTCAATAATTTATGAATTAATAACATTAAATTAAAACTGTTCGTACACAGTACTATAACCAATACTAGTAGGTATGAATAATCAATAACAGCTTATATATCTCTTGTTAAGAAATGTTAATAGAAATATTTTTATGAGTTATAAAAGCGGGGAATAATAATTCACCTTTGTATTTTTAGTTACATTGAGATTCTTTCTAGAGATAGCCTTTATCCATTTTTGTTTCAAATGTTCATCCTTTGGAAATCCAAAGGCATGGACTTTATTTGCTTCATTGCAGTTTCCATTGCATTTTAGAACACAACAGGAGTTTGGCATCTGAAAAACTATTAGGAAAATATTAATATAAATAAAAAAATTATTTAAATAAAAAATACTTTGTGTGTTTTCCAAGAAATAATCTTAAAATATAAAGTTAATTTTTATTTTAATTCAACTAAATTATATCCTTTTTCAATATTTTCTTTGAATTAGGAAGTAATTGCAGTAATTTCTAAATATTTTTTCATTACATAAGATTTTTCATAGCCTTCTATAAATTTCAACATTTACATTAAATTTAACAAAAAGCTATTTCTTAAGAATATTACTGAACACTCATTCATACATTCACATTCGCACTTGGTAATTTCTGAAACTTTCATAATTGAAGACATTATAATTATGTTTATATTTATTAGCAATAATAAAGTTTCTCTTGAAATGATTCCAAATATTATATAAAATTTATCATTAAACAATATCAATTGTGTTATTAAATATTTCCCTTATTAATGAATTTTAAATAACCAATGACTTGTAAGATACCTCTTCAAACAATGTTCTACTCACAGATTCAAATTTATAGGAGTGAATAATTTAATATTCAGTTTTAATTTTAGCTTTGTTTAGTTCCTATAACTATGAAATAATTCAACACATCAAAACACTATAATTTAAAATATATTCGTATAACAATCTACACTAGTTTTGTGATAATATGTGATTAGCTAATCATTGCGTATTTATATGTGATTAGCCAATCATTGCGTATTATTACATTGCGTATAATAATTGCGTATTTATTCAATTCCTTCAATTATATTTCTAAGAAGGAAAAAAAATTTTTTAATATTAAGGGAATTATAACTAACAGGAAAATTGAAATGATTAATATTCTATATTCAGTATTTTTTCAAAATAGTATCTAAGAAAAAACTGCATTTAATTGAAAGAATTGCTAATTTAAACCTTGAATAGTATAATTGCCACAACTAATAAACAATAAAATTAAAAAATAATCAATTTACGTAGAATATTCAAAGAAAATTGTACGCTGAGATTGTATTCTTTCCATCTGACACAACTTCACTTGAAATAAATGATAATCAATGTTGAGTAAAAAGAAAAACTTTATAAATGAAACATTATTCCATTAATAAAACTTTTATTGTTTAATGGAAAGCCGGAACAAATAAGGAAATTTTCCTGTAGCACCAAAGAGTTCCAAGTACTGTCTAAAAGTTCTCAAAATAGCAATATGTTTCTACTTTGAATATTACCAAATTTCTAAATAAATAAATCTCATAGGAATTTCCTACCCTATTACACAGATTACGAAATGGATGATCAAGAAATAGAGAGAATTGATTTCCTAATATATATCTGAATTTCTAAAAATTCGGCAATAAATATAAAACTTGGAAAAACGATCCCACAAAAATCGAAATAATAATAATAATGTGGTGTCATGGTCGAGGGCTATGTGGTCGAAGGTTGCAGATTATAATTTTCGTGGTAGAAGAAAGTTAGTGTTTTTTTTTTTTTTTTTTTTTACCCTTTACGATATAGGGGGGGGGGAAATATAATGTAAAACGAGTAACACTTACCAAAAATAAAAATTTAGATGTAAGTAAATTTATATTTCAAATAAATGAAAATTCCAATAACTTAGAATTACTGAAATATTCTATTTATCATTAAAAAGTAATATAATATTGAGTGATTTGTGAAGCAACAGTTAACTCTTTTTGTTTTTAATACAGTAAATATTAATATTAAATTAAAAACCATTAATCATTCCTGACTAATGTAGCTTTGAATTTTCTATATAGACATTGATAGTAATTTCTTGGTAGAAAGTTAATTTTTTTAACTGCTCTTTACTAGAACGTACGTAAAGTATCAGTATTGAATAGAAAAATTGTTACTGAATTACAAAGTTTGAAATACCATTTCGAATATCGAAAACGAACTGCAGAAAACGAATAATCCATATAAAATAATTACAATTCTGTATGTGAATTAGAACATAAATTAAATATTTAAAAAAAATGGATTGGTAAAAATTATGTGCGAGTGTTCTAATATAGAAAAATTTCTTCTTGAGAGAAATATTTCCCTTAGAATTTTTTATATTACTTTTTTCTTAGATTTTTACAAAAAGTTCAAGACAATAAAATTCACTCTTTCTCATCAATCTTAGAAAAGTCAATTTTGAATACAAAGGCGAACTAAGAGGTGTTGACTTATATTCAAATAAATGTATTTGTTACATATTGAAGATTCTTCTTTATTTATTTTAATAAGACACCATAAAATTTCATCAAAATTTCTTGGAAAAATTCAAAAAATAAAATCCATCTGAAATAAAACTCAATTATAACAATCTGTGTGTATTATTTGACCACGTAACTAATATTTTAATACTTTTTCAAAAGAAAGAAAAGAAAACGATTTTTTAGAATACAATACAAAATCTCGTTCCTCATAATATTGTATTTCTCGAAAAAAGACGTAACTGAATGTATAAGAAAGTTGAGTTCGAAATTGAAGAGAGGAAAGAGATTTCTTTTTAATTTATGACGGCGTGTATAATTCAGAAATAAGAAAATAATTTATTCAATTAAAAATCTAATTTTTCTTCATTCATTTGTTAAATTCCTTCACTCCAGGGTACAGATATGTACAATAATTAAAATGTTTAAAAAAGAAAATATAAACCATACCCATACTTCACCCCTTATTACTTCATTCAACAAGGTAAAATTATTCTAGAAAATCAGTTTAATAAGAAAAATAATGAAATATACGAAAAAAAATACCATATTATTTTTTATGTACAGTATAATCTTTAACAAATAAAATGTACAAAATTTTTCAAAAATTTCAATTTTATTTTCAAATTTTCCTATTATTCTGGTTTTAAGTAAAAATACTGTAGTTGCTAAAAGCTCTTCTACTAATACATTAATTATTCCAACATTCTACGTTTTAAAAGACTGTTTTTATTCTTCACAAAAGTATGAATATGTTGAATAAAAATCTTAGGGACATTCCACCTGACATATCACGTAAATAAGATCAGATTTTCTTTTTCAATCTTTATTCTGGTTTTTAGTAAAAATACTGTAGTTGCTAAAAGCTCTTCTACTAATACATTAATTATTCCAACATTCTACGTTTTAAAAGACTGTTTTTATTCTTCACAAAAGTATGAATATGTTGAATAAAAATCTTAGGGACATTCCACCTGACATATCACGTAAATAAGATCAGATTTTCTTTTTCAATTCAAACATGACTGCTTCAAAAGAATTTGATCAATTAATTTTATTATATTCGTAACTCACCTTATTTAAAAACAATAAATATCATTACAATTAATATAAAATATTTAGAATTATTAATGTCTTATATTTTTTTGTTTTTCATAAAATTTATTTTTAATGTTTGAATAAAAACAAATTCATATGTTTAAGAGCTTTAAAGGGAAATTCTCAAAACATTGCTCATTATTTTTGCAACTCTTTATTTTATGGTTATTTAAGATGTAGATTAAATTCCATTGATGCCGATTAAAAAAATTAAAAATTGGGTCCATCAAAATGCAAAAAGCCTCGAAAAAGAAAAATACATTTTGTATTTAATTGAAAGATAAATAAAAATATCTTAGTAATTAAAATACATTATTTACTATTAATATTTTATGTACTCAGTGAAGTTTGAGTATGATTAAAAACAGTATGCCGCTAAAAAAATTTTTTAATCATAGTTAGAAAAATCGCATACATTTCTGAAGTGATAAATCTAAAACATATTAAATTATCATCATAATGAGAATTGGGTACATTTAAACATAACAAAATTAGATTCAAATCCATCCACAAAAACACACTTTTGTTATTTATATCTTTCAGTTAAATATTTTGCAATTTACTTTTCAAAATTTTTCCAAAATTTAATATTTTAATTTATGAAATTTATAAACATATTTATAATATATGTGAAAGTATATATATAATAATTAATAGCTTTTAAAACACTAATAATCTAGAGTTTAAACGAAACATCATGATATTTTGTAGTTTGACAAATGTAAAGAATGTTGCTATTCCATTGATATCAGCAATTTTACTTAAATTATTTACTATTTGAAAATATTAGTTTAATTCTTTCATGTCTTTGTAACATTACTTTAATATTTTAAATATCATTTTATAATTATTTTTTGGTAAGTGTTTATAAGAACGTTGAAAACAGTTGTTTTTTTTTTTAATGTATATCATTTATTATAACATAGATTAAGTTTTTATTCAATTGTTTGAAAAGTGCATTGCTATGTAATATTTATCATCAATTCCTAGAGTATCAATAATCTAAATATGAAACTTATTGCACATACATTTGAAAAATATTACATAAAAGAAAATTTTTATTAAAATACAAATTGCAGGTATTAAATTCTGAATATCAGATAGTATTTTATAATAAATTGTTTATCACTTATATATTACAGTGATAGATTAAAACAATTAAAATTTAATCATGAATTATAAAAATTAATTTTTGACATTGAAATATGTTTTTAGTTCATGTATAATAAAAAAATAACATCACATTCATGAAAAAATAACCAGTCAAATTAAAGTAACTAAATATTATTAAAATATTACATTAATTAATGAATCTATTCAAAAAAATATTTGTAATAAGAAAAATACTTGAAGAACAATAATGAGAAATTTATATAAAATGCCAATTAATCCTTTGTTCTAGAATTAAAATGTGAAATATTTATTACATGTTGCAGGAAATATATCAACTTTTAATACTTATAAAATATTCCTTATTAATAATACCTTTTTAATTATTCCTGATAATGAGTTTTATTTCATTATGACAAATTATTAGCAGTGGATGTATCTTAACACTTTATTTTATTGGTGATTTTAAGGAAATTTTTCAATCAATTCTGCTTTTATATCTCTCACTTTTCCTGTTATCTTTCATAGACTCAATTTAAGCTTTCAATTTAGGATAAATTTTGTACTTAAAAAAAGTTGCAACTAAAATAAGAGAAGCAAAAATTATAAAGTTGTGTAATTTAAACTTATAACTACTGAAAAATACTAATAGAAAATGAGAAGAAATAGAATAAACAAAAAAATTTTGGTTAGGTACAATGATTCAGTGAAATTATATAAAATGTAAAGATAATCTTGATAAAATTACTATTTATTATGAAGGAATGATAAATATTGATAATCAAATTATATTTATTTATCTTTACTATTTTGTGACTAACATTCTGCAATTTTTTTTACAGTGATGTTTTTACAACGAGAAAAACTTAACAAAGAATAAAAAAGCTTTTTACAAAGGTTGATAAAAAAGTGTTACAAGTAAAAAATATGAAACTTGTGTTGGAAATACTTCTTCAAAGTAAAGACAGATGGCACTAGTTGTCTTACAACAGTTGTAGTAATATTTTATGTAATTATATAAATTTGCAGATACAGTTGAAATGGTAAGACATTTTGAGATGTTGTCTTATCTAGAGGTATGAATTGTGATTTCTTTCTTTTACTATAAGAAGTCTTCACATCTGAAATTCAAATCAAATTTGAGAAATTTATGGCAGATGAGCAATTAACAAATAAAATGTTAAGAAATAATATTTCTTTCTCAACTGGAAAGAGAAAAAGGGAAATAGGATGTTTAAGTAAAAAAAAAAAATAGAAAATACCTCTATTATACAGTTAAAATTTTGTAACCAAAGATAACTTTTTCCATCCAAAATTAAATGAATTCATAAAAAAATTATTTCCGCACAATGTTATGGAAGTTGCCAAGAACTACTCATTCATCAAGAATGGGGTTTCTAGCAATCTATGGCAAAATTGTTTTTATATATTTAGATAAATATCTAAATAGAATTAGAGATGTTGTAGAAAGAGGATAAATTAATGCCTTTCAGTGCTTGTTGATATAACTGAGTTTTATTTTTAACAATTTTTATTACATGTGTGCACCTTTTTTAACTCATTTATGTGCACATTGCACCTAAAATATAACTTAATTTTAAAACTTAATCTAAAATTCTTTCAAAAAGTTGACATAGGAACACTAAAATAACAACTTAATAGAAAACTTCTTTATATTGCCCCACAATACATTCTTTATTAAGAACAAATTTATGGGAAAATCATGCTTATTGTTTTTTTCATAAATTATGGGAAACCATTTGACCTTGAAATAAATAAATGAAAGATTAATAATAGTTTTTTTAGTCCCCAGATAAATTTTTGCGAAGATTTCTCAAGTATTCAGTTTGATCACATAGTAATTTTGCCAGTCAGCTAAACATTCTATCGCTGAAATGTATTTACATTTTTCCTCAATGTAGTAATCTTGATAGTGTGTGTGTAATCTTTAAATAGAGAAAAGCAATTAAAAATATAATTATTTATAGATTCTAAAATAATATTTTAATTACTTAAAACTGTTAAAAAAATTAATTATGTATGCAAAAATTTCTAGTCTAAAAATGCTCAGCCTCAATGCAATATATTATTTTAACTAAAAAATAATGCATTATATTTTAATTTAGTTTGGTCTATTTTAAAAGGGTAATATAGTATTGTTTTTTATAATTTGTATTAATTAAGTGGCTTGATATAAGTTTAATATGAGGTATTTAACTTTGTTCTAACTCCAAATAAATCTGAGATTTTTGTCTAAATTATATCTAATTTAGAAAAAAAAATGCAAAAATTTTGATTTTATAGTATAAAAATTAAAAATTTAGTTTGTACCAATAAAATTCTAAAACAATTCTTACATAAATTTACAATTATCTTGAATACTAGAATCATTTTTCTATTATTTCTTATGTGATAAAATATCTAAAAATGAGAGGGGCACACAATAAAGATACTTTGTAGTTATTTCATTTAAAATCAAAATTAGAAAAGATGAATAAATGAACAGATAGTTTGCATTCTTTAAGCATATTAGAAATCTTTACTAAATATAATTTTGAATAGTAAGAGAAGGTCTAGTTATTTTCATTTATTTAAAATAGCATCAAGATACATTCCAATCATCTGACGCCCACACAGGAAGTTCTGTTTTAAACTGCCAGTCGTCACATTCATATTTCAGTGCATGCAAAAGTATTAATAAATGTGGTTGTTTAGGTTCTCTTCGGAATTTTGCACAATAATAACAATCTTTATCATAACTAAATCTATCAGTATCTTTTTTATATATGTCTTTATTAAAATAGTCCTTAAAGTGATCGCAATAAGTATGAGTCACCATATCCATAAGATCACTCTGATTTTCATCTGAAGTCTCCTCTTTCGGTTGCTGATTATCAAACCACCAAAGTGCTGCATATTCTTTGTTTAAATCATCTAATAATTCATCGTATGATTTATTGATTATTCCATATTTACCTTTCAACTCCCCAAAGACATAACTGTTATACAGTGGATCATTTACAATGGGATAACCCAGATACTGCAAATGAACTCTGATTTGATGAGTTCGTCCCGTGTAAGGTTTACATAAAACAACACTAGATTTACCATTAAAACTAAGTTTTTTAAATTCTGTAATGGAAGTTTTTCCCTGAGGATGAACTAATGACACACCTATTTTGTTGTGAAATAGTTTGATGGGCTTGTTGCAAATCACTGTTTCATCAGGAAAATTCCCTTCAACACGACAAATGTATTCTTTATTAACAGTACGCATATTAATAAGATCGTGTATTTGCTTAGACTTCTGTGAGTTTTTTGCAAAAATTAACACACCTGAAGTCAATCTGTCCAATCTATGTAGTACATATAAATTTTTATAATTGTATTCAATTTCCAGAATTTTTGTTAATGAATTAAATCTGTACAAGCCACACGGATGCACTGGTAATGATGGTGGCTTATCGATCACTAGAAGAGTATCATCTTCTTGTATTATACGAATAGGTGTTGCCAAAACTGCCAATTCATGCTTATGAACGACGGATGTAATATAATCTGCATTTTTAAGTGTATACTCTAAGGGAACAATTTTACCATTTATTCTCAATAACCCTTGCTGGAGTCGTCTTTCATATTCTTCACGTGGATATACAGCAAATTCATTGCAGTATATATCAATTAAATTTTTATTGATCCAGCGACCTTTGCAATACGCTGAATGCTGGTAATAATACGGGTAAACTTTACGCAACCCTTTTTCAACAAAGTAAGGAAATTTAGTATTTTTCAGCTCATACGTAATGATGCTGTTGTTCTTATCTTCTAATTCGTTACGCTCGGAGCAAAAAGTGTGATTACATCTTTTGAAACACAGATATTTGTCCAATGAAATAAAAGGAAATAAAGGAGTAACTCTTTTTAAACTGGAATATTTAAAAATGTTCTTAAAACCAAAGGTAATATTTAAAGTCATTAGGAAGTTCTTTAGCAATAAAAAAACGAAATTTTCATGCTTTCCCAACAAAAAAAAAAAAAATTTATAAGATATAAGAGTAAATAAAAAAATATTAGTAAGCATCAAATTGATAATTGATTAATCAGTGGAGATGATGATCTTCACTATAAATTTTGCTGACAACAGCTTCCAAATTTCAATTCCATGAAAATAAGAATAAATTATTTAGCTAGGAGTACAATATACTGTGAAAATATTATAGGAGTATTTAAGTATACATCATCAATAGAGACTCTTTAACTGAAAAAGGACAAATTTCAAAAGTAATACTATTGTCTTGAAGTGTTACACAAATATTTAAGGAATAAATTTCAAAAATAAAAATAATTAGCTTCTAAAATCCATTTAAATTCATACTCAACTTCATTGCCGAATGCATTTTTGTGTGCAAATGAGTGAGACAGAACAAATACAGACCTCATAATTGATATTATAATTTCTTAGAAAAAAACGGATAACTACAAGAAACATTAAGCTTTTAAAAACGAACAAAGAGAAACCGAAGGGAGATATAAACTAAACCCATTATTACAATGTGAGATTTTCCTTATGGAAAATCAAAGCATGCCAAAAAAGTCCTAAATTTAAAGTCTCAATTTAAAGTTAAATCTGATTTAATGTAAACACGATTTAAGAAATATTAATATTTGGTTGTTGTTCAAAAACTTATTTATTGCTTGTTATTATAATTATATGATATTTTCGAATTGTTATTATAACTCAGCACGTTTATTAAACAATTGCAGACCAAAATGACATTAATTAAGATTATCATATTTTAAATAAAGAATTTGAAACCAAAGAATGTCATTGACAAATCTATTTCTTCTCAAACTTAATATAATTTTTTGGTGTTAATTCATTACTTTTGAAATTATTTCTGTGTTTTATTCTTATTTTTTAATTTTGCTTCAGTTGCCTTTATTTTGATCGGTTTCAGATACTTCAACAAACATTGAAACAAGGTAGCAAAAAATATGATGGCTCAAAATCAGTTGAAATGTATTTAAATTAGTTCGACAAACTGAGTTAAGGTAAATCAATTCGAATTGATCTAACTCACATGTTGCCTCCATGAAAAACATTTTATGCACCTGGCGACTGAGCAGCTACTAGGTGCGTCGGCAGGTAGTGGATAGCCGAACGTCCTGTAGGAATGACAGGATGGCCTTGAATACAGAATCAGAGGCCGCGAACCAGCTCCCGAAACCCTGGTATTAAGCCACTCGTGCCTAGGAGTATTTGTCACGGCGGTAATGGTGTCTTAACGCAGCCTGCAGTTGCCTGGCGAACTTCTAGAGCTTTCTTGCCTTTCCCAGTAACTCAGGCAATGCTGGGTGGACTGTTGTATTACCTGAGCCTATTAATTGTTATCTTATGGCTGAAAAGATAAAAGAACTGACAAACCTTTCTGCATTTGCTGGTGAAGCCTCTGAAGTAGACCTTGCTGAAAAAGACAAGGGAACCCAGTGGCAATCTAGTGAAGGAGCAGCAATGAATCCCTCACAGGAGGTAGAAATAACCTTCAAACCATCTTCTGTGAGAGTCAGAAAGCTATCGCTAGCATGACTGACTCTCTGACCAGAATCAAGCTTAAAAAGAGACTTTCTAGTGCCCAAAAGAAGAAGCTAGTGAAGGAACGCAAAATCGCAGAGGGAACTTGGGTTGAAAAACCCAAGGCAACCAAAGGCGAGAAGTGTCCCGCTAACCGGTCGAACCAGGGCAAAGCCGGAAAGGCTGCCCGGAGAGAATGACCTGGGGGATTTACCTACAGGGTGGCTCTCATGGCGGTCAAAATGTCTGTGCTCATAGAGAAACAGGCCTCCGACCTGGAACTCTTGTTAACCTAGAAAATAGGAAGGAACGAGGAGGATTTTGCCCCAACCTTCCTATCCTGTAAACTTGAGAATTGAGACCCAATTGTAAACTGAGCAGATCTGGGGAGCTCAAAGTGGCTGGAACAGATTATCAGTGACATAAGCCCGTGGCAGGAACAAAAACTCTTGGTGCGTGAGGTAAGGAAACTTGTCAGAAATACCAAGATAATTGCAAAACTGTCGAAAATCTGCAGTAAAATGGAGCCTAAAGAGATCCTGAAGAAAATCGAGGCAAAGAACGGTGGGGTCACTCCAACGGAGTGGAACGTTCTTAACATCAAGGACGACCTATCTGAGCAGACCATCGTTTTTAGTGTACTCGAACTAGATGCTATGACACTTGGTGCAAGGGGATATAAATTTCATATCGGACTTCACCAAGTACAGCCAAAAATGCTTGACAAACCCGCTCCTGCTGATGGGGGTGAAGGTAGTACAAGCCAACCTCCACCACAGTATAAGTGGTACCACTAATCTCAGTAAGAAGTTTCTTGCTGGGGATATACACCTGGCCCTGATTAAATATAACCCTGGCTGGTTAGGAGGAGAATCAGTGGCCTCAAAGGAACTAAAGTTAAGCTTATCTATTGTACCAATAGTAACGCTAGAACTTGCATACTTTTACATAAATACATTGAGGTTTTACCTCTCTCTGAATTTATCCTTAGGGACCTGACAGCTGTAAAAGTCAGACTCAACATAGAGGGAGGGGACAGAAAAATTGTTTTTGGCTCTGTGTACCTGCCCTATGAAGAGAAGGCTTCACCTGACCATTCTCTGCATAAGCTCGTGATCTTTTGCAGAGACAACAATTTACAGGTAGTCCTAGGACTAGACTGTAATGCTCACCATGTTGTTTGGGAAAGCACGGACACAAGTAAAAGAGGTGAGTGCCTTTTAGAATTCATTCTAAACTACGGGTAAGATATTCTAAATGAGGGCAATGAACCTACTTTCATTACTTCCAGTCTCGATCTGAAGTAATTGACATTACTATAGCGACAACGCTAATTAGCAAAAATATCAAAAATTGGAAAGTAGATGGCAGACCTTCTGGTTCATACCATCAAAACATCCATTTTGAAAATCATTCTAATGTGTGTCTGGATCGCATGTTCAGAGACCCAAATAGGACGGAGTGGAAAAAATTCCAGGAGAATTTGACTGGGTTTGTTGAGCTCGGGAACAGACCTATTAGAGATAACTACGATCGAGAAGTTACAGCAGATCTTCTGCACAGTAGTATTATAGATTCTTATCATAACATTTGCCCTATTCGCACTAGGAGAGCTAAACTCTAATGTCCTTGGTGGAATGACTCTCTAGCAACCGAAATGTTAGGAAACTTTTAAATAAAGCTAACAAAAAAGGTGAATGGGAGAACTATAAAACGGTCCTCACTAATTATAACAAACTTGTTAGGAAAAGCAAAATTAACTCTTGGAGAAAGTTCTGTGAAGAGATAGATTCTATCTCCGATGGAGCTAGACTTTAAAAAAAATTCCTCAAAAGGGATGAACCTATTTTGGTTTGCACCTTAAAGGACAAGGAGGGTAATTTTGCTGCTTTCGGGAAAGTGGTTATGGAAATTATGACTAAAACCCACTTTCCAGGTGCTAGCGATATTTATAGCAACGAAGGGGAGCACTGCATTGGCTCTTTGCAAAGGGTCAATAGTGATCAATGGAGCATTGCTAAAATTATCGTTAACTACAACAATGTTAAATAGGCAATCTTTGTCTTTAAACATCTAAAAAGCCCAGGGCCTGATGGAATTATGCCCATCTTGATCCAGAAGGCAGATGAGGTTATCATACCAGTACTAACTAGAATTTTCAGAGATAGCTTAGCACTGAGTTATATACCAAAGATATGGCAGAAGACCAGGATTGCTTACATTCCTAAACCTGACAAGGACACCTATGACCAGGCCAAGTTTTACAGACCTATTAGTCTTTCTTCATTCTTTCTTAAAATTATGGAGAAAATCATTGATCGGCATATTAGAGATTACTTGGGTAATAACAGTCCCTTGCATGCTCTTCAGTTTGCCTATTAATCCGGCAAATTTACTGAAACTGCTTTACATCACCTAGTTTCCAAGATTGAAACCACTCTGGATAAAATAGAAATTGCCTTGGCAACTTTCCTCGACATCCAAGGTGTCTTTGATAACACTTCCCATCTATCCATCCTTAATGCACTTAGAGGAGCAGGGATTAATCAGACCCCGTGTACTTGGATCGAGGCCTTGATTTCGGATAGCTGTATACAAATGAGCATCTTCGGTGAATCATTTGAAAAAAAGACTACTAGAGGTTGTCCTCAAGGAGGTGTTCTCTCACCATTACTTTGGAATCTAGTTGTAAATAGCCTTATAAAATATCTAAATGATAGAAGCTACTATACGCAAGGATATGTTGATGACATTGTCATCCTTATCCTTGGTAAAGATTTTGACATAACTTGTCATCTCATTCAGGATGCTCTAAGTTATGTAGGTCAATGGTGTATGGATTAACCTGATGGTTAATCCTCTGAAAACCTACCTTGTACCTTTTACACGCAAAAGGAAACGGGAGGGTTTTTTCATACCAAGACGTTTTTATGTTGAAATCAATGTGGCTTCAGAGGTGAAGTATTTGGGCATTTATTTAGACCAAAAACTCACCTGGGATAAGCACATTGATGATAGAATTAACCAAGCAAAGAAAAGCATTATGATTTGCAGGCGAATGCTTAGTAAAAACTGGGGTTTAAATCCAAAACTGATGTTTTGTATGTACACAGCTATTGTCAGGCCCATTTTCACATATGCCTGTGTGTGATCGGGTGGCGTAAGGTGGAACTGAAGACTGTGATTAACAGACTAGGAGGTCTTCAAAGACTGGCCTATCTCTGCATAACAGGAGCAATGTCCACCACGCCAACCAGAGCATTGGAAGTTATGTTGTATCTGACTCCCTTAGACATGTTCATCTGCAGCACTGTCAGAATGACTGCATACAGAATGAAGTTACAAAACCAATGGTACGACCAGCCTGTTGCCAAAGGACACAGGGGTATTACCGGAAAAATTCAAGATCCTACTTTCTTGATGTCTTCGGTCATCATGGAAAAGTCATACATGTTTGAAAGGACACTTGAAATAGTTTTTCCAACTAGAGACGAATGGGACGACAACATGTTCGAAACTAAAACAGGAGACTAATCTGGTACACAGATGAATCACTGAAAAACAGCCTCTCAGGACTGGGAGTATGTGGCGTGTCACCAAGAACCAGCTTATCTGTAAGCCTTGAGCGATACGCTACGGTCTTCCAGGCAGAAGTTTTGACCATTATCCACTGTCTGCGACTAAATAAGAGGAAAGGCTACCACGATAAGCGGATTCTCATTTTTAGTGACAGTCAAGCCGCTTTAAAAGCGCTCAATTCTTTCGAAATCAAATCAAAAATGATTTTGGAATGCAGAAACCTTTTTACAGAACTGGCAACTAGAAACAAGGTGATCCTTGTATGTGTGCCAGGGCACAAAGGTGTAGAAGGTAATGAAAGGGTTGATGAACTTGCTAAACAAGGATCGTCTTTTGTTCCCATCGGTGCAGAACCTTTTTGAGGAATCAATTTGAAGACCGCAAAAAACAATGTTCTTAGAGGGGAAAAACAGAAGATGTATGAAGCTTGGCTCAACGCTCCTGGTCAAACCAACGCTAAACGTATGATTTGTGGATCATCAGCGAGGATTGCCTCTAAAATTCTAAGATGCTCTAGGCAGAAGATACGTTTAATCGTAGGCTTCATAACTGGGCACTACTATTTCAGAAAACACCTCCATAAAATGGAACTATTTCAGCAAGACCCTATCTGCACGAAATGTCATATGAAAGAGGAAACGGCCAAGCATATCATTTACGAATGCGAGGCCCTTGTCCTCCCTAGACTAACTTCTTTAGGCATCATCCATACTAGAGAGCTACACCTAAATTTCATTAAAGGGTTATCGGATTTTATTAATAAAGTGGGTGACCCGAGCAACTGGAACTAGGAAACATTGGATTTGGAGTTAACAGTACAAAATGATGATAAAAGCAGAGGTGCCCAATGACATACAAACCCAGTTTTAAGAAGAAGAAGAACATCCTACGCAAGTTACCATGTAAATTGTTATACCATTTATACTGTAACTTTTTTAAACATATACATAAGCATTTTCACGATGAAAATATAATGAGGAATATTTTTTAAATTTACTTTATTCTCTACATTTAAAACTAGTCAATGTAGACTATAAATTATTTTTTATGTGATATAAAAAGAAGTTACGATGAAAATTTTTTTAATTAAGTTAACTTCCAAAAGACTAAGCAATACAGTGAAATCAAGACAATTTTTTTTTTCACTTTAGCAATTGTAAAAAATAATAATATAAAAAATTATCATTAATATCAACTGAATGTGAAAAAATATATTTGTTAGTCTACAAAATTATTTTTTTGGTGAAAGAATTTGTTAGATATTCATCAATTCAGCTATTTGGATTTATTTTAGAAAAAATTGTGAAAGAAAAATATACTTTACATTGCTTAAAAAATGCCGTTAAATTTTGTAATTTCTAATAAACATAAATACCAAAGGTGTGACTGATAAGCTATAAATGACCCAGATGCTTCTCAAGATATTATCTTTTAACATTTTAATTTCTGTTAATTCTTTTATAATATTTAATCATTTTATATTATTAGAATTTAATATATTATACAAATATTCTCATAGGCACATATTTCCTTCCCTTCTACGCTGGTGCATTGTTTCCTACCTATAAAAACACTCCTCTAAAATCAGACTTCAGTAATTGTGTGGTCAGTAATCGCTTGATACCTAACATGATTATACATAAGGTACGAATATTATCGAACAGAAAAAGCCTATTTATGTCATAAAACTTAATTCAAAGAAAGTTTTACGACATAAATATGTTCTTTCAACTCGATAAAATACGTCCCCTCTCTTGGTGGAGAGTGGAGATGATTTGCTACTTTTGTTGTTGACTTTGCCTTGTTTCAAAGTTACGAGACGATTCATTGTGTTTAGCTGTTTCGGTCAGCAAAAACAGGCAATCAAAAACGTATTATTTTAAACTAACGTCTCTTAAAGTAATTACACAGTACATGTTAAAAAGAAACTTATAGACATTTTCAGTTATTTAACTATATACTATAAATATTAATGATTTAACAAAACGAAATAAAAATACCTAAACAAGATATCTGAGTAGATCTGTAATCGCTGGATACAGCACGATAATAGTGGATCAACGAGACCCAACGCACCCACTTTGTTGCACTACTATATATGATGTCAGACATATCATATTCAGGGCAGTGACAGATCACTCAGTCAAATCACGAGCCATAGCACAGCAGATTAAGTTTCCTAAGCATCATTTGGAGTCCGCTCAAATCATTCGACATTCAAAGGATTAGTGGCCTGGTTGGTTAGAGTGTCATTGGAAAATAGTAAGTTCGAATCGTGATTTAAATAACTTAACCGAAAATATGTCATAGTCGCTAAATTCGAATGCAGTACATTAAATATGTTGAGGTTGCAATGCCCTCCAAGTAAAATAATACCCAAGGGAATTTCGAAATTTGTTGTTGCATTTATATAATATATTTTTGCAAAATTATTAAGGAGTACTTAATTATAAAATTAACATAATTAAACGTTTTTTCTGATTCATTGATACTTCTTGAAAACAAAATTAGTAATTTTAAGAGTAAATTAGTAAATTGTAATATATATTGTAATATATTAGTTACATATATATATCAGTATTAACTTTCGAAGTTATATTTATTTTTTCCTCTATTAGAAACAAGTTTCTCTTGCAAGTACCCATATTCTTTAATATATATATATATATATATATATATATATATATATATATATATATATATATATATATATATATATATATATATATATATATATATATATATATATAATGGCAAGGCATGCTATTACACACTAATAATCAGAATAGTTCCCAAACTTATTTGCTTAAATTGCATCCGAAATCTATTTGGTTAACTTCTATTTATAAAATTTATTTTAAATTAATATAAAACACAGAAAACTAAGTTTTTTTTACGCTAATGAAGGTTTTGGAAATGTTTTGAGATTTAGTAGTTCAAGCATGAATATTTTTGAAGTGAAGAAAAACGAGAATTCTTGTAAAGCTGATTTAAAGCTATTGAAAATGGACGGCTATAATCTCTGAAATTATGGTTTCCATGAGACAAAAATTAATCGAATCATATTATTACCTTTCTTCTAACAATCAGCGATATTATCATAAATTGTTTTTTAATTATTATTTAAAACGATATTTTTAGTGTAAGAAATTGGTAGGATTAAGCAAATATTAAATTAGGTTCATATGTTCCAAATCTAAATGATCCAATTACAAACAAATATGAAAAATTAGAAAAAACAAAAGTATTTTCAAAAATTATAAATATGAACAATTCATTACAAACGAATAAAAATAATTCAATTTATATAAAAACAGTAAGCAATATGATTATGAAAAATAATAATATTTCAACAATAATTGTGATTAAATGAGAAAAAGTTCTACTTCCACTCAAAGTAATGGAAGAATTTATAAAAATATACTAGGTCCGAGGAAGAAACCCCAACTAATTTCCATATTGAAATAGTAGTTTTTGTTTCACAAAACGCTATTAAAATACATTATTTGATGTTTGAATTAAAAAGTGTTTCTCAATCAAATTATTTTCCTCTTGGACCCAGATTTTTTTTACTTCAAATGGAAGACTAGAAGATAACTGTAGTCAGAATAACAAACATTAAAATAATAACAAAGGTAACATGTGTGAACTCAGGTAACATAACTTTTTATTTCTATCCTACACCCGTCCTCGACATCTCTACCATTAATTGACGAGCAGCCCAATAAAAAGATGACAAGTATAAAAATAAAAGTCCTTTAGTAATCTCAAAAAAGTTGTCAGTCATAAACTTTGAAACTTCAGGGCAGTTCTCGATTCATATCACCAAACTTCGGACATCCATATCTCCATAATTGCACAATGGACAACGAGCAGAGTCCATTACATTTATCCGATGCTGATGCTTTTGCAGATAGTCAGGCCCAGTTGTCACCCAGAAACAAGCGACACCAACAGCTCGTGGTAAGGAGCCAGGGATTTTATCGTCCCCATCAAGTAGAGTTTTGCATTGCCTGTCCATAGATATCAAACTAAAACTACACTAAATCTATAAATCCTCCATCTTGTGTGCCGAACTCTTCCGTATCTCTCCCACAAGTGTCCCGAGTTCAGTGCAGGACAGTAACTCAAATGGTTCAAGTCTATTTTCTCTCGTGTGTTGCACAGTTGACAAAGGAGATTTGACATTATTTTTACACGATATAGATATTTAAGAAAGACAATCGTAAAAGGCAAAAAATGGCAACAGATTTGTGCCTTGACCAAAGTGTAATATCTGTGATTTCATCTATCCTATTTTTTGTTTTGCTTTGCCTCATTTATATTTTTCCAAAAATCTTCTCTGAAAGACTTTTTTTAATTAGCAGTATGAAAAGGAATTGGATTACCTGCTATTTGTAAAATTTTGGTTACTTTCTTTGCCAAGGACTCACCTGTTTGATTTCCTTGGAGTCTACACTATGCTGCTACTCACTGAAAAGCCCATAATGCCAAAGTTGTGGATCATTTAGCATTACCCAGATTATACCGCGAGGGGGTAGATCTACGTTGCACCCCACTGAAACAGAAGTTTGGTTTGTTTGCTACACAACGGTCATTTTTTGCACACGAGGGCTAATTGGATTGAGACCTTCAGTTTAAAGTAGATACCAAACCACTACAAACATCCAAGCACAAGGGGGATTCAAATCCTCATGCTGTTAAACCGAAACCAAGAGCGCTTATTATTCGGTTACCAACTAAACCAGTGAAACGTGGGAGATTATATTCATAAAAACCACATTAGATACATAAATTGCAGAAGGCAAATATTCAAATGGATAACCTGTCGAATAGAAGATTAGCACAATACTTCCGATAAATACAGTGATGATTATTATAGAAACTCTGTAAATCGAATGAGATGATAAGGTACCAAGGTATTATATATTTGTAAATGTTGGCATGTTTAATTGGCTGAATGAAGAGTTGATTTTGCATAATCTAATGGAAATAGATTCATTTCCCTTAATCCCTATTATTTTATTTTTCAGCCGATGGATACAACATAATTTTCAATGCTGCCAAATTTCCAATATGAAATATAGCTGAGCTTAGCATAATTTTCAATGTTGTCAAATTTCCAATATGAAATATAGCTATAGATATTCAGTTATTCTATATTCATTCATTCAAATAATGGTCTGGAGAAAATTGCCTCCCCCTTCAGATCAATATCAAAATTAAGAGAGTGGATCCTCTGGTAATGCCATCTATTAGAGGAGTTTAGACCAAAGTTGTACTTTCACCTCCGTGATGCACTGATTAAACGAAAGACGCGCCCTAATGACTTAAATTCTCATAGCCAATGGCATAAAAAGCTTGGTTTGTCAAAGTGTTCTAAGTGACAACATTTACTCAAATACATAAATTTGAATGGTGTGAAATATACAGCTAAATTTCCAACTGGAAGTTCGGCGATACTGAATAATGAAATTGTTCATATTTATTATAGTCATTAACATTCAAATAAAGACAGTATGAATGGAATCAGTGTTACATTTCTCTTTAATATTAGTTAAAAAGTGGTTTGAATACTAAGCAAAAATCGTAAATCTATTCTTGTAAATTAAATTATAATATATTAATAATTCTAAAGAAAACAGAGTATTTTCTTTAATTTGTTAAAATCAAATTGGTCGAAGGAAAAATTTTTAAATTAACTTGACATGATGACTAATTTTATAAATTGTTCAAATTATAAAACGAGTCATCGATTTGTTTTTAGTTGATCTGTTAATAAGGCTTCATTTCATGAGCTAAAACAACTTTTTAAGAAGCTATTAATTAAATTATTTTGTAATGTGCACCATTTTTATGCATTTCTTGGAGTGGCGAAATCGCTATGCCAGTTATAAAAATAAAAGGAAGTGACATATTTTAAATAGAGGTAAAATTGCAGAATTACGTGATATGAAATATGAGCTCTTTTTGATATAGCTGAGTGGAACAAATATGTCCTGAGACAAGTTCCTTGTTTTTCTGACATAAAGATAAAGTTGTTTAATTATCTGGAAAATATTTATTATTCTGTAAATAGCATAGAAAACAAGTTTTTTATTCTTTAAAATAAAAACTATGATAACAGACTTGACTTTTCAACAGATACTTCGAAAAAATCCTCTGTAATATTCATAATTCAATATATATATCATTTTAATGATTTAGGAACTAGTAAAGTAAATCCCTCCCTTGGCAACTTTTGAGACATTTTTTTTTTTTTTTTGTCACCATGCAATTTTAACGGAATTGCAACTTAAAAAAAGCGTATATATGTGACACAAAAATGGCGTAAAACACGAGAGAAAACCAAACTTGGCAACAAAAAATCCAAAAATGCAACATAAATTCAAATTGGCAACACCAAATTTGGTGAAAAATCACTCTTGAGGGTGTATCATACTTATACCATTATTTAATTTTTATAATTTAAATTCCTTAATGGTGCATGTAATTTATGCATCATTGCAAAAAAAGACATTTAATAATTAATTATCATTAGCTACACTCTTCTGAAAATATAATCTGTGATAGAACATGAAGCAAAATTGAAATTAATAATAAGACGTAAAATCAAAAATTCACTGACATTACGGTTGATTATTTAGTTGGTTATAAATACATATATCTATTTTAATGAAAACCAGCTGTTATAATGACAACAGTGTAAAATTTTCAAATTAGGAAAAATAACTATGATAATGAATACCGCTAAATAAAATTATTATGTGGTGCCGGGGAAAAATTTGAAAACTATAAAATAAATTTTTCTGTTTCTTAATGTCCTCAGCATGCTATTAATTGAATAAATTTTCCGCAACACTTGACAGTAATTCTTTTTAAAAATAGCAATTACTAAAATAATTAATGCTTGTGTGGGTTTAGATGTATTGCATTATAAACTTATAAAAATAGATAAAAAAGGAAATTACATAATAATAATAATTATTTTATTTGTCGAAAAATAACAGTAAATTTTGATTTTGAGATTACTTTTTTACGTAGCTTTCCAATCTTGACTAATGAAACTTGGCTAAAAAATGAAAACTAAATTAAAATTTTAAAATTAATTCAACAAAAAACTTTTTATATGTAAGAAATCTTTATAATGTTAGAAATATTTCTTGTATCCTTAAATAATATTTCATAATAAACCAATATAGAGAAAGTTGCAAAGTACCCTTATTCTATATTAATGTCATCTGGAAATATTATTTTGGGTCCGTCTAAAAAAACTTATAATTTCTTAGATGGAATCAGAACAATGCATCCCATATCAATACTCTAAGAATCATAAATTTTTATTCATTTTAGCTTTATAATGGGAAAGACAAAATGGTTCTTTAACTTGCAAAAATATGACATATTTTTTAATGTTTAATCTATTTTTATCTAATTCATATTTTTTTAATGTTAAATTGTTTTTCTTGTGTAAAGGACACATTTTTTTAAAATTTTTATTAAGTGTTATTTTATGCCGTAAAACATTAACTACTGTTTAAGAATATTTTTGTCTCTACCTAAAAGTTACAATTTACCTAATTGTGATAACAACCGTGCATCTTTTTAGATGGAAAAATAAAACTCAATGCTACGAAAATAAAACTCGATGCTTTCTACATTGTCATTATCAAATTTAAGTCATTACTTTAGAAACTACTCTATCATATTTGCTTTTGACAATAAAGGTAAATTTTTATATGAAAATACATAATTTATATTTATAGCTTGGCAATCACTGAATTTATTTTGCTTCACTGAAAAATTTGTAGAAAATTACTAGCCCTTCTTTCACATAAAATATTTTTCTTTTAAAAGCAGTTTTAAATAAGTCTACTTTAGCCAGTGGCCAGTGTGTGATACAAAAACGATGAAAATTAAATTAAAATTTGGAAGTTACTCCATTTTAAAGTTTCTTAAGAAATTTTTATTATTTTTTTTACAAAATACTCAAATTTTTCTCGCAAAGTATTGGCATTTAGTGCTTTAGAACATTGGGGAAAATGCTGTAGGAAAATAAAACAGTTATGACTAATAAAATTAAAAAAAAAATTTCAGTCAAAATATTAATAAAATTTTTTCTGTTATTTACATTTTTTTTCTTTTAGTTATTTTCAGTTATTGATGTTATATCTAATTATTTCACTTATTTATATATAGTTAGAATAATAAAGAAAATAATTTTAGAAATTTTCAAAAAAAAAAAAAAAATTAAAGAGAAATTATGAGTTTTTAGAAAAAATTCCAATAAATTCAACCCTTTAAATATTATTTTGAAACAGTATACGATTTTGGCAAAACGTAAATTATACCAATAAATTGGATAAAAATGAACTTTCAATAATTAGCTTAAAAATGTAAGTAATACTGATGTGTTAAGAAACTTTACCGTTTTATCTGATGTACAATAGTTAATTTATTCCGAACTGAATGTTAATCAATTCCAGCATTGGAACTTAAAACATAATATAATATTAAATAAAATATTAGTAATGATATATTATCGTGCATTTTAAACATGAACTATTTACAAAGAACATTTTCCCTTATTTATAGTCACAATCCGACTTATCAATAGTAATCTTCTTTTTGTTCTGGTACAAACAACAAATTAAAAATTTGCATTTGTTTTCAATAATAGTGTTTAGGTATAGCTTTTAAATAACATTAAATGTAGAAATATGTTTTCATTTGTTTTGTTTTTACCATGGAAATCAAAATATTTGAGATGTCACACATCCATTCAGTTGTTGTTGCTTATGACACTTGGATAAGCCAAGCTCATTAGCCGATGCCTATGCAAAATTAAGCCAGAAGAGTGTGTCTTTCATTTAATCAAAGCACCACAAAGGTGAAAGTACGACTTTGCTCTGAGACTCCTTCAATAGATGGCACCACCAGAGGATCTACTCTCTCAATTTTGACTTTGATTTAGAGGGGGAGAAAATTTTCTGCAGATCATTTCACTCATAGTAACTGCTCAACGATCGAATTACTTTTCGTTATTAATGCTTATTTTATTATGTTTATGTTTGTAACTTCTGTTAACATTCTTTCCAAAATATATATTTTTGAAACAACAATAAAGTAATATTCTGGTTTTAATTTTTTCTTCTATTACATTTAAATAAAAAATGAGCTTAAATATAAATCAAATTTAAAGCGCCTTGATATAAAATGTACAGTTTCTTTGCTTAATTTTCAAGCTATAATTTGACAAGAAAGGTCAAGACGTGGTTTGTCGTTTCACACGATACAATTTAATTATACTGAATAATTTTTCTTTTTAAAACTTTGAATGTTTTTTTTTTTTCGGGAATATAAAATTGCATGAATAAAATTTCGTTTTAAATTTGTATATTTTATTCAAAATAACGATTAACAAAATCCAAAGGAATAGCTGCCTTATCTGAAATCCAGATGCAGTTATTGATACACATGCGTTATCTGCGTCAGCACATTTATTTCCCCATCAACAGCTGATAATTTTGACTGACCTTTAACATCTGAATATTTTTGGTGTTTATATTTAAATTATTTAAGTTTCTGAAAAGATATCATTTCCGATATTTGGGTCAATAAATTTCAGCTGGTTGAGATTTTGATAATTTTAATGTTGTTTACATAGCATTTTTATGATTTTCTTCTCGCCAATATTTCATATAATAATAATTCATTTTTTTAAATAATTTTCTACAGTTTAGAAATTTTAAAATATTAAAATTTTCTTCTCCCTCTCTTCAGTAATTCAGCACTTTTCAAAGATGGACAACCATAGTTATTTTTTTTTTTTGATTTCAAACCAATGATTTTGGTCTTATTAGATGGCTTTCCCGCTCCTTGTCGAAAACAAATTTAGTGATTTTTTTTAGAAAGACAGATAAAAATTCAATGATCTGACTATGTAAATTTCGGAATAATAAATAATTTTCAATGTTTAAAAAAGATCACACTTCACATATGATTAATGTATTCTACAATACCGAAAGTGATTTAAAAGTCTTTATTTTTTTTCAGCAAAAATGAAAATGGCTTTTTGTGCATTTTTGGACGATGACATTTGAAAAAGATGATGAAACGATGGAAAGATATTAATTAGAATATTTCGTGATGTATCATCATTTTCAAGGCGTGCCCTCATTTATCAAAGGCAGAAGTTTGTGGTACCACGTGATTAATAATATGCCTCTCTCCCATACATTCTTATCGTTTCATACCGCGGTGTATTACAGCGTACGGATCATGTTATCCAACGCTTCCCGCGCTTCTCAAACAAGTCCCACGAGTCCAATAAATATGTCAGAAATTTCCGAAAGAGAGTTTTCAACGCTTTATTGCGTCGTAAATTTTTCTAACATAATTAAATATCAACGCAATCACTGTTGATAGGGTTAGAAAAGGGCTTTCTTCATTGATGCTAAAATGAAATACATGTGGGAAGAGTATGAGGATAACTACTAATTCTTCACAAGTAGAAAAAGTGTGTCGTTAACGTCTTCAATAAATTCATCCCAAGAAACTCATGCAGATAACATCAGTTGGGATAGTTAAAATTAGAAATTGAATTTGAAATTTTTGTGTCACTCATTGACTAAATTATATTTTTTATTCGTCAGCACATTATGGTGTATTTGAGTTAAGGTGAAGTGAAAGTATCACGAGTTGTGTAATTGTGTTTGCGCGAAATCGAATTCAAGTAGAAAATTCAGGTATTCTTATTGCCACCCACCCTGTCAAGCGATCAGAGAGCCTGACTGCGGATAGGGAGGTCCTGGGTTCGAATTCCAATTCGGGCATGGATGTACTTTCTCACTCTCTCTATCTATTCTGTCTTTGTCCTTACCTTGTATGAATGGGTTGTGACTGGTTGCCGACTCTATAAACAGGTTCCTATGGCATCTGTGTACTGAGGAAGTCGGACTCCACACCAAATTACGGTTCAGTTGGAAAAGTAGAGCAGCCCACCCCATGATACCACCCTAGCTGGTATAAGACAACAGCAACAGGTATTCTCATTTTCTTTAAATACAATTAAACACTTAATTATCAAATGCGATACGATTCTTTATAACTGGAGATCTCTTATAAAATATAATATAGTTGAAATGGTTATTAAGTTGACAACTCTGTAGCATTTTAATAATTTGTTAATATTACTTTCACTTTGAGCGTGGCTCAGAACCCTCTTTAAGCCGTAGAAATAATCATCTTTCATGAGTGAAAGTGATCTGAATTAAAAAAATATATAAACTTATGTTATGCTGTGTCCATTGGTACTGCTCTTTTGAAAACGTTTAAATCTCAACTAAACGTTTTCAAGAGGGAAATTCATGATTCAAGTGAGCCGTTGATTTTAATACGTTTAAACTAATTTAGTGCCATCTTGAATTTTGCTTTTGTTGACAATATTTGTTACAATGTCTGAAATAGATCAAAATTTGTACAAGAAAAGCAAATTTCGAGAAAAACAATTATTCATAAAAGTATTATCTAAGCATCACAAAATTAGGTTAGGTTTGAGAAAAATAGATTTGTTAGCGTCATTTTTTGGCTTTCGTTTAAGTAAGTAAGTAATAAGTAATAAGTTTTAGAAACAAAACCTATGTTTATTAAACCAATTTTGGGAATAAGGCTTGCATTCGGTTCAACACTTCGTGGGTTTGAATCCCACCTTGGGCTCAGATGTTTGCGGCAGTTTGGAATCCACTTAAACCGTAGATTCTACGGTCTAATTAATCCTCGTGTGAAAAAAAATGAGTGACACTTAAATCAAACCACTGCATTAATTTAATGTTTTCTCTACCATATTAAATACCAGATTAAAACTTAGAGCACGTATTGTAAAGCATACATGCTATTATGCCTTAATAGTAAATTTTCATGCTTTCATATTTAAACTGAATTTAAAATTTTTTAGTTTTTTTTTTCATATGCCGTATTTAAAGAGATTATCTAGTGTATATCCTACTTTTACTTTCACTAGATTAATGTTTTAGACAATAGTGCAATTGGCAATCTAAAGGTAGAAGGCACCTACCACAAAAACTGAATTCCGGAAAGATATTTTATAGATACCGGGCCGCGTTCACGATTCACAAAAATTCCCAACCACCTTTCTTGATAGACTTATATACTGAAAAATGGAACCGCAATATCCATCCCCCATTGTTCAGTGGTGTCTGGAATTAAACTTGCGACTTCAAGCTTCGAAGAGCGACTTTCTACCATATGGGTCGCAAGGGATAGGGCGTCGTTCTCATTATCGGAAGGTAGTGAGTTTGAATTCCGGCCGACCAAAGATCCGTCGTATTCGCTTAAGCCGGCTGGGGCACGTAAAAACTAGGCATAGTCGCAATGTCCTCCACGTGAAATGATAATTCTGGGGGTGGCAGGCCATGTATTGGAGGTCTTCTGCTTGGTCCCTGCTTCAAAATCAGGAAAACTCCACCCGGCTCTTTCTATCTAACTGGTAGAACCAGAATCAGGGCTATGTACAGGGAAATATGCCGATGCAACAACAGCCTACCATCTGGCCACAGTAAGCCCATAATTTAATATTCGGCTTTTCACTTTACAATTAACCAGGTTCACTGAAATTTTGGTGCACTTTTTATGCTGATAAAATCTAAACTAAGTAATCATGTGACATTTCATGCGTCACTTATTCAGTGGACTTGATCTAAAATAATGTAAAAGAAACACATCGAAGCAGGTAGATTCAGCTGGTAAATACATATAAAGAGAAATATTTCCAGAACATTTTTCTAAGTCCAGAAAAAGAAAGATGAAGTATCAAAGCACCACCGGTAAAAGATCTATTAAAGCCTTTTCTCTTGTTAATTTTAATCATTTCCAGATCGGTTCAAAATGGATTTCAACTAAGCTATCATCAAGAAAGGCAAATGGCTAGGATAAAGAAAAAGTTGAATAAAAAGTTCATTTAAGCTAGGAAATTGTTATTTAATCTGAAAAGTTCGTAATTGTTGCTATTCTCAAGAGCAATAAAATTACAAGAACTGTTATTGATCATAGATATCAAATGAAACTGAATATAAACGATTACATAATTGTATCAAAAGCATCTTCTATAAGCTGGAAAGCACTACTTTATATGTATATTATTTGGAATTCTTAGAATGCAAATTAGACTGAAATATAAATAAGTAGTTTTTTATCAACAGAATATTTAGACTCACAAGACAATAACATTACAATCTTTAGAATTCAATCATCAGTGGCTTCTATACATACAAAAGGTTCTGTATTGAAGTCAAAGTTTTAAAGCTGCAGATGATAACTTGATGAAAAATAATGGTGCTATTTTATTTTCCCTGCTTCCACTATCAAAATCATGCGAAGATTATCGCTAAGATAGAACTAATGGTATGGACTTTGTTTTCCATATATTGGCGATTTCTATTGACACGACATTAAATGCCTTATAACTTTCCCCTTGGATTTTTCCTGAATGAATTCCAATAGATATTATTCTAAATGATAATAAGACGTGCCTCGCGAATATTTTTGCTTACAACTTTTCTTGGTGCACCTCCACATTCATCTGCAGAAATTCGATTATGAGATAATATGTTTCCTTCCTTTAAAAAAAAGCATCTTTGTCACTTTTCCGTAAATTAAAATTTGTCATTATTTTTACTACATTTACATTTAAAAACATATATCAAAATTTCATTGGGAGTGTCAAATTTGGCAAATAAAACATTAAAATTTAAAGGTATTTGTCTCCGTTCATTTGATTATATACATACATGTATTTTTGCGTGAATTGGCGTGGCCGTGGTAACCTAGTGGTTATGGCATCGGTCTTCCATCTGCAATGTCTTGGTTCGATTCCCAATGATGCCAAAGTCCCACTCAGTACATGCGATATACTGTTTATTAACACTGTGAAATCGAAAGCCTTATGATCAGTCGTTGAGCAAATACCACGGGCATAATGGTCTGGAGGAAAATCCCCCACTCCAGATCAAAGGCAAAATTGAGGGAGTGGATACTTTAGTGGTGCCATCTATATGAAAAATCTTAGAGCAAAATCGTACTTTCTCCTTCGTAGTAGTCTAATTAAAAGAAAGACGCCCCATCTGACTTAATTTTGTAGCCATCAAATAAAGAGCTTGTCTGGTCCAAGTATCTCAAGTATCAACAACACAGATAAGTTTTTTTTAACTTCTTAAAATAGAAAATTCGTAAAATAGGAAAACAATGTATTAGATTAGTAAGACTTTTTTAGAGTCGTTGTAGCCAAGTGGTTAAGGCATTGGTTTTCCGTCCAGAAGAGATTCTCAATGCCGCCAAAGACGCAGCGAGTACAAGCGATGTATGGGCTCGTTAAATCTGTGGAATTGAAAGTCCTCTGGTCGGTCGTTGAGCATGGATCATGGATGTAATCGTCTAGAGAAAATATCCTCCATATCAAAGTCAAATCTGGTGGTGGTGCCATCTATCGGAGGAGTTTAAAGCAAAGTCGTACTTTTACCGTTGTGATGCTCTGGTTAAACGAAAGACGCACTCTTCTGACATAAATAGCCGTCGGTTAGTGAGCTTGGCTTGTCTAAGTGTCACAAAAAACAACAACAACGTATGAATTTATTATTAATCACAGGAACCATGAAAGAAAATAGTACGAAAATAGCTATTGTGAGCTAAGAAAAACTGGCAAAAAAGTGTTTGTAATATGGTCATTTTCATAAAAGCACAATAACTATTTAATTACTCATTATTTTATGCATGAAAAAGTGGGAAGTTTTTATAGGCATCTATGATTCTTCTCACGTATCTACAATTCGATTACATCGTCATTCACAAAATCATCAAGAACATTGATCTATAGATTAGTCATTTCTTCAAATAACAAGATGAAATTTTTAAAGCATCTGTCACTCATATCTACTTTTTTTTTTTTTTTCTAGTTACAATCAAACCAGTATTTCCAATAAGGCGCCTTTTAATTCTTAGTTTCCTCTGTTCTCATATTTTGGTGATTGTAGAAGGATATCGATATCTTCAGTATGGTGTGGGATCTTGACCTTTAAACGAAGTAAATTTACTAAAAGTGTATTATTGAAACAAATTAATCACTACTTTATTTACCATGGGAATCAAACCACAATTATCAAAGCCACCGGAATCCCAAATGATCAAATTTTATCACCAAAAAATATGGTATAGTTTTTTTTCATTCGATGGCATGACACATAATTTCCATTAAAGTAATCTTCATAAAAATATAAACACAAAAAGTTGTGTTGTTGAACACAGCAACCAGATATCAATAAGATTAGAAGATAAATAAAAAATATATAAATATAAAATAATCATCATAGACAGATAAGATAAATCATTAGTTTTCTATCGATTTATGACGAACAGTTGGGAAAAAGTAAAGTACAATCTTCAGATTATCTGTGCACTTGTGTGAGAAAATATTAATCTTGTGACATAAAACGTTCTAAGTATTTTGTGTACATCAAGTATTCTTTTGAAATGTATCATCTTCGATTATAAAAAATAAACAGTATTATTATAATATAAAAATTTTGATACAAGTTAAGTTATGAAAAATTTCTAATATGAAATTATCTTTTGGCTATACTTCTCATTAATATAAAAATTTCTATACTCTTTATAAGACTGTAATATAGTCTTATAAAGAGTATAGAAATTTTTATATTAATGAGAAATATAGCCAAAAGATAATTTCATATTAGAAATTTTATATATATTAGAAATATTACTTTCTAGTTATTTCAAAATTCTTACTATTACACTTAGCATTAATATTTACTAAGATCATTAATATTATTTTGTCACTCAAATGATTGCTCATTCTTTTAAAGCATTCACGATATTTTTTAGGATTAACTCAAGTCTTGGGAACACTGATTTAAAAATTAGGCAACAAATAAAAGAATCAAAATAAATCGAAATAAAAAAAATTCAGATATTTTTTAATTTGAATACAGTTACAGTGATAGTCCGCTTTTATGAATTTTCTACTATTGTTACTTATGAAACCTGGAAAAACCCAGCTCACTATGCCGTTGGCTTTTGAATTTAAGTCAGTAGGGTGCGTCTTTCGTTTAAATAGACCACCCCGAAGATGAAAGTACGACTTTGCTATAAGCTCCTCCGATAGATGGCACCACCACTCCCTCAATTCTGACATTGATCTGAAGGGTGAGGAAATTTTCTCCAGACCATAACACCCATTCTAATTGTTCATTACGAACTTCTAATTAAAGAACATTCACGCAATTTTACAAACTATAGTGACTGGTCCTTAATACGGTCTCATAAGCGAAATGATAATTTTAATTCAATTTTACGAGAACTAAAATTTCGAAAAAGTCTTTTTTGCTAACTCATTTTTAGGCCTTTTAAGTTTGGTATTTATTTTTTTATATTTTGTTTTTTACTTTTTTTATTTTATGGTTGAGGAACTTAAATCAACGTTTTCGTTAGAGAATTGCAAATCCTTTAACTTAAGGAAAAACTAACTACTGGATATTTTTTTTAAGAAATTCCTGTAGAAGTTCTCGCGTTTGAAGTGACAGCCATTTTACAACCCATGCATCAGAGTATACTCAACAGAGGAAGCCATTGTTGCTGCACCAGCATTACTTCCTGGTACCTAGCCCTAAGTTGGACTCTATCAGTTCGACAGAAGCAGCTGGGCGCAGTCTTCGGGGGGACCTCCAATACTTCGCCTGCCACTCCCAGAGTTATCTTTTCATTTAGAGGGCATTGCGGCCATGTCCAGTTTTAACATGCCCCAGCAGCCATTGGCAAACACGATGGATCTTCGGTTAAGCAGGTATTCGAACTCACTACCTTCCGATAGTAAGCAAAATTAAATTAAATTATATTATTGAACTTTGAACATTCTACTGAAAAAAGAGGTAGGTAAAATGATATTTTAAGCATCTCCTATAACGAATAAACATGTAATATAAAACTGTTTTTGGATTTATTTAAAATGAACTGTATTTAAGTTACTTATGTATAATTTTTTTTTAAATGCTCTTAGTTTGATTTTAATCAAAAGCACACATTTCGTTTATAACATAGTTTCTCCTTAATATTCGATTTTAAACCCCTTTAACGAGAAAAGCTAAGTGCTTATCGTTCGTACATAACGGGTTATACGAGGTCAGGTGAGCGCGTTTTACTAGAATGCTTGTACTACGCGTTTCCTTATAACTGATAAGCCGTTTTATAAGGGTGATTTTTTTTTTCCTTCTTTAGCTAGGCTGACAATATGGGGTGCGTTGCTCCACTTTTTCACACTGAACCATATTTGGTGTGGAGTCTGACTGCTTCAGTACACACATGCCATAGGGACCCGTTTATAGGGTAGGCAACCATCCACAGCTCATTCATACACAGAAAGGACAAAGACAGAATAGATAGAGAGAAAAAGTACATCCATGTCCGAACCGGGATTCGAACGCATGACCTTCCTATCCGCAGTCAGGCGCTCTGACCACTAGACAGGGCGATCGGCAGCATAAGGGTATTTACTGTATACTAATCAAAACTCTTAAATTTTCAGGAAAAATGGAAGTTTCGTAAGAATGAGGTTTAATTTATTATTTCCGCGTAATCTAAATATAATATTTGAATTCCATTATTCAAAAGCTTTAATACTGTAAGAGATTGGATATGGAAATGCTATTTTTTTTTCAAATCAACAATATATTCAAGTTTATTATTCTTTACTTTTTCAAACTATTTGAGATTATATTAAATGTACACAAGACTTTCCTCATTTCACAATATGTGTTCAAGAATTCGTAAGAATAGGAAAAATACAGAGTATTAAATGTTAATTTTAGTTTATAAAGTATCTCATACAATTCTTTGTGAAAATGGAAAAATAAACTACAAAACAAGCAAATCACATTAAGTTGTAGAAAACGAGACTCCTTTAAAGGTTGAGGAATTTATGGAATCTTATATATCAGATCAAAAACTTGTTTTCTAAATATCTTCGCGAGAAAATATAGAAAAAGCAAGTTTTTTTTTAATTGCTTAATTTTTCATATGCTCTTTCGGTAACCAAAATGTTCCCTTAACAAAGTAGTTACACAGTACTGAGGATTTTCTAATAATAATTATTAAAATTCCGCAGTCCAAAAAAGTTGTTCATAAGTACAATGAAATGGGATTTACAAAGATCATAACTAGTTATGAAAATAGGTTAATGTATGTTTCAAATCATTTTGCGTATTTTTTCACCTTTTGCAATTTTGACCTTTCGGAGAAAATTGCCTAACATTTGAGAAACAGAAAAAATTTCAAACCACCCCTGCCGACAGGTGAGCATGAGGAAAGCAAAAATGAAACAACCGTTTCCCAGAAGTAGTATGGTTGGAACCTGAAATTCTTCTATTCTGAAAAAAATAGGCTTATTACTATGAAATGGTAAGCCTTGTCCTTTATAACTACAAAAATTGCGAGAATTTGAACATTTCAAGAAACAATTGAAAATGTCACCGTAATATTTTTATTTTCTGAAAATAATAATGCTGTTAGACTCGGCAAACATGAGGCAAACATTTTCGAATAACAAAATTATTAAAACACATAAAACTATAATATCTTGTGAGCATGAAAAAGCAAATTATACGAAGGCTACTCTGAAATTTTTGAGATACGCGCAGACGAGAATTTACAAGATAAAAATAACGGTTAATTTTAAAATACAAAGTATTTTAACGCAGAAGATGATTTTTTACTGACTTACTTCAACTTGTTTAGCGTAGAATAAATTTTCAACAGAAGAGAAAATAGAGTTGACAGGAGAACATTTTCGCTCTATGATATTCTATCATTTTAAAGCAGGATTAAATCAAGAAGAATGCGTTCAACGGTTGCAATTAGCATTTGGTTATGAATCTCCAGCTCGTGCTACTGTTTTCAGATGGTTTAGAGAATTTAGAATAGGTCGCCATTTTCTTCAGGATGAAGAACACACAGGAAGACCGCCGTCGGCAGTAATCCCGGATAATGTGTCTGCCATACGAAAAATGTTAACGGATGATAATCGCTGTACCTATCAAATGATACAGAAGGAACTTAACATTGAATACGCAGCCATACACAAAATTATTCATGAAGAATTACATATGAAAAAAGTAGTTTGCCTTTGGGTTCCCCATAATCTAACTAAGCACCAAAAAGAGGAGCGTGTCCGAATCAGTAAAGGAACTCTTAAATTGCTAAATGATGGTGGCTCCCGCATCATTTCTAAAATTGTAACAGGTGATGAAACGTACATACCATTTTTGGACGTTCCAACATGTCAAGAAAGCAAAATATGGGTCTTTGAAGATGATACCATGCCGACAATGGTCAAAAAAACAATGCGCACTGAAAAAAGTGATGTATGCCGTTTTCTTCAGAAGTACGGGATTGGTCAAAGCCATCAAGTTGGAAGAACAGAAGACAGTAACAGCAAACTGGTATACCACTAAATGTCTTCCAGAAATTCTAAAAGAACTGTTAGGAGACTAATGCTTCATAATGACAATGCATCTTCACATACAGCCGGAGTAACAGTTGAGTTTCTTAAACAAAAACAAATTAAAGTGTTCGAACATCCGCCGTATTCACCTGATCTAGCTATCTGCGACTTTAGGTTATTCTTTACTCTAAAAAAGAACTTACGTGGAAGTCGTTTTCATCCAGAAGAAGAGATTGGTGTGGCTATAAATGCATTTTCTTCATCTATTTCAAGAAACGAATAGATTGAGGCATCTAATCTGTGGAAAATTCGTCTACAAAAGTGCATTAATGCTGGAGGAGACTACTTTGAACACACCTAAAATTTTGTAAGTATAACTTTAAAAACCTAGTTGTATCTCAAAAATTTCAGAGTGACCCTCGTATAAATATTAGTCAAAGTTATTTCGGTACTTTTTCATTATATCCCCTCTTTTGATAATCGCTGTAACGGGAAAAAATCGTAAATTACTGTCATAAATTTGCGTCATGTATTGCTTAAAAATGTTTACGTTTTTAGAAACTACTAAAAATAATACAAACATTTTATTTACATTTTATAAGCTAAACAATTATCACGTATTGATAAAACTTGCTTATATATATATATATATATATATATATATATATATATATATATATATATATATATATATATATATATATATATATATATATATATATATATATATATATATATATATATATAAACGCTAACGTTAATTTCTGCTGGAAGCGGTTTAGCAATTGAATCCGTGATCGATTGCGTAAGTATAATGTAATAGTACCTTTTTTCCCAAATGAAACAAAATTAAAATTTGCTATACATAGTTTTTTTTTTTTTTTTTTTTTTCTTGCCTGTGGTGACTTGTGATTGTAATGCTTCTTTTAACCGACAAAATTATCACCAAACAATCTTTTGCGCCAACTAGCTTTAGGTTTGTTCACTATTTAGCTTGTTCCATTGTTTATGGTCACATTAAATGACTTTTTAGTCAATTTTTGAACAAAAGAAAACAATTTAGTGTATATTAAATTTAAAATAAAATTTTAAGCCAATAAAATGATCGTATTTACAGTATTATTTCCGCTTCTTCGTAAAAAAATGCTATTTTTAGGATCAAAATATAGGGTGTAATAAAAAGATATCGTTATTTCTCACGCAAAAACGTGAATATTTGGGTGAACAGGACAGCAATACTATCCTATTTATGCGAACTAGTATTTTAAGGAACTGATAACAAAAATAATATAAAAGAAGGTTGAGACACTATTGATCAACAAGTTTTTTGTTATTCTTTTTCGTCGTTGTGATAAACAGCCATCAATCAACATTATATTTTCATCTTTTTATATAAGAATAACAATGAATTACAATTCATAAGATTTAAGATTACAGTGAAGCTTCCTATGCCAATTTTGAAAAAAGTAATTCCACATTTTCTCCCCACTTTCGATAATTCAGATGACAAACAAAAACATTTAGTTTTGTGACAAAAAAAATTCAATAAATTCTTTTAGCTTTTAGACTAAAATTTTAGTTTTTCGTTGGATTTATTTTAGTAACCGTATTATGATTGTTTCTTTCGTTCCAGTTGAATTCATGACTATCCCACTTTATTACAATTCTCATTGGTTTAAAATATCCATGCTGTTAGATATCGTTTCATCTATGTCAAATCGTATTCAGGCGTCATCATAAATCCACCTTGTCAATGAATTTGCTGCCAAATCGCATTCTTTAAGAGGCAGCAAGCAAGGCGAAGTTCATCATCCATTGTCTGAGAATACAGTCGGAGCTCATTTTGTTAATAAAAATATTTCTTACATAAAGACCAAAGCATCGGTTCGCGACGCCGTTTTCCATTAGTTCAAGTCATTAACATGTTGATAATAGAAAAAGCAAAATGAAAAAGACAAGACAACACAGACACTTTATGATTAGTTTAAATCGACTAGGAAGATTTAATTTTTAAAAAATTTCATTAACTAAAGTTTCTTTTTAGGTACTCATAATTGCACATTGGTTGAACTCTTCGTGGTCCCGTGGTAGGTCAACGCTTTTCTCTGAGAAAAGTCACATAAGAGCTCCGTCCAATCATTAGACCCCAATGAGTTCAACCAATGAGTCACTGATTTAATATTAGGCATTACTAAAAAATGGGGGATTAATTCTACGATATTGCCTCTGCAAGTTTGGCTGATCTTTCAGGAGTTACACCAAAGCATCTTAAGAAAAATAGGAAAGAAAAAAATCGCCAAATAGAGCATAATGATCACGAATATTTAATTCACATTAAAAGAATTGAGTCAAGAAAATCAAGGCATTGAAAGATCTTTAGAGAAATTTTTTATTTGAATTATGAACTCGCTATCGTCCATCAAACATTCATGAAAAGTGGGTATGGAAAAAGAATGTTTACCTCTTTATGGTGGTAACTTTTTTGTGCGAAAATAGTGTGTTAGTGTTATTGTTTATTTATCTTAATCCCGGAATCATAAGTTATGAAGATCAGTTTTCTTTTCCTCTTCTTTGAATTTTTTTCTTTCCATTGAATAGTTATTTTTATAATACTTCCACTATCAGTGTTAGAATTATTCTAGTCAAAAGTTAAAATTAAACTAGTTTATCAGTTTAAAAAATAGCAAACATTACAAATAAAAGAATGTCAAACAGGAATGTTATTTTTATTGTGATATTTTCTCTTATAATAAATTAATAAACTTGCTTAGGCTAAATGTTGGTCAGTTAAAGTAGTGCTATTCATTTAACAGAAGTCTTTTAATTTGCTATAAGTGATAGTTTTGTGTTTAAATTGCATTGACTAAGTTCTAAGCGATAATTTTGTGTTGTTTATCGCATGAGATGTTGTTTATCATATGTTTTATCACATGAGAAATACAAAAACATTAAAAAAAAAATTGTTTTTTTACACATGTCTAAGTGTAATTAATGTAATGACTGTCTTTTGATAAAGAATTTAATTTTTATCAGTAAGTTGTTAAAAGAATTTTCCTGTCCAGTACTTTAACCGATATGCCCTAGTCTGTTATTCCTGGTTATTACCATTCATCTCTACATAAGCCAATAAGGAGACAAAGCGGTAACTTCGTTTTTCAATAATTTACGATTTTTTAGGAATTTTTTTTTTTAATAGTTAAGAGATTGTTTTACTGTAGAGTCTACTCTTTTTTATATAAAAAAAGATTTCATATACTTTTCTGATCAAATCAATGAATCAAAATTTTAAAACATTAATGCATTAAAATATTGGTAATCGCGATTTTTTTCTCTTTGGCTTCAGGGTGCTTCATACATTTTAATATAATCATCGTTTTTTTTTTAATTAAACAAATTAAAAGATTTTGTAACGGTTGTCCAAATTTCCTCAATGTACAAGAATTAGAATAATTTTTGCAAAGAACTAACTATTGCAAAAAACTAAAGCAATCATAGTAGAAACTTTTAATTTTGTTTGAATTTTAAGCTTTCATATCACACAGAATATTTCAAGTACTAGACCGTAGTAGCTTGGGGGCCAAAAGTACTGATTTCGTACTCACAATATAATGTGTTCAATACCAGAAGCCACCGAATATTGTCATAATGGAAAAAGTTATGCTCGGTACTCTTTCGGAGGATATCATATATGATGGTAGGGTTAGAAGTTTGAAAAAAGGAGATGGTCAACTCGTGTCTACATCATTAATTTCATTTTAGCGGAGACAGTTGGATAAAAGTTTATTGTCTTTGGTGGACAAATACTGTCAGGAGGTAATACATGCAGAATAAACAATAAAACAAAACATATTCAATATGAATGAAAAGCCTTTTAATTAAGAGTTCTAAAAGTGCGCTTTGCCACAGTATTGTAACATATTTTTGTCCAATACGTTTATATTTTAGCTAATTTTCAGAAAGAAAATTTTGTTTTTAACTATTGTCTGTGATTAGTTCCAATATTTTAATTCTAGGCATAAATGCTATATAATCCATTTGGTCCATTTCTGGATTTGGGAAATTTTTGGCAAATTTTACCGTTTTCTTTTCTTTTCTTTTTTTTTTTTTTTTTTTTTAATTTTTATAATTTAGACTTTTATTACGTCAGAAGGATAAAAAATACTAAAGATATTCTGTAACATTCTGTTTTGGCAACCCTAGTTTATGCATCTTAAGGGAATTTTTTTGGCGGGGACTGGGTGACTAACCTTTCGTCACAACAAAACCGGAAACGGCTACTCATTTGTCGTTACCCAGTGGGCACCGGTGAACAAAGTCATGGAGGCGAGTAACATTACCCCCGTCACTTCACCTCAAATCCGCTTATAGGATGAGCCACATTCCTTCATCATCTCAGAAGAACGGACAAAGAAACACACACAGAGAGAGAGAGAAAGGAACATCCATTCCCGAACGGGGATTCGAGCCAGGGACCAACAGTTTATGAGTCAAGAACGCTGACCAGTCAACCATTGTCCGGTATATAAAGGAATTTAGAATAATTTATTTTAATTACACATTTCCATTGGAATTCTTTTGAGGGTATGTTAAGAGAATTTTTTATTGGTAATATTTTCTTATATTACATATGTTTCTTATTATTAATCGAATTTAATTTACTTATTTAGAAAAAAATTTATGATATGACAATTGAATCAGCTTGGCGACATTTTTAATCGCCAAAAATTTTTAAAAATGTATATAAAACATTGCACGACATCTGTGCCAAATTTTATAATTTACAAGAAAATTGAAACATTCAAATTCGAAATGTAATATTGAATTATTAAATTATTTTATGAAAAAAAAAACTATTTATTTACTACTGGCACTCAGCTGTTTGAATTTAAAATAACATTTGGTTCGGAAATATAATATTCTTTTCAGAGAGCACAAAAATTTTAACTAGGTAGTAGCTTTGACATTCTTCCTAATACAGAGATGAAAGGGTAATTCTCTGAACAATGACAAGCTCAAATTGTTTCTCTTGCCTCTGCAATGAACATTTATTCATGTTGTTAAGTTCGAAATTAATTTCAAAACAAAAATTTTCTCAATCTTTAAGTTTATTTTAAGCATGTTCCTTAAACACATATGAGTCGCATAAAAATAGATTAAAAAAAGAACTGAACTGAACACTGTTGCACGACAGTCTATGTGGAACGAGGATTACAGTGCCTATCGCTGTTTCCTTGACCGAGAGGCCCTGGAATGAAAAGTATATATCCTGATTAGGTGGTCAGCCTAACGCGAAACATCCTGTGTTTAGTTCCCAAACATGCTTAGTACTCAGTTTATCGCCCCACCGACGGGATGAAAAGTGGAGTCGACCTTGCCAAGTCCGAAGGTCGAACCTCGGGACGTGTGCATTGGGAGAGTGAAACGCTACCACGAAGCCACCGTGCTTAAAAATGAAAATAAATGAACATTTATTTGTAAATTATTTTTTGTATTATTTTCTGTGCTTATACATGCTCAGTATATTGTTTAAAATTTTTATTAGAATCGCTACATTATTTTTTAAATTATGGATAAATTTGTGTTTTACATTTATTATTATGGGAAATCTGAAGATAAGGCATAATATGCAACAAATGTAATATTAGTATTATATTTCATTTATTAAATTAGGACTATTTCCGTTTCACAATGCTAAATTAATTTTTCTTCTGTAATAAGTGTCGAATTTTGTTACATTCAATCAGAATCACTATGAATAAAGGTTACCCTTGTAATAAGATTATTAATATTAATGTTCGGAATAAAGCTTCTTTTAACTATATGTGTAAAGGGAGAATTTAAGATTAAGGGATATTCTAATACAAATTCATGAAATTATACATTAATATCAGCTAAAAATACTCAATCTTAGGTGAAATAAAATCGATATTTTTAACTTTGTTTCGTTAGAAATATACAGAATGAGAGATGTATTCAATTAAAAAGTTAGAAGCTAAAGAAATTTTCGAAATATGTATATGTAAGAACACGATAAAATTATTTTTAATAATTGTATTTTATATATCCTTACAATAAATATTATTGTTTTTCAAACTAAGATTATAAGCAACATTGATGAAAAAATGATGTACAAAAAAAGAGAAAATTATCTCTCCGCCATTATTCCATATATGTATTTTAATTTTAAAAAACTATCGTTTGTTAGTTTAAAGAATGCTTAAGAACATTTAATAAATCAATACAAAGTGTTAAAGTTTAACACCAGATGGCCTTAGTGCTGGTGTAATAAGAAAACACAAATTTTTTTTTTATATAAATATTTCTCAGTTATTTTTTTAAAAAATAAATTTTGTCACTTTAATATGAATTCATGCAGTAGAAAGTCACTCAAGAAATCAAAGGTAGGAAATAACTAATTAATGTTTATACTAGTTAATGTTGATGGAGTGTTGAAAAGGATAATTTTATACATCAGTTGTGTTAGAATTAGTCAATAATGATTACTTTCACTGATAATAAATATTTAAATATATAAAATCATCAGCAAACAAAATTTAAAAATACGTTTAGATAATTTTGTATGTAGCGCTTATGGCATATTTTACGCATCAAATTTCATTTTCATGTTTAATATATGCCAATATTTCAATAATTTTACTCGATGATATTTTGTAGTAAGAAAGAAACTTAAATTTTTTTCGTTATAGTGCATTGTTTTTAACCAAGCACAATTAATTTATTTGTGTTGCCATTTTTTGAAATTACCAATTATTATAGAGGGATATTACTTTGAATTTTTTTGTATTAAAATACAATTGTTTTATGATACTAATGGGTACTTGAAAATGCAATTTCATTAAAAAGATAAGGGGAAGAAAAATATATCGTATGCATTATTAGTGGGAGGGGGAGATGGATGTTTTTCCACAGCAAACTATTAATTGTATAAATACTTAGAATAACATCTTAGAAAACAGTATTACATTTTGCAAGCATCAATTTTACTTTGAGTTTGCAAATGAACTGTTAGCACTTTGGTTTTTCAATTCAACAGTTCGTAAATTCAATTCACATCTTAAAATCAGTTTTATTAGTACTTCGTAGTCCGATTTAAATTGTCGAATTAGTCTTCATTCGAGGTTAGGAATTTTTTTCGGTTAGTTCTCTGCTTTTGCTCCACTAATTCTTGCATTCAATTTCCATCTTTGATTAGCATGTTACCTGAATCTATTTTAAACTGCAGATTCCAGTCTAATTAGCCATCGTGTGCTAAATATGATTGTTAAAGGATCAGCAATTATACCAAACATGTCCAGAAAGTTACAATACAGCAACAAACAAACTAAATATCGAATTGACCAAAATGCATTGCTGTATGAAACATGTATAAAATGGAAGCATTTTGCACAGCAACAAAATAATGTAGAATTTAACTGGGCATGAGAGAACTAGCGAAGAAAACAAAACCCATTTCTCCTGCCTGCTGATCATGCAGATAGAAAGGGCTTAAAATGCGCGCCAATAAGTTTTAAATTTTTTTCTCGAATTATTTTCAAATGTGTTAAATATAAATATCGTTTGCAATCAATAAAATTTTAACTTGGTCCAATTTTTTTTGCTTAAGAAGTTATTGATAATAAGAATTATTGACTCTTATTACAATTTAGCCAAACAGAAATTGTTCTCAAATAATTCTATTAATTTAAAGTTTCAAATTTGTCAAAATTAATTCAATTAGCTTTTTTTTTTTTCTTTCCTTAGGCCGATATACCATGATGAATTTAAACTGATGTCACGTGACTGAAAAGTTCTATTTTATTTCCAAATCTTGACTCTGCAATGGAAGTTTACCAGTTTTAATTAAGATGCGCCACATCTGTTACAAATCAACATTGGCTTAGAAAAAAGATATAATGATAAATACAATGATAACTTTATTAAAAACTAAATTTTCTTTTTCAAATTAAAATTTTTTTACGACCTAATTTTGAAAAATAGAAAATCTAAATCTGATCTTGAAAAGGATTTGGAACAGATTTCATCAATTTTGAGCTTGGATTATAAATGAAAATATTATAATAGATATTATTTTAATAGATTTGACTTTTTTCTCAGTTTATCATTTTTGAAGAATATTAATATACGTACAGTGTCTCACAAAAGTGATGGGACACTTGTGCTCTTTACAAAAGGAAACTGAATAAAATTAATTAAAAATACATGGACAATTTTTTTGTGGGTGTGTCTCATATTTAAAGTTAGTAACAATTATTATATAACATACATTTTGTCAAAATATTAGTTAAATAAAAATATAATTGCTTTAAACGAAGCAAAAAAAAAAAAAAAAAAAAAAAGCTGCAAATAATAAAGCTGCGTTTGCAATCAATAAAATTTTAACTTGGTCCAATTTTTTTTGCTTAAGAAGTTATTGATAATAAGAATTATTGACTCTTATTACAATTTAGCCAAACAGAAATTGTTCTCAAATAATTCTATTAATTTAAAGTTTCAAATTTGTCAAAATTAATTCAATTAGCTTTTTTTTTTCTTTCCTTAGGCCGATATACCATGATGAATTTAAACTGATGTTACGTGACTGAAAAGTTCTATTTTATTTCCAAATCTTGACTCTGACAATGGAAGTTTACCAGTTTTTATTAAGATGCGCCACATCTGTTACAAATCAACATTGGCTTAGAAAAAAGATATAATGATAAATACAATGATAACTTTATTAAAAACTAAATTTTCTTTTTCAAATTAAAATTTTTTTACGACCTAATTTTGAAAAATAGAAAATCTAAATCTGATCTTGAAAAGGATTTGGAACAGATTTCATCAATTTTGAGCTTGGATTATAAATGAAAATATTATAATAGATATTATTTTAATAGATTTGACTTTTTTCTCAGTTTATCATTTTTGAAGAATATTAATATACGTACAGTGTCTCACAAAAGTGATGGGACACTTGTGCTCTTTACAAAAGGAAACTGAATAAAATTAATTAAAAATACATGGACAATTTTTTTGTGGGTGTGTCTCATATTTAAAGTTAGTAACAATTATTATATAACATACATTTTGTCAAAATATTAGTTAAATAAAAATATAATTGCTTTAAACGAAGCAAAAAAAAAAAAAAAAAAAAAAAAAGCTCACATAAGTGATGGGACACTTTCCTTAGGCCGATATACCATGATGAATTTAAACTGATGTCACGTGACTGAAAAGTTCTATTTTATTTCCAAATCTTGACTCTGCAATGGAAGTTTACCAGGACAATGACCTCAAGCACACTGCTTTGAACGTTAGACTCTGGCTGCTGTACAACTGTCCTGTGTGAAATAATAAAATTACTAACTTTAAATATGAGACACACCCACAAAAAAATTGTCCATGTATTTTTAATTAATTTTATTCAGTTTCCTTTTGTAAAGAGCACAAGTGTCCCATCACTTTTGTGATTCAGTTTCCTTTTGTAAAGAGCACAAGTGTCCCATCACTTTTGTGAGACACTGTACGTATATTAATATTCTTCAAAAATGATAAACTGAGAAAAAAGTCAAATCTATTAAAATAATATCTATTATAATATTTTCATTTATAATCCAAGCTCAAAATTGATGAAATCTGTTCCAAATCCTTTTCAAGATCAGATTTAGATTTTCTATTTTTCAAAATTAGGTCGTAAAAAAATTTTAATTTGATGGAACACCATCAAATATTTATCCAAAAATTTTACTTTTTAAAAGGTATTAATATTTTGTTGATTTCCTTTTACTTTTAAAACATGATTTAATCTTCTTGGGATGGATTTGACAAATTTTTTTGTGATTTCTGGAGTGATTTTATCCCATTCTTCTTGAAACACCGATTTTAACTGTTGTTTTGAAGAAATGATGTGTTTGCGAATTCTTGATTCCAATTCTTACCAAATATTCTCTATGGGATTTAAGTCTGAAGATTGTGGTGGTGTTTTTTATTATTTCACACAGGACAGTTGTACAGCAGCCAGAGTCTAACGTTCAAAGCAGTGTGTTTGAAGTCATTGTCCTGGTAGAATTTAAAATCGTTATGAAATTTCAACTTTCGTGCTGAAGATTTCAAATTTCGCTTTAGAATGTCAATATGCATGATATCCAGCACAGATCGAATTACTCTTCTAATAGTCTCTCGATTAACAATTACTCCATACAATGCTTGTAAACCAGCAGCAACTTTAGGGACACTCATTTCTAATTTTTTTTTTTTTTTTTTTTTTTTTTTAAATAATTCGAACGATAATTTAATTTATTCCATTGGATAGCTTTGATGGTCTGCCATGTCTTCTTTTATTCTGAATCATATGATTCTTTTTATATCGTTTAAGGGTATTGAAAACTATTGAAAGACTCAAGTTAACTGTTTCAGCAATTTCTCTAATAGATTTTTCACTTTCAATATGCATATGAATAACTAATTTTTGAATTTCAGGTGAAGTTTCTTTTCGCTTAGCATTTATGGCTGCACACAGCTAAAAAGCACAAAAATTCCAAAACAATTTGGAGTGAAATACTGCAGAAGATTTTATAAACTATTGCCAATTGCTTTTGAGTAAAAATAAAACACCCAAAAAACACTTTTATTGCTTATTTCAGATGATTTTTTGTTGCATATCTAATGGTGTCCCATCACTTATGTGAGCTATTTTTTGCTCCCTTCTAAACAATTATATTTTTATTTAATTAATATTTTAATATTTTGACAAAATGTATGTTATGTAATAATCGTTACTAAATTTAAGTATGAAACACACTCACAAGAAATTTGTACATGTATTTTTAATTAATTTTATTACAGTTTCCTTTTGTCGAACACAAGTGTCCCATCACTTTTGTGAGACACTGTATTGCACGCGAGCCCCGGACTGTACTTTTAGCTTTAAAGGTTCGGAATACTCGTCCGTCACCAAGTGCCTTATCAATTTGAACCAGGGTCAGGAGTCGAGGTCATACCTTTGATGGCACCCTCCTCTCCACATCCACGGCACACCAGCGGAAGGACTTTGAATGCCACATATTTACGTGGATACGTCACCAACCAACACCCTTTAGGGGGTGTTGCCCCAATCCACGCAGCTCCAGTAACCTAGCGAGGGAAAGTACAGTGGGTCACTCTCCCAATTAGTGCCAGTGGCAACTTGATGCTTCACTTTGCTAATTTTAACGGGAAGCGGAGTGAAGCTATTGAAGCCCTGAGCTCGAAGAAATTTAACAGGTGGGGCCACCTTAATTGTATTTCCTTTGTTAGTGGCAGAAAAATCTGCCATACATTTATAAAAATGCTGTGAACATCTGATTCTATTTAGGGCTTCATCGGACTTTCCAAGAGTTATTTAACATCAATTCTCTGATATATAGTATAAATTTTTGGAGGTCAACAACCTTTTGGAGCTGATCTGACCTGACAAATTACTCTTTCAATAGAAAACCTATAAAGCGATTGAAATTAACTTAATTCGCAAATACGCGTTCTTTTTAGATTAATTTTACAGTATTGCAACAATTTGTAATGTTGCTTTTCGATTGCTTTTAAGGACTCCAATTTCATAAACATCATAAAATATATTACTGGCTTGACTCTTTTCCAGTTGACATAATTTTAATTATAAATTTTCAAATTGAATGCATAAAGCTAATATCTTACATTTAATTTAAATAAAGAATTATAATATTTCAAGAACTATATTATTTACCAATCAGAAATATATTTTACTTTAACATAATGGACTTTTCTTGCTATATTTCTGCTTTAAGTATATTTTTGTGCAGTATGGTGCAATACTTTAGGATTGATGCCTTTTTTATTTAATACGTATACGAAACTAGGGGGGAATTCGTGACATGTCCAATCCGAACGCTGTGAAATGCTATAATACATGACAACGATGCGTCATAGTTTAGAGAGTCATTGCATACAATTGCAGATCACCATTAGTCCACCAAATGGCGGTTTCACGAGATGAGGATGACGTGCTCCATCCAATAACTCTACTAACCTGAATAACAGAATAACCCTGAATAATAGTGGATGGAAAATGCTATTATAAAGTGGAAAAAGTTAAACCGCTTCCTGTGGAAATCAGCCAACATGATCTGTAAGTTATCCGGTTGTTTCTCTAGCCACCTGTTTCATCGGATTCAGATGGAAAATGTTCGATACATAATTCGATGTAGTTTGCAAAGATTCTCTCTGTCATGTTCAAAAAATGAACTTTGGCAAATAGTTGAGAAAGAATGTGGACAGCTTTCTCTCAATAAATAATTCTCAATCTTTGGCCTATACCTAGATGTATTACTCAATATACTGCCACCAAGCTGTTGCTGCAAATCACTGAGCATACTGTATAGTTACCGTATTTATGAAGGCATCATGACACTTCATATAAAATAAACAAGAAAGTTCTTGCAGTTTTGAGTTGTCATTGAATGAAGTAAGAATACTCATGCAAATTAGTGTATGACGTGGTTGACACACCAGTCAGGTGAAAGTAGGAATATCAGTCGTTATAAAAGCAGGTCTACCATGTAATCGTTACGATTGTACAATGGTGAAAAGAAATGGAAGGAGAGATACTGCTCCTATATATATATATAACCTTACTTGTTTTTTGTGCTATTCTAAGAACATTTTTCTGACATTCTCCCTCTTCTTCAAAGAATGAACGAGAGGGGTACTCAAAATGAAATCAATTTCGGTTTTTAATAAAATCAAAAACAAAACTGATGGTCTACTTTGGCTATAAATATTCGATTGGAAATTTTTTTTCCAATTTAGAATTATGAAGTTTAATTAGCAAGCAACATAATTCAAGAGAGATGAAAAACGATGTTGTGCCCGTTGGGATTGACAACCTTGCACATCATGTTACGAGAACCGAGAAGTGTTCCCTAGATTTTGTTTTAGTTTTTCTAGTAGCTTCCTTAGCTAGATTTAGATTTTGTTCTTTATCCGAAAATGTGTTTGTTGTTGGAACACAAAAATCTTTCGTGAAAGTTTTCATTGTCCTAACTGTTCGTTAATCGATCACCCACTATATCATTATTATTTCCAGACTGAAGCTTACGATCTGCATTAACTATTGTGCTGTCACTTGCGAGTTTCGGCAGGGCTTATTATGATAGAAATGGCGTTCATCACTTAGATTGACCATCTCAGAACTCGGTTCTTAGCCTTACAGAACATTAACTGGAGACATTGAGCATTGATTTAAGGGGAATTTCCATTTGATGAAAACAGTTGTAGAACTGTCTTATTTTCTTCGAGTTGAAATAAAGAACAATCGCCGTTGTGTAATGACATCTAGTACGAACATATCGAAGAATAATCGTCATAATTGCCTCTCGTTAAGGTTTTCTTATATATATATCTATATATATATATATATATATATATATATATATATATATATATATATATATATATATATATATATATACATATTATGAGCATTAGCTTACAATAGAAAACATGTTCCTGTATTTAACTTTCAAAAGAAACACAGCAATTTTTGAAAAAAATGTGATATTTTTTACATACTCCCATTTTTAGGAATAGTTTTTATTTATTTAGATTTTTACAAAATGCTGTTTCACACCATGAAATAAATCTGACGTACCGAGCAGCTAAAAATAAATTGAATGAGGTGTGTAATTCTCTTTCTCTAAAAAGTACCTTTCGTTATAGCCGAAAGTTTAAAAACAAAATTCCTTTCTTCAACATTTCAGTGTTTCTCTTCGGCGTTTGAAAAAATCGCAAATACATGTATGCTCCAAAAAGAATTTTTTTTTCCCCCCCAAAAATCGAGAAATATCTTTTATTTTTTTATTGTGCGAGCGTAGGGTGGCATCCGACATCATACATATTTCTTCCCTGCTTCCATTGATGCCTCACTGAATATTTTAAAAGGAGGAAAATAACCACCGCCTCCACTTCTTGAAGCAAAAATTCAAGAAAACAATATTATATCTTTTAAATGAGTGACACACCGTGATGTAAGCAACTTAACGGTGAATTGTGATTTCCTTTAATAATTATGTTTTAATTAATTATTAATATTATAGTAAAAGTTTTGAAATAAAACAGCTTTTTAAGATAGTCAGTTACCAAAACCATAATATAAGTCACTTTATTCAGTTGATAAACCCTGAAAAACAGTCTGTGGATACTTAGAATAAGCGGGTTCAGAGAAGAAGCAGGTTTGATTTGGCAAAAAAGATTGGACCGAAATATTGGCGATAAAATTTAATATCTGGTAACCCTCATATTTTCAATGCTTTAACTAGTGTAATTTTAGGGTGGCCATTTTGTTAGTCCCAGTTTGGTGCCTATTTTGGCGATCAAAAAGTTTATTGATGTTCTAGTTTTGATTAAGATTTCAATTTGATTGACTATTTACATGAAACTAAAAATATAATAAATGCTTCTTTACTGATTTTTCTTTTTATGAAAAAGAACTATCATTATAAATGTGTTGAATAATTAATTTTGGCAAACACAATAAATTAGTTGACCATATTTAAAAATCTACAACGCATTAATTCATCATATAATTCCGTTTGGAAGAATAAAGGATACTGCAAAAGAAAGTCGTAAAACTACAGAAAAAAAAGTCATTAAAATTGGATTTTACTAACCTCACAATTCAAAATAATCACTAAGACGTGAAACGGGATCATTGACTTATGTAAAAAAATTTTTTAATCAAGTTTTCAAAAAATCATCTTATACATCCTCCTGAAAACAAGGCACTTCTGCTCTCCCGTATAAATAATTTGCATTGAATACTATAATTTTATCTGAATTTAACGCGCCCGACGAAATTAAAATAGAAAATTATTTTAAATTTCCCACTAAACCCACAATTTAACCTCGACTCAACAAATATTTTTGTAAAATGAAATTTTTTCATTTTTTCTTTCGGGTCACCTTGAAATGAGCTTTGAGATTATTTATTTTCTTTGTGTATTCGTTCTCAACTTGGATATGTCTAGCTTCGCAGTATAATACTTTCTTCCCACAGAATTGAAGCAAAGTGTTTGGAGATTCTCCATGATCCATGAAAGAAAAGAATTGGCGCCAACACGCCTAATCAATCTTTATTGTTTCCACAGTGGAAATTTATAATTAAATTTTTTATTACTTTGCTTGCTTATCAGACTGATTTCCTTCTATTAAAAAAAGATAAAAAAAATGTTGATAGCTTTAAAATAACTGTTGATTTATTGTTACGCGACCAAATATGAAATTAATGTTTGTGGAAATAGGAGCTTTGTGTAGTTCTCATCTACGAGTATGACCACAACCAATTTTATCATATTATACACATTTTTATATTATACAAATTACATGATATGATAAATATAAAATAGCATATATAGTTTATACTGTAATTGTTTATTAATATAGATATGCGAGATTTAAATAAAATTTTAACAAATGATAAGTGTAAAAAATTCTTGCTAAACTGGCATATTTTTTGGCGACTATATATGGAAATCAGATAAAAAATAAGTTAGTTTTTAAAAAATTCATACGAAAATAAAATACAGCAGGTGTAAAGGAAGAATATACCGATTAACTTAATTCATAGAAACCTAATGGTAAACTGTTGCAAAAGTTAAAGTGATATTTTGCTTAGGGACGAGTTTGGTGATTTCATCATTTGCGTCGGCAAAATGGTACAGCACAAATACATCAAATTACATTAACAACTTCTTACAGTTAAATGAGTACTGGTACAAAATGTCAAGAGTTTTAATGAGCAGCATAATGCAATTTGTTTATCTAATGCACAAATATTTTAAATAAGTAAAACTATTGAAATACACTTAAGTTTGTTTTAATCAAAGAACGTAAATGTTTTATCTAGTTTGAAAAGAATAATCTGAATAGTACTTTATAATATATTCAAGTCGTAACTATACAGCTTATTAAAAATCAAACATAAGACATATTAGAATTTTGAAAATAGTCTTATACTATTAATTCTGAAATTTCTGTTTTAATTTGGTGTAATCGATAGACCAAATATAATACATAAAATGTCCATGATCCGTTCACTTTTTTAGAACCAAATTTTGAAGGATTTTAAATTTTACATATTGTGTTATTTCTTACAAATATTTCTCCGAGGTATAGTTCAAAGTGAAAGAACATAATTAACACAATTGCAGGACACAAAAAATAATTTCGTAAAAAAAAGAAGAAAAAAAAAGTGGAATATGAAAGATGTCTACACATTTTTATTAAATATTTCTTAAATATATTTTAAATTCTTTCTGTTTTATTTCATTATTACAATTTCCATTATTAGTTTCACGTTTAAATTTCTTTAAAAAAAGTGTCATATAATTAGAGAATTTTTTGATACTTAATTAGTAAATCATTCACCAAATTGTTTTATGCAACTCTTGCTAGTAAATAATCTTATATTATCCTGATGTGTCAATAATTGATACGTTTAGAAAATGTAATAAGTTCACTCAAAAAATTAGCTTAATCAGTAATTTTTTAATGTTAAATATATCTTTCTGACAAGATTAAATCTTTTTTTTTTTTTTTTTTTTTTTTGGAAGATTATTTTTAAACATATTAAGAACTTAGTCGATAAAATTCTTTTTAAAACAAGCAATTTTTATGCTCTGTCAAAAAGTTTGTACAGCTATTTGAAACTGGAATTTTCTTTATATTTTTCAGTTTGACATTTAGATCATCTCAAAAAGATTACAACAATTTTAAATTTCTACTCGCATTACAATATTTCAGAATTAACAATTATTATTGTAACAAATCTTTCCAAATTTATTGAATTTGAAATTTAATTTTTCTAAATAGTCAGCAACTATTGTTGTTGTTGTGAGACAAGTACAAAAAAAAAAAAAAAAGTCACATGAGACCAAAGGCATAAAGCACTGCCCTGGCCATATCTTAAGCTTTTTCGGTATAGAAGGTGTCATGACAGCATTTGGGATCGATGCTGAAGAAGGTCGAGGCAACAGAGATGCAGTGGAAGAGATGCCTAGGATCCAGTGGCACCCCTGTGCAGTGGCTGCATGCATTCTGCGTATATTCTAGATCCGGCGGGCATGATTTTCATACCCCTCATGTGCCCAATCAGCGTTCTGCTGATGGTAGAGGTGATACCATAGTCAGGATTAAGCTCCCCTTGATGTTAACATGTGCAGGGACTCATTGGATGGTGCAGGTTTTCTCCCTTGCTACTATGGTGGGCAGAATTGCGTTGATGTCTTGGACAAGTCTCGTTATACCTCCTTTAATGGCCTCCAGAGCAGATTTACAGTCAGAGAATATGTTGAGGTCATTCGAGGGGACTGACTGTGTGAGGTAAAGGGTAAGAGCTGCCCTTATGGCAATCAGTTCACTGGTGAAGTTGGAGGCAATTTTTCCAGCTGCAGCCCAATGTTTGAGGGATGATTGGTCTGGAAGGATAGTCAGCAACTATTTAATATATGTTAGCAACTATTAGAACAGTTAGAAAATATTTAGAACCTTTAATTGCAATGTTTAATTCGTTATTTAACCTGCGGTTTCTTGCTGCAAAAATAATTTTTTCTAATTAGTATCCATAATTTTTTCTATGATTAAGCATTTTCCAATCTGTTAGATCAGCAAAATTCAACTTCTTTTCTTTCATGATTATTCAGTTTTACATGTGTACCACCAATTCTCAGAAATAATATTCTATCCTTTCAGATCAACGAAATCATTTGCTTTTGCAAGATAACAGTTTGATCAATAATTTATAATGACAAGGCCATTTTTTTCATGTCACGAGTTGGTTATTTGATTTGTGAATAATTTTTTTAGCAAACTGAAATGCTCTCAAGTAATTTGTAATTTTATTTAAATCACAATTTTCCGTTTTCTTAATATTAAAAATATTATAACTACCTTCAATTAATTCTTCATGAATCCTTCGGCTACATGTATGTTAAGAATAGCTCTATTAATTATATATTTATATAAATATACAATATATATTTAATATATAATAATAAATACCTAATATTTAATATAAAATGTATAGTATTTAAATATAAAAATTTTTTTTTTAAATATTACTATTTGTAAAGAGAAAATTCTATAAGAATGTATGCTCTAAGAACAGAACAGAGAATGTACTAGAAATCTTATTCTGTAAGCTTCATTTATTATACTTAGGGTACAGCTTGGGTTAGAATGCATATTTTATAAATTTGTTCAATTCTTTACAATAAATTTGTTATATTTCATACTTAAAATATGAAATCCTGAAACTCATACGAAGCCTATTTTGATATAACACAAGAATTTCATAGTTATTTTCATATATATCATATAATCATATCATTATTATTAAATCAGATAATATATCTGTATTTAATCTTTATTATCATTTTAACATGGCAACGGAATAATAATATATATTAGAGATTATTAAAAGTTTTTATCTCGCATATTTTTCACTTATTTTGTTAGGTTAAATTAGAGTTTATCGGCAAAAAGACAGCTAATAAATATCATATAGCCCATTTTTTGTTTATTGTTTTGCAGAGGAATTCTCATCGTTCATCTCATCATTTCAGAGAAAAGTTTAAACTGTAAGTTGGGATAAAATAATGTTTAAGATAATGTTTTACAAGGAAAGGGAATTTTACTCCTTCAATGCTTTCTCTATGAATATCTACTGTTCTTTAAAGTAAATAGAATAGCTTACACCAACTAAAAACTTTTAAATATACTTGAGATAAAGGTAAAAAGAGATTTAAGTTATAAGTTATTGAACTTCAAATCATCCAAAATTCTATTCTAAAAGCAAGAGATTAACTTAACGATTAAAAAGTAAACAGTAAACAAGGCCATTGTGATATCGAATGTGTAGGTTTATCCTAATCACCAACAGCTATTCAGAAATATTATGATAAAAGTAAATCATGTTTTGTGTAATGATTGAGCAAAAAGAAAAACTTTCATAGTTATATTTATTTATAATAAAAATACAGAATAACAATCTATAAGTAAATTAACAGAACAAAGAAATGTAAGCGATAAGTTACAATAGAATTTTGGCTTTAACAACAGTTTGAATTAAAGTGTCATCTAGTAATTATTTACAAAGTAGTATGTTCATTTTTAGCTTGTGAAGTCTCCTCCCCCCCCCCACACACACAAATATTTAGAGCTTTTTAGAAAAAAGGGTTGTAAATTCAATAAAATTCTAGCTTGACGAATTTTGTTTTTCTGTATATATTATTCCATTTAGCTAGATAATTTTACTTGATGGTTTAATTTATTAAAATTGCTTCTTATTATAAAAACACATTAAAATTTTGAAAATATTAATGTTTTGCAGAAGAAAATATTTATGATTGTGTAATGATTGAGATTGTAATATTTATGATGATTGTAATATTTATGATTGTGTAATATTTTTGATTGTATCAAACTTAAATCATTTCTTTTACAATTTACAAGACAAGAAATTATGATATCAGTGACTTAGTTAAATTAGACATATCATTTTTATGAATTATCTTGAAAAATATTTTTAACTCTGATTACTTCCAAATGTATCATAAATTTTACATATCTTCATTGTTAGAATTTAAATGAAGATTTCGTCGATAAAACAATAAGAAAGATTTATTTGAGCTCTATTGCTCGACGCAGAATGGACTAAACAACTGCAATTTCAATTCTCTGCATCCAAACTTTTCAGAGAGAAACACACACAGAAGCGTAGGAGGTTGCCATGGTTGGCGCACTGATCGCTTGACGAACATGTTTTCAATGCGGTAACATTCTTTTATATGATAAATTTTATAAAAAGAAAATTGTTATCAAAATAAAACATTTAAACATAGTCTGTACTATTAATGAAAAATTAAAAGATTTAGTTAAATTTCACTGATACAATATAAAGAAAAACATTTTTGTTTTATAATTAGTTTTGATATTTAATAATAGTCTTTAATTTTAATCTCAAAAGCAAACTTTTTACCATTATACAGTTTTAGTTTTATCACATAACAATCAAAAACCAAACTGCCATCAAAATAAATGATTCAATGCCCGAAATTGAAAGTTCGAAGCGATATTGTTCAGGAAGCCAAGGTCAACCCAGAACTATCGAGTGATAAAACAAAATAAGCTTCAAGTACTTCTCTTTTAAGAAGAAAATATTTCATTTTATATTAATGTCTTATCATTTCTTATTATGTGAGCTCCTTTCATAAACTATTAAAAATTCCTACAATTTTCTCTGAATCCCACAGAAAATAAAATAGTAATATTTATAGAAACATCTTGTGAGTAAATTCACAAAGCAAATGGTGCTTGTTTTATCCAAACTATGTGATCGGTTTCTTGTTTACTATAGTGTTTATATTGAAATGAGTTCTAAGTTTTTAAACAAAGACAATCGCGTGTGGGTTTACTGGGCATAGTTGTTCTAGCACGGAAATTTTCGAAATACAATTGAATTTAAATGATTTATGTTCCAAAAATAATTTGACGCAGAAATCATCTAAACATCTTACTAATAACTTGTTTCTTTAGATGAAGTTTGGGCAGCTATTAAAACTCCGATATGGGCAAGTTGGCATTTATTTATAAAATTTTTTTTGTATTGAATAAAAAGGAAACTATTAATACAAGGCATGTATTAAAACTAGGGCTATTTTTTTTAAATTTCTTTTTATCGATTCTTCTTATTCTTTTTATTCGATCCGATAAAAAAATTCGATTTATAAATAGATATAATTTTTCATTTCTTAATAAAAACAAAAAAATATATTTATGTCCGTACCGGGATTTGAACCCTAGATCTCCCTATCCGCATTCAGGCACTCTGACCACTAGATAGGTTAGTCGGCAAGCATTATTTAAAATACTGAAATAAAAAAATTATTTATAAATCATCAGTGCATCAAATGATTTTAAAAATTTATATTTTTTCTTTCAATGGTATAAAAATATCAAATTAAGCCGAAAAATATAAATGTGATTTAATTCTTATAATAACTCCTTGTGCTATTTGGATTCTTTCCATTTTTTTACAACTGCAGAATCTGAAAATTCAATAATTGGGGATCTGCATTTATTCGCATATTTCGGATATTTCTTTAACAATAAAATGGTTGTTTACGCCATTTTATTACATTTCTCATTGGGTTAAAATATCCAGTAATAAAGAAGGAATTTTTAATTTTAATTTTTTCCGTTTGTGAAAGTTTTGAAAATCATGAAAATTACCTTACTAAATAATTAGTTTTCAAATTTTCAATTCTTTAGCGATATTGCCTCCAAAATTTATGATTGTTAGTTTAAATTGGCAAATGTTTATATATATATATATATATATACAAATTATTAGAATACAAAGGATTCTTACCGTTTTGGGGAACGTGCAGAAGTAGAAATAGCGAACTAAAGCACTGGTCTTTTCGAACTTATTTGATAATCGAGCCTGGTTGAAATAAATTTTGAGCATTCTTTCAAAGATTTATAACATTTTACAGCCATTCAAACCTTATTATTATTTTAATAAATATAAGATAACAAGTTTTATTTACCACTAAAAAGATGCCAATAAATGGGGTGCTTGAGCATAATCAAGAAATATTTTATCAATTTTAAATAAATGAAATTATCATTTATTATCAATTTTAAATACTTTATATTAATTTTCAAGTAAACTCTAAAAGTTTTCTGCATACGAAAATATTTCTTATGACTGAAAAAAGATAAATTGTAACTAGTAACACTGATTTATAATTTCTTTAGTAATATCATCGCGCGGAAATTAAATAGTTTACAGAATTTAATTTCATAGAAATGGTAAGACACGATAAAAACATAGATAATTAACTACAAAAGACAATTTTTTGTATACTATTTTCAGCACAAAGTATAATCTATTATATGTATATCTTTTTAGAAACTATATGTATACAACTATCAACAATCGTGTATCTTTGGTTCAGATGCCGTATTATCCAGGATGAAGAATTCTGAATTTTTTTAACAATGAGAAAATGTTGCCAAGATTGTGGTGCAAGCGATGACGTAAATACTGAGGTTATCAAAATAGAATTTCCCGCATAATTTCTATTAATCCTTATTGGTAATCAAAACCAGGTTGCCAGATATATAAGAAAATCCGCCAAAAAATAGCTAAATTCAGAATTTGGCCTTCTGGATTGATTATACGGCAAGTGTGCCATATTTTCTCGTGAATGATAAGGTAAAAACTAAATAAATTTCTCTTTCCACGTTCATTTTAAGACGTTCATTAAAATCATTTTAAGAAACTGCAGGGAAATCTAAAACGTTTATTTTTCAAACAATTTTTTGAAGAATTCGATTTCAATTTTCTAAGACTATTTTTCAAGATTGTACTGATAAAATATTCATATCTGCATACAAAAAATATGATGACTTTGTAGCTTATTTACTTGTTCCACTTGAATAATAAATCCCTCTTTCGGCTATACAGTGTAGGGAAAAATGTTTTCACTGAGTAAGAGAGACGATTGCATTGATCACAAAGTAAACAATGATTACGTGTAAATAGGAATGCATAGCATTTTATGTTACAAGAAAAGCATGCATTAAAGTATCTAAATTTATATGTAACAATGCAAAAGTAGAAAAATAATAAACTTTTATTTGCGCAAACCTGTCATGAAAAACTGAGAAAGCAAAACTAGGCAGATTCGTAAATAGTTTTCAAATGAACAGAAGCATTCAACGAACAGAATCATTTCTTAAGTAGACTGACAAGTAACAGGTTTGTTCCTTAAACTCAGTACATCTCACTTCGAAACTCAATAGAAGGAACTTTAACAAGAGGAATCGCCATTTCACTCATCTTATTAACACATTTAAACAGTAAAACGTATATTGTTTTTAAAAGTTTAGAACATTCGTCTTGGCTCACCAAACTTTTTTTTTTTTTTTTTTTTTTTTTTTTTTTAATTTTGACCGGCGATTGAAAACGTTTGCCCATCTCTGCATTAACGTACCTAAATTTATATTTAAACAATGAAAAAGTGGAAAAATGATGAAATTTTTATTTGCACAAATCTGTCATACGAAACTAAGACAGCAAAACTAAGTAGATTCGTAAATGGCATTCAAATGAACAGAATCCCAATTCACATATAGGATAAAAGACTAACACAACCTCTAATAGACTTATATCTCGTGGTCATCCTGCTTCTCAAAGGAACGATTTCAACTATCTACTGGCGATTATCAACAATTAGATGAATAAGGATTTCACTGGGTCTAATGTTCCATATGCAAGAAGTATTGTGGGTCTTTGTTTAAAAGACATAATTTACAATGCATATGTCTACATGACCAAGTTATGGTATGAGATTATGACATTAAGGAAATGTTGGATTGTGTGGTGGATAAGTAAAACGCGAATTGCATAAGACTGTGTGTGTGTGTGATAAACAAATAATACGATGAAATGAATACTTTTCACAAGGTAACTGTAAATTGTACGTTTTATCAAAAAGTTTAGAAACAGGTGAATGCTAATTTGATGGTATCACAAAATATATTCTCATATATGTTTACAGAAAATCTTATTCTCATATTCAAATGAGACAATTAAAACGAGATTGCATTTTCATCCTAGCATACTAGATCAATTTAGGCTTTTTCTGCGGTTTAGAATGGAATATAATCTAGGTTCTATTGTAAATTATGAATGCATGAGAATAAAATAGAAAGGACATGTGTACTAAAAATATTGAAAATGGACTAAAAATATTGAATCTAAACATTAATTCATTTGTATGATTAAAAATGCTTCTTAGCGACAATTTGGTTGAATATAAACTTATTTATGTGATGTTTGGAATTGAGGCAATATGTTAAACAAGACATGCAATTATTTCGATGTTCTAAAATTGCTGCACATCAATTTTTGCATAGATGGGATGTGGTTATACGGCTTAAGATTAATATTTCATTTGTAGAAAAGCTCACAAATCCCAGATAGGAAACAAAAACGTTGAATTTCATCAATTTTTATGTATCTCATGTCTCCAAGTATATCTCAGTGTTAGATGGGGAGCATTCTAGGCATTCAATACGTTAAATGAATTCAGCTTTAAACTCGTTCTCCTCTAGAGAGAAGTTAATTATATGAAATTCAGCTTTATAATGCATTAAAAGAAAGTAATTATCACAAAGTATTTGCAGTTTGTATATCTTCAATTATTCGTATTTATCTTTAATGCAGTTTGCAGTATTTTATAGAGGGCAATCCAAATGATATTTGTACCACCAAGTCAACTCACTTGGAATTTGAGACTTCCTAAAAATGATTGTGGAGTAATTTCGAGAGTGGCATTTTCTTTCTGTACCAAACATTTTCTATGCCTATATTACACTCCAAAACGAATCAAGAAGGGCATTGATAGCCTAATGTTAAAGCATCCGACTTTCATCCGAACTGGTGGGACTCGATTCCCAATGCCGCCAAAAGACCCACCAAGTACATGAAATATACATGCTCGTTAAATCCGTGGAATCGAAAATCCTGTGATCGGTCTTTGAGTAGTTATCATGGTGTAATAGTCTGGAAAAAATTCCCTCCCCCTCTAAATCAAAGTCAAAATAGAAGAAGTGGTTCCTCTGGTGTTGCCATTTATTCTATTGGAAGAGTTTAGATCAAAATCGTACTTTATACGTACTCAAATATTCGGGGTATTCTGTTTGGTTTCTGCTTCTAAATTACTAATGTTCCCACCCGACTGCTTCCATCTAATTAATAGATTCCAACTATGGTCTTGGTGATGGAAGTATGCTTGTGTAACAAGTCACTTTTTTTCGAAATAAAATAAGCATAACTGAATTTCACTATACAAAAAATTAATAAACATACATACATAGTGGTGCAGGCAAACCCGGAACTGTACCTTTAGGTTAACGGGTTCAGAATACTCACCCATTACCAAGTGCCTCGTCATTTCAAACCACGATCGGATGAAGAGGTCACATCTGATCTGATACTCTCCTCTCTACATCCAAGCCAGACCATCGAAAGGACCTTGAATGTCATATATTAACGTGGATGCACCCCCAATCCACGGAGCTCCAGCAACCCAGTGAGGGAGTGAACGTGGTCGTCCTCCCAATCAATGCCCGCAGCAAGTGATGCTTCATTTTGCTGATCGTAACGGGAAGCGGCTGAGACAATTAATAAACAGAAGCTACTGGAGCTCAACTAAATAAACATAAGAATCTTAGAATGAATTGCAATATTTTTGTATACATTTTCCTTTCCTAGTTTTTCATATTATGAACATGGACGTACACATGTACAGTTTTCTATTCTTCTGTATTTATTCATACTTTCAATTAACGATTTTATTTGACGTTAATTATCAGAGTAAATGTTTCAGTAAATTCTTTGAGCCACTTACAACTTAACATTTTTTAGCTTTGTAGATTAATTAACGAAACAATAAAATCATCAGTAAATAAATTTCTTTGGTGGATCACAAATAAATTGTATACATACTCCAAAATTTTAAGATTCTGATTCGAAACCAGTGATCTATGTTAATCTTCATATTTAACCTCTTTTTTTAATCAAGTCTTTGAAATGGAAAAATACTAGTGTTATTTATTTGGAAATTTCCATACATATTCATTTTGGACAAATATATGCTTTTTATTTCCTTAACCCTTTGTAAAGTATAAATCAAGAAAGTTCTTTTTTCATGATTCTGTGAATATTTTTCGCCTTTTTTAAAATTTTTATTTATTTATTTTTTTTTAATGTTCTTGCTATTTTAGTGTTTTTTGTGCTAATCGCTTAAATTATTTTTGAAGCTCTCATTTAAACAATTAGTTATAACTATATGTAACGAATGAGCTATATTGAATGGATTCAAATTATTTTGAATAAAAAACGAGCCTACTTAACCACGAAGTCAGAGAAAATATTGATTCTTTACTCCCTAAATAAGAGAGAGAATATTCTTATTTTCGATTTAAAAGGTTAAAAACAAATCTTACACAAGTATTACCATAGTATTGCCACTTGGGTAAGGAACGGAAGATAGATGAAATTTGTACCAAAGGCCCATGGCAGCCTAGTGGTTAAGGCATCTGCTTTCCGTCCGGAAGGGCTGAGGAAGATAAAATAATCAAAAAGTAATAGGTATCAGAATCTTACTCTTCATATTCCAATTCGATACTAGAAGAAATTGATCTAAATTGCATATTCTTGTACCTGTATTTGAAGAATGCAATAATTTTTAAATATAATAATACACAATTACTAAAAAATATTACAGTAGATGCTCGTTTTTATGAATCTCTAATTTAGGAGCTCTCACGATTTTAGGAGATAATGGCTGGTCCCTAACGGGTTTCGATAGAGGCTATGCTATTTTTAATTTTTATTTACGAACTAAAAATTATGAAAATCTTTTTTTTAGCGAACTTATTTTAATACATCTTTTGTTTGAATTTTCTTATTATCTGGTTTTTCTCAATTTTTATTTTATTTTAGTTGAAAACCTTAGATTAGCATTTTTATTGGAGAATCATAAATCTTTGAATTATATATAACTAATTCCAATGCTGATGTCCCAGAATTTTAAACTCCCGGATTTTTTAAAGCAATTCATGTACAATTTTATTAGCTTAGTCTATCTTCCGGCACAACTGCCAAGCATGCCAAATTCTGAATTTTTTGGCGACGAAGAAATGTTGCCAAAATGACGTATTGTGATTCTCGCAGTGATTTAAATACCAGGGTTGCCAAAACAGAATTTTTTTACATAATTCTTCTAAGTTTACCTCTCTATGACGTAATAAAAACTGGGTTGCAAGATAAACAAAATAATTCGCCAAAAAATCGCCAAATTCAGAATTTGGCAAGTGAATTGTATGGTATATGTTCCCTATCTTCCGTTTTACAGCTTATGCTTCAAAATCAGAATCAATTGTTTCAAAAGTAAATATTAGAAGATTCTTCCTCCAAGAATGGTCGTGTCTTGGAATCGCATTATAAAATCGACATTCTCGACCCAGTCCACTCGTGAATCTATGCTTGAAATGATGTTTCAGGGAGAGTCATTTTGATACGAAGGTTTTATTAAAGCACTAACACAACCGAAGAAAGTCAAGAATATCTGACAACTTGAGAGATTTCTCCTCTATGAACTTTGACAAAGAAGCCCGCTTGTGACTTAAATTTTATCCTCTATGAACTTTGACAAAGAAGCCCGCTTGTGACTTAAATTTTATTTCAGAATTTTTTTATGTGGATAGGTGTATGTAATATATAAAAAGTATGAGATAAATTAATGACTAAGAACACATTAAGACTAAAAATGGAAAAAAAAAAAACTAGAAGGAAATGACACAGTTTGGTAACATCTGCAAAACAAGTAAATGAATGGGTAACAAGACAGAGGTACTTTTTCGTAAAACAACGGTAAAATGATTTTTATTACATGGGAAAAAATGCCATAATGCGTTTTTAAAAATGTAATTTTGAAGTAAAAACAAATGATTTCATTGCCTATTTTTTCCTAAATCTTATTAAGGTAAGATGTATTTAAAGAACGCATCTAATTTTGCATATTTCATATATAGTGCATATTTTTCTGATAATCATTTATTCATGAAGAAAGCACAGTTTACTGATTTAAAAAAAAACGCAATTTTTAGGTCTGAAACTATTTTTTTTTTTTTTTTTATGAACTTTTGATTTTAAGAAATATTTTGCCGTTCTTACGAATTTGTAAACATGAATACCTACTGTTTAAACATTACTCTACCCAGTAATTGAATCTTGAAATACTTTTAATAATTTTTTAAATTCTCCGAATATTACCGATAACTTTATATGAAAATTAAGAAGTAAAAACATTGAAAGATAAAAAAGCTTTAATCGAATGTGTGTGTGTGTGTGTAAAATCTTTGCTATGATAAATGCATTCGCGAATTTTAATATTTTTTTAAAATTTCAATAGGTACTTTAATTAATTGAATTAATTTATTCTTTAATTAATTCAATAGTACAGCAAGAAAGAGATAGCAGCTCATTAAACAAAACTTTTTCTTTGAATATATTGGGAACTTTGTGGAGGAATGTATTTTGACTATTAAAGTTTTAGTAAACTAAAAATTTTGACATTGGGTTTCTATATTATCTTGCCAAATCGCCACGATATTAGCTCGTTATTGGTGTTTTGAGTAATAACTTTATTAAAAAATTTGCCGGCAAGCTTATCAAAACTGTTGAACTGTCGATGATTTTGACTATTTTTGTGGTTTGAGAATTTCAAAATGATTCCATGCCTGGAAATAACAAGTTCGTACTGCGACTCTAAAAAAAGTGAAACATCGAAGTTTAAGAATGAGATCACTTCTGCGATTTTGTAAAACAGACAGCACAGCTGCCATATAATCCATTATATGAATTTCTGAATTTGATGATTTTTTGGCGGATTTCCTTGTTTATCTGGCAACTCGGTTTTTATTGCATCATAGAGATTAAGAATAATAAGAATTATGTAGAAAATTCTATTTTGGCAACCCTAGAGTTTTCGCCATCGAGAGGAAATTTATAACATTTTGTTCCATTTTAGGATTTTATTCAGAATTTTTGTGAGGAGAGATCTGAACTTTTTAGCGTGTTCTTGATCTTTTGGATGCTTAAATTCCTGGTTCCTTAAACTCCTCTTCTTTTTCCTTATTTTAAATAATTTTTAATTATGTATTAAATATTTTTTAATATTTTTACGATTAATCATGTCTGATGAAGCCGCTGTGCTATTTATAGTGCATTTTATAAATTGTTTTTACATTTGCAAAAATGTGATATTACAATATTTTTTTTTAAAACTATTAAATAAAATTTCAATTATATTTTCAAATTTATATTTATTTTTTCGCAAATGTTTCTTTGTTTTCATTCGAATTCGTGTTTCGACTTATTTTAGAATTCGTATTTACATTTTTTACATTTTCGAAATTAATTTTTTATGTTCCCTTGTTTAAAAAATAAACCTATATATATATATATATATATATATTCCATAAGTATATTTATGTTATTTATTTATCAGATTTTTAAACTTATTAAACTTATTTAGATGCGTAAACTATTTTCAGGAAAAATTTATTACGTTACTATTACGTTATATTGGCGATATTTCTTCGTCGCCAAAGCATTCAAAAATTCATTTGATGGAATTTGTGCCAAATAAATTTGTTTACAATTGTCTTCTATAAAAACCACTTCCGTTGTACAGCAATATGATGAATTATTGAACAATGAATATTTCTTAACCAAAATGGTACTGATTTGCATTTTTTGTTGAGTTATGTAATTGAAAAATATAAATTTCATTTTGTCTTCAAGAGTCCATTCAATCAATGGTTCATTAAGCCAGTAACATAATGTTACGTTGGCACCAAAAACTTTTCATCGGTTATCTGTGAAAATCATTGTCTCATTTCGAATCTTAGAGCTTTTTAAAAATATTTTACTGGAATTAACCTTGTTTAAAGCAAACATTTATACTAACTTATATTGGCAAGCATTTATCTCAATCTTGAAGAATTTTGACGATGTTTGTAAAACGGCATTTTACTCCTAGACAATAAACAATTTTTGCATAATGAATACTAAAATGAGGATATACTAGTATGATAAAAGAGAATAACCAATTCTCTTAATAATCTAACAAGGTAATTTGTGTAAACTCAATTTACATATTATCAAGAAATTAAATCAATTATTCTAAAAACATAAATTAGAAAAAATTTCATTATTTGAGCTCTTCAGTGATATTTCTAATTGCCCGCAAAATAATGTCATATAAACATGAAAATAGCAATTATATTACAAATTGTTTTTTAAGGAAAAAGTTCCACAAAAATATTTCATTTCAAATAAAAGAGAAACATGAATATATTCTTAAAAGTGAGTGAATCTGGCCAGTGATTAACTAATTGAAATTTCATGTTTTGAATTATAAAATGTTGGCTAACCACAAAATGATACACACCGAAGAAAGCATGCGAATCGCATGAAATTTCATCGTAGTGCAAACATTCATCAAGGGAAGGTACAAGGCCATCTGCAAGCTTTGTATTAAGGGAAAAAATATTGCCGATTTAATATGTCAATTGTTTTCTCATGTAGTTTTTCCTCCATAAAGTGATTGCTTCTCACATTCCTGTTGAGATCATGATTACGCCACTTTATTACTATGGTTTAAAATATCCATGACATCAGATAACATTTCATCTTCATCACATCGTATTGAGACATTGTCTTCAGTCCGACTTGTCCGCGAATTTACTGCCTGCTTCAAATCGCATTCTTTGAGAGGCAATAAACAAGGCGAAGTTCATCCTCGAATGTCTGAGTATCGCCAACAATGAAAAAAAAAATCCATTCATGATTTTTACCAGAATTAAATATAAAGTATTTTTGAATTATAATTTTTCTCCCATTGGTAAAAGTTTTCAAAATCATGAAAATTACCTGTTGTTTTAAATAATTAGTTTTCAAATCTTTAGTGATATTGCTTCCAAAATTGAATATGCTGAAAATGGGACAGAAGAAAAAGAAAAATGAAAACGACAAGAAAAACATCAACTTTACGGTTAGTTCAAATCAGCAATGACAATTTAAAAACTTCTTCTTCTTCTTCTTTTTTTTTTTTTTTTTTTTTTTTAGCATAAATTTTTAACTAATTCTTGTAGGCGACATCAACCATCTTTTGAGCAAGTTTACGAATTCGACAGGGGAAGACTAGTAGCCTATCAGGATTATCCTTCAGAAAAATCAGTGAATATGTTGCAGGAAGTGAAGTAACTGTGATGCGCATATGTCAATCGCGCTATACAGGAGGAGAGACAGATGATTGGTACCAATCACCCGTAGCTTGTTGTACATAACTAACTGCACATGACTACAGGGAAATTGTGCGCATGGCAGTGATGGATAATTTATCCGCATCACAAGATATGGACGACTTTAATGTGATGTCAAAACCTAGCAACCGTTTCTAAACAGTCGTTGTTAAGGGCCTTAGTGTGACGTCAAACGTAGCAACAGTTTCTAAGCAGTCGTTGTTAAGGGTTAATTACCGTTGAATCGCCATTGCTTTGAGTGATAGATATTTAAATTACTATTTCTTATTTAAAACTTAATACTTCAGGATAACGTGTTTCAGAAAGCTTATTAGGGATATTCCCAAAATATATTGGTTACGGGATCCCCATGTTGTTGTGGCAACATTAGCAACGATTGTTTGGAAAAACTTAGTAGTGAATGACGTCACGACTAATGTCGTCAATTTACTTTGTTGTGATGTGTCCATACATCATTCTGTGTTTTCTCGTACCATTTGACAACGTTATTCAATTGAATAGATATCGTCTGTATTTCTTTATTTATCCTTGACTCAAAACCAAATTTATTTGTGTCACCAATGGTGCGATCAACGACTTATATGGGATAGAAAAATAGTGCCTTTACACCCGGCTTCTGTCTGCTACGCAGTGTTGCTGATGGAATTCGAGAGTGAAGACATCATGGTGAGAAAAATGTGTTATACTTCGTCACTTTGTTCCTGTAACCGTATTGGGGTGTACTGTGATATTGGATTTTACTTCTTTATCCTTCTAGTACACACTGCTGATAGCTTTTCGATATAAATTATGTGAAATCGATTTCCTTGATTTTGTTTTAAGGATATCTAATAAGTTAGTAATTTTCTGTTTTTGGGCATATATTATACATGCATTCTTAATGCATATGTGAAGCAAAAACATCTAATTCATTTTCTATTGTAATGTTCAAAAATGAAAAATTTCATTCTAGAGTATAGTATCTTAACCCATTGTGTGTCAGATTACAAAATGCGGTAAAAAACTAATCTTAGTATTTTATAAAATAGAAATCAACTAATTTTTTATTATTTGTTTGATCAATTCCTTTTTGTCACCATTTTAGTTTTAAAATACCAAATATTTCTTAAATTTCGCATATTGTTTCTGTTTTAAGTAGCAGATCATGTTGAGGAAAATATCTTCTATTTTAGAGTTGCTTAAGTAAGAAAATCGACAGCATGTGAAATCGATCGCTTGCATTATATGTCTCGGCAAACAGTGTTTAATGCAATCGAACGTTTCAAAGATCTTAGCAATGATGATAGACATATAGGAAAGGAACGAAAACGTTCGGTGAACATTTCCAATAATCGAATAGACTATCAAAAAATCACTTCGACGAAATCCGAATTTCTTTGAGAAAGATCGTTCATGAAATGGAAATCATTGATAAAATACACCAAATGGCAAAAATAAAGCTTTGAGATAACCAATCAAATTCCACAAAGTCCAGCTTCTCATTGAAGAAAAACTAACTTGTACGACAATAAAGATGCCAAATATTCTTTAGTTAGGCCGCCACTAGTACTAAGAGAGATTCCTTTTCACTGATGAGAAACGTTTAACAAGCTCATAACTCCTAGAATGATAGGATCTGGTTTTTGTAGATACGCCAAATACTTCGGCTATAACTGAATATCGCCAAAATGGAAATTTGCCGATGTTCTGCTATGGAATTTACGACAAGAGACAAAACATCCGCTTTTCTGTGAATGAATGTCTTAAAATGAATTTAAAAAAATATACCTGAAATATTCTAGAAGCTGTTATAGTAGTTCCGTGTATAAAAATCACTTAGACAATGTAAGTTGGACGTTTCAACAAGAGTCCCCGTTAAATCACGAAACCAAAACCATTAAGAATTAAATATGGCACATTTTCCTCACAGGATATCATCTGAAAAGTGTCTACCTTACTTATTAGATCTCAATCCTATTGATTACAAGGGAGGCATTTGGGATTCCAGGACCAGCACTAAACTATGCAGAAGTTTGGAAATTTTAAGGCAATTGTTTTGGTAGGAATTCAATAAGTTAGAGAGAATAGACTTGCGGGGCTTATTGTGGAAAATACCAATGAGCGTTTGCGCCTCTGCTGACTGAGAATCCTTTGAAACTAACTAAATTTGATTATTAATAAAAGTATACCCTCTTAATTCTTTATATTTTCCTATTTATTTAATTTTTTTAACCAAGTAATATGAAAAAAATTGTTTGTCCAGATTTTTTGTTGCACTATGTACATTTACTTGTGAAACAGCGGATCTATAGTTTTTGAATTTCGTTAATTGTGGACCATATTGCTGCATGCAGTATTCCAAAGGTAAAAATAGCTGTAAGCTGTTTTGTGGGTCTTCAGGCAAAACAGACTTTATTTTCGAGAAAAAATTGAGATTTATATTAATTTTACATAAAAAATGGCAACGTTTATTTATTACATTCCAATATCTCAGACTGTGGACTGAATAACGAATTGTAGAATAAAACCTCAGAAATAACGGTATGAAGCCATAGGTTTTCATATTGATGAGTTTTGCTTAAGGCACCATCTTAAGCGGAAAACCATCTGGAGAATATGTGGCTTTCAGGATAGCATTGTATTTTTATGCAAAACTATCTGGTTTAGATTTAATGAAGGTATAGCTTTTGAAAGTGCTTTAGCAACTGGTTGAATGAACATGTAAACAATGAGTAATGAATTTCAGTATGTTCTGCAATTTATCATTGATGTGCTATAAGTTAAAGGACAATTTCCTATTAGATCAAAACAATCCTACAAATTGATTGGACAACTACTTCTCACTTGATCATTTCTAAGTGTAAACCTAATCGAGTATTCTTTTAAAAAATTGTGGAAAAAAAAAAGGTTTATAAATCAAATATCTTAAAAAATAAATCAGGAATAGGAAACAGAAAGCTGCGGATATTGAGCGAATTCCAAAAATGGAATTTAAACATAGTTTTCTAGAAAGATAAGAAACACTCTAGAGTTATATTGATAGTTTTATTGGTTTCCGGCTATATTGATATACGATATTATATTTGATTGAAGTGAATCATATAATTTTTTTGAGTATAATTCATATTCATTAAGTTTCGGTTTTAATGACATGAACCAATTTTGCATTTTTTATTGCCATCCTATTCACCACATTTCAATCTTATGGATATCAGTGAATCCATTTTAGAGTCTAGGACCTGCACGTTTACCGACAAATATTATGAATACGGTTTTATATATAAATAAAAATTATGCGGAGTACAACTTTTCTTTGCACCATGCACAGTTTTCCTTCTCATATCTTGGAATAATAAACATAATCAACAAATCAAATATTTCTGTTTTGTAATATATCAAAAAAATATCAATAAACTATTTTGATTATCGTAAATATATATATAATACACAATACATTTTTTTCACTCATCTTATAAAAGCAAATTTATTGAATTCCTTAAAATTCTCTCACAATCAGACTTAAAAATACTGCTACTGCCTGAAATAAAATAACTGAATTTGTGAAAATATAATTGCGTCAGAGTCTTATCGTGCTAAGAGTATCTTCCTATATATCAAAACCTCCCCTGAGAATGCAAATGAATTATAAAGCAACTTGTTATATATCCTGTATCAATTAAAGGCTAAAATGCAGGAATTAAGAACTAAACAATAAAATAATTATTTTAGACACATTCAGCTGAGTTTTCAATTATCTTAGCTTGCATTTTTATCTATTGTTCGTCGCTCAACGGTCATTTTTTGCACACGAGGGCTAATTAGACCGGGTCCTACGGCTTAAAGTGGATTCCGAACACTTTAAGCCGTAGTAAACTACAAGCATCCATGCCCAAGGTGGGATTCGAACCCACGAACTATTGAACCGAAGGCAAGAACGCTAACCATTCGGCTACCAGCTCGGCAGCATTTTTATCTAAAAAAATTTAAATAAAAGAAAAAGTTACAGAATTAGTTAAATTCTTAATTTTTTAATATAATCCTCTTCAATACTACCTAATAGGCTAATTCAGGGATTTTCATGTGTTCAGGCGTAAATTGCCATTTGGAATAACTGTTCATAGTAAGCCATGTTAATTAATCAGGGGAAGAAAGAAACTCGGAAAATTCCTCAACACCCACCCCTGCCATACATGCAGAAAGCAGGAACACATCCATCTTCCGTTATTCAACAATGACTTGATGAATGAAAACAAAATTTTTGTTCTAATGAGTTTCCTCCCACTGCTCTAAGACATCTCCAATACATGGCACCTCCAGAGGATCCACTCCTTCAATTTTGACTTCGATCTCGAGGGGGAGGTACTTTTTTCCAGACCATTACACCCATGGTAACTGCTCAACGACTAACTACAGGAGTTTATCCCATGTAATCGGTAGGTCTTTGGCGGCATTGGGAATCGAATCTAACTCTTCCGGACGAAAGTTCGATGCCCTAACCACTAGGCTACTGCGGCCCATTGATGATGGAGCAGAGGTGGCCTTGTTGGTTAGGGCGTCGTTCTCATTATTGGAAAGTAGTGAGTTCGAATCCCGGCTTAACCGAAGATCCGTCGTGTTCACTAAAGGCAAATGAGGCATGTTAAAATAGAGAGTGAGGGCAATTTCCTTCAAATGAAATATTAATCTCTGGGGATAGTAGGGCCAAGTTTTGGGAGTCTTCTGCTTGGACCTTGCTTCAAAATAATGAAGACTCTACCCGTCTGTTTCTATCTAACTGGTAGTCCCCAACCGGGGGTTAGGTTCAGGGAAGTATGCTGGTACAACAACAACAGCCACTTTTCTACATTTGTCTGCTGTGGCATTGTTGGTTACAGCGTCGTTCTCATTATTGGAAGGTAGTGAGTTCGAATCCCGGCTTAACCTAAGATCCGTAGAGTTGACTAAAGGCAAGTAGGGCACGTTTAAACTTTGCTTTGACGCAATGTCCTCCAAGTGAAATGATATCTCTGGGGAAGGCAGAACAAGTATTGGGGGTCTTCTGCTTGATCTTTGCTACAAAATCATTAATATTCCACACGGCTGTTTCTATGTAACTGATAGAGCCCAACACAGAGCTAGGTACAGGGAAGCATACTGGTGCAACAACCACTCTTCTGCGTTGATTCTCTGATTCCTGAAAGAAACGTGAGGTAATCATAAGCTTATAAGCAAAATTATGAAGACAAAGCCTAGACTAGCAAACAACAAACTCAAACTCAAAAAAAGAAAAAACAATATTAAGCATGTTTAAACAACGTATTTAGTAATTTGAACACAGTAATTTTCACCTTTTGAAAAATTAAGTCGTCGTAATATGTCTGAAAGTCATTATTTTTAATTTTATGAAACACTCTTTTTCTTTTACAATGCTAGAATTTAAAAAAAAAATAAAATAAAATAAATAAAGGGTAAAAAAATTGTTGGATTGAAGAAGAAATTTCATTGACTGTATTATTACATTTGTACATCTTATTATTTGAAAGTACCTCAAAATTTATAAATTTTGATAGATAATTATTAAAATTTTCTTCTTGAATAAAGTTTCTGAGGTAAAATTTCAATTTACTTTAAATCCTTAAAATAGTTTTGCCCTCAAATGAGCTGTTGTACCAGCATATTTCACTGTACCTAACCCAGAGTTGGGTTCAAAGCAGCCGGTGGTTGGTTTGGTTTTATGGCGCAAGATCTTTAAGCAGCCTTCGTATTTATAATTTCTGATTTTATAGAAACGTTCGCTCATTGATCCAACTATTATTATTGTTATTAAATAATTGGAAATCTAAATAATTTTCAATTAATATTGACTTCACTTTGTTATAATCGCTTGCAAAGTGAAAAATATTACAAACTGTTATTTCAACATAATATTCATAGTACAAACAACATTGTAATTGCAGTTTATTAAATAAAATAGTGATAGATTATATATATGTATATAATTGCTTTTATACAAATCAATCAATCAACACACACGCGCGCGGCGCGAGCTTCCTCATCCTTCAATTATTCTATTTACGCTTCTGTCTGCCAATATGCTTATGCATTTCAACAGGAGGAAGTCTAACAAGTTGATATAATTAATTACACATCTAAGATAAATTAAGAAATAATCAGCCTAAATGTAATATTTCTATTTCATCTGTAACAATGCTATAATGTAATTGATCTACCAATTTTTGGTGACATATTTTTTTAGTTATTAGAAAACTGAAGGTATTTACGATCAAACATTGTCAAAGTAAAATACAAAAATTCGCTGAAAACTAGTTGAGAGAAAGAGAAACTGCGTTGAATAAAGTGATTATATTGTCAACTTTTTTGAAAGTACATATAATTAAAAATATTTATATAGTCCCCAACGCAGTGCCGATGCGAGATATTCCGCATGTTGAATAATTTCGATTACTATTAGAGTTAATCAATATAGAAGTGAGTTTTCTGTGTTGTGTTACCATCACTCTTTGAACCAAATTAGATTTTATTCCCAATTCAGTCAACAATCTTTCATTGGGAAAGGATATTAAAATTAGTGACTTACTTATAGTTTTATGAATAGCAACTTTTTTAATGGATAAGTTTTTGTAAAGCTAAGAATGAATGACGTTAATATATCTTGGTTATAAAAAAATCAAAAATTACCTTAAAGAATCTATTATTTTAAGATAAAGTGTGATTATTCATTATGAAATGTTTCTTCGTGTTAAGTTAACAGAAAAATACTACGTATTTAAAAGCCATTGCTTTTTAAGTCACTAAATATTACGAAGAAGAAACCACGGAATTGAATTTCGAATTTCATTCATCCAAGTATATATGCAAGCTATAATGGGAATCGAATCTCGAATATGCTGAACTGGAGACAAAATTGCTAAGCCCAGCTGCCAAAGGTAGAAATCTCTACACACCTCCTATGGTTGGAAATTTTCCGCGGGTGTTCTTTTTCAGGCAGTGTGTTATTCCATGGTCATGGTCTAGTTTGCCTTAGCCATTCTCCGCTGCTAGTATTTTGAAGTCATTCTGTCTATTAGGTAGTAAATACATAATTGTCTTTTCAGAGCATAGTGAATCAGAAAGTCTTTCCTGGTGTTAAATGTTTAATTTTTATTTATCTTGGATTTCATACATCAAAAAAGAGGGAAAAAAGAATTTACAAATTTTTCCAACAAAATCCTTTTATTCTCCATAATTTTCGTTTCGTTCTTCGTGATAAATAAGAATTTTTTAAAAAAAAATATTTAGCGTCTTTGTCTGAATAATTTTACAAAAAAAAAAAAAAAAAAAAAAAAAAAATCGATAAATAACATTTTAGCTTTCTAAACCATATATCTTTCCTCTATTCTAAAAGATGGATTTAACTTATTTCTGAAGTAACCGCTTCCTATTTGTGATTTTATATAAAGACTACAATTTCTTATGTTGAAAAGTGTAACCCCTTATCAACAAAATCATATATGTAACTTATTTTCTATATTCTCATTGAATTATTTTCTATATTCACTTCGCGTTCATAAGTAATTTAAAGAAAGAAACTGGAGTTGAGGAATTTTTCAATTAATGCATTTATGGAAAATCGCGTTAATCTTGTTCATATCGATTAATCGGCGACGATTTCTGTTCCTGGTAAATTAAAGTTTTATTTTGCTGAATGTTCATAAATTTTTTGTATTGCCTTATTAATATTCTAACAACTTTTAAAAATTATAGAGATATTAATAATAAATATTAATAATATAAGGAATTAATTATTGTGAAAAGAATTCCATTAAAAAATTTAAATGTTAAATATCAGATTGGCAACAGCATAATTAAAATAAGCATTAATATTCACTTACCTTATAATTCGAATGTTAATATTTTTATTAATATTTTTATATATCATAATTATTTACGGTAATTACTTAATATTGTTATTAATTTAATTACGTAATGCAGCTATTAATTTAATTATTAACTTTTCTAAACATCTGAGTTTAATCTTCATCAAGAAAAGGCAATAGCTTTTCGGATAAATAGATGCTTGACAAAGTTAACTCAGTTATGAATTTTTTGCATATAAACAACCAATAAAACTTTCTACATCTAAGCACTGTTTTTCAAAACTACTGTATTTGAAAATGAATTTTCACCCGAATTCAGTGCTGTATGCTACAAATATTTATTCCAGTAACTATCTTTACGGAAATAATGCTGTGAGTATTATAAATTTTTAAAATTGAAACTATTTCTAATTTTTTATTGGATTTGTAATTTTTAAAATTACTTCTTGTTCTTTCTTTTTTTAGAAAAATATTTAGAAGGTATTTAAGTTTTGATTATGTGTTTTGCTAATGCATTTCAACATTGTATAAATGTATTATGCAATTATGTATGTGAAATACACAAGTAATACATATGTATTGAATTAAATGCTTCTAATGCTATTCTCCAAATTGGCAATTTGTCGCCATATTTATGAGCAATACATTTTTGAAAATTAGAGAAATAAAATAAATCTTAAGATAACACATATTTATCATTATTTTGTTCAATAATTTGATAGATTTAGAATAATAATAATACAACTGTGTTAATCTTGGTAGTATTTTACTGCAAAAATATTGGAAGGATGAAAGTCAAATATTGTTATATTTATTTGTAATGATTTATGTTCGTATGTAAATTCTGAAAAAAATATTTCAAATATCAATTTTCAAAAATTAAGATAAAATTACTGTTTATCGATATATACATATGCGTATATGAAATATTTATGCGATTTGAAAATCATAGGTATACAATGACAATGCTTAAAATGCATTTCATGTAAATATTCTAAATTTAGAAAAATTGTAGCAATGCCCTCTCTTCGTGGTGCTTTAATTAGGGACTGAACTTTGCAAAAGCATTAGAATTAGCATTTTTATTTAATTAAAAGAATTATCAAGAATGTATTTCTGGAAAAAGTTCGAAGGGTTTTCAAAATATAAAACGATGGAAATTTAAATTTGGAAATTCCTTTAAGAAAGAATGAATGTACTTCACAAATAATCTTACGTAATCGTTACCATCTGTATTTCTGACCATAAAATTTCAATATTTAAAGATTTGAGGAAAGCTTAAAATTTATACTTAGGTATAAAACTTATTTTTAATTCAATGTTGGGAAATGTTTCAGGCATTTATTTATAAGTTTCTTTCGAAAGTTTCTTAAAGCAAATCACCTTAATATAAAAACCAATGCAATGTTTCTTGAAAGAGGTCCCGATTTGAATTTTATTTCCTAATACTGATACATAAAAATCTCAACATAATGAGCAGATTCTGTTTCGCATGAACTTTCAGCAACTCGATAGTTTTTTAACGAAGAGTTTTTTTCAAATTTTTCTTAGCAAAAAGTTAAAAATTTTATTTTTTTTTAAAAGAGTTTATACTATTTCTAATGTTTTTCTTCGTTTCCATAAAATACGATGATTAAAACTTGTATAATGCATGAATGTAGAAACTGATACATAAATGTCATCGCACTCTTTTATAAATAAAAAGTTTATAGAATTGTGTCCCACCAAGAACGCGACTATAACTGTTCTGACTTTACCATCCCAGTCGATTTAACATTCGTGTACGGAAAATGATCGTGTACACTGATAGACAAATGAATGTTTTTAATTCATTCTTGCATATGAATCTTGTCGATTTTAAGTAATTTTTAATAGTTATAATTTGTTGTAAAAATTTCATTCAATAAGAGTGCAAATTTCAAATCTAGGATTGTTTCACTATTTTAACTTCTAGTAGTAAATTTAGAAAAATGAATATTTATTAGTGAGAATAAATACCATATTTACACTGTTGGGTGAATTAATTTAAATATTAATTTAAATATTATATTTTTAAAAATATACAGAAACGTTATAATTAATGAACTTAATCGCATTTATAATATTTGCAACAACCATGAATCTACTAAAAATCAAATTAAACGACTGATAAATCACTTAAAAAATAATAATATTCCAATTAATTTTATTTTAAAATATGTAGGAAGTAGGGAATCGCTTGTAAGATTGAAGTAATGCGTAGTTTTTATAACTACATAAGGGCCACCCAAGCATTGAAGTTATTACAAGAATCCTTAAAACACCTACATTTATATTTTAAATTTAAATTTAATCTAATTACAACTGGCAACACTTCTTTACTATAATTTTAAAATTACTTTTGGCAACTTTCATACTATTTTCATGTATAAATCCCATCTGATTTGCTGACTTTGGCTTTATGTATTTAAATTTTTACTGTATGTATGTTTCATTTATATGAGTATCTCTAATTGCATTTGTGTTTAATTTATAGGTATTTCTAATTTTCTGCATTTATATTTATTCAAATGTTTTAACCTAGGTTCTTTGAATACGAACACTCTTTGGGGGAATTGCTCGAAGATCTTTAGACATTTGTCCTTCGAGCATGTCAGAAAAGAGTGTTCTTTCTTTTAGCATAGCTGGCCATCTCCCTCCTGATGAAGACGTGGCCCCTATGTATTCTTCTTTTCATCTGTTTCATGTATTTCAGTGCTTTTCCATATTTTTCATGTTTTATTTTATTTATATTTCACTGTTTTTCCAATTTCATATTTTTCATATTTTATCTTATTTATATTGGCAAATCTTTCTTTAGCTGCTTTTGCGCTGGCTAGATTTCCTATTGTATTGTATATTTTGTATTGTATTTTTATATATATTTATATTATTATATATATTTATATTTTTTGCTATATGTATATATTTTTTGCTTTATAATTATATATATATATATATATATATATATATATATATATATATATATATATATATATATATATATACACTAAATATTTATATAAGAACTGATTTAAAGTAGTAGTAGATTTTAAGACAAAGCAAAGCCTTTTTTAAAACTGAAAATTCTCTATTCCTAAACTACTGCAAATGAAAATTTTCCTTTAACACAATTTTTTAATATAAAATATTAAAGTTTTGTTCGTAGATAAATTTGTTACTTTTGCTAGAAAAACGAATATTACTTCTTGAAATAGTTTCCTTATTTTATGTTTTCGACTCAAACTGTTCAAATTGTGTTAAGTTTTCATTGCTTGTTTTAAATTTGCAATTGCTAAATATAGCAAACTGATTCGTAATTATAAACAACATTTTGATAACGAGGTGGACACTAGAGCTAGCACTTTTCCCTTCTAACTCCTTCGTAACTCTATCAGAAATATGAGACTCCACTTTGTTAAAGGCAATGTACCCTATCCGTACGACGGACTTTCGTTGAATTATCGTACTTACGGTGACGTAAAAAATCCCTGATAACTAAGCTCATAGCTTAAATAAAAAAAATTATAAATATGAATTGTGTAAGCTAATGTTAATTTTCTGAGTTCGACTGTTTGACTTCATAACTACTATTTGTAATATTTTTTAAACAAGATGTATTCTTTACAAAAAGGAATAAAAAAATTTTATTTTGATTGAAAATATATTAGGAAGGTAGCAAACCTGTGTACCGCGTTGCTTGTGGATGGTAGCAAATATTTTTGCTGAAGTATGTTCGGAAGAGTGGTAAAAAAGGAGAGCAAATTTTAAATAACATAAAGCTTATTTCAATTGCCCATGCAACTTATTTAAAATAAAATTAACAATATTTCTTTCAAATGAAAATTTCTAAACTATGAATTATATATAAACTGAATTATAAAATCATTTTATAAATATTTTTACAGCAAATACTTATGCATTTGCATTATATTAAAATTCCTAATTTAATAAATAATTACATTTCCTTTCAGAGACTTTCATAATATTTAAATAAAAAATACAAATTTTTTTTATTATATCAAAGAATTCAAGTAGTTAATGAATTCATAAAAGTAATAATAAATATAACTATATTGTATATTGGTGAATACTATAGTATTCAAAGTAAAGTTTTAAAGTAATGTTTTAATTGAAATTTAAATTAAAGACGCTTTATTCAGTTAATTTTTATTAAAAACTAAAAATTTTCAAAATTTTTCAAATTTTGAAAACAGTTTCAGTGGGGAAGACTTAAATAAAATAAAAATAGTTTTAAAAAAATCTCGTGAAGTTTTAGCAGAGAAATGCTTTTTAAAATTATTATTATATAACCAAGATCTTTATACAGTTGATTTTTTAAAATTTTTTATTAGAATAATTATCATCACGTAGATACCACAAGTACGTGTTACCTAGTGGGAAATATATAATCGAATAAATATAAAATTATATAACATATTGACCAATTAAATTTAACTTGTTTTTAAAATATTCAATGATAAATTTTTCAATTTCTACAGAAAGTTTGAATTCCATGTTCTTATATAAACAGCGAGCGCAAATCAAGTAAATACACAATTGTCGCTCGGTTGTGGATGAAAAAAAATTAAGTGAAAAGTTCCGCTTCAATTTGATCATACGTGACGTCATTTCGTAGATATATGGTGGATGGCTTGTGGACAGCTAATAGTCATCCACCATGTCCGGGTGACGGTGACCAGGTTTGCTGCCTGCTGTAAGAACTTGAGGTTCCACCACATTACTGAAAACAGCTGCGGATAGTGATGTACTGAATTAGCATTATAGTCTTTCAGTTTATGAAAGAAGTATGAGACTTGTTAGTTGTATCAAATGAAAAAGAGAATAATGTATTTCACAAAAAAATATTAAAATTACTCATAAGAATTTTTACTTTATATCTAACAAATTGGCACAAATGATTATAGCATTTTTAAAAACTGAAATATTAAATATGCATTAAAAATTGTACAAAATGCAAAGAGTGTTCACTTATTTTTGTAACGATTTTGCAAAGATACATAATTAAATAAATATAAGTATTTTATTTTTAAATATGTTCATTCTGATCACCCTTTCTCTAAACTATCATATTACGTCTTGATTTCCAAGATGAGTATTTTTCTTAAGACATCAAGGCTAACATTGTTTCACTCTTCCTTCACAATTTTCCAGAGTCCATCCAAGGTCTTAGGGTGCCGCTTATAAAGAGCTTGTGTTTTAAAAGTTCAAATGCACTGTAATCCATAGGTGAAACGTAAGTGAACTTGGTCAGGAAACACCTGAAAAATAATAGCTTTAATTCCGTTTTCCTTTTTCATTTTCTCAAAAAAATAGCGGAAGTAGATTTAGAGGTATAGCTTGAAACCTTATCCTGATGAAACTTCACAGTAAAGATTGTGTTTGGATAAAAGAATGAAATTTTTACTTTGAAAATAGATGTAAAAATATCTTCTTCTTAATGGGCTTGCACGATACTGAGCACCTCTGCTCGATAGTATTTTGGCCGAGCTGGTAGTCGAATGGTTAGCGCTCTTGTCTTCGGTTCAACAGTTCGTGGGTTCGAATCCCACCTTGGGCATGGATGTTTGTAGTGGTTCGGAATTCACTTTAAACCGTAGGTACCGGTCTAATTAGCCCTCGTGTGCAAAAAATGACTGTTGAGCGACAAACAAACAATCGATAGCATTTTATGCCCTAAACTCAAGCTCATGAACTCTTAGTTACAATAAACTGGGTCACCCACTTTGTTTATAAAGTCAGACAAACCCTTTATGGAGTTGTGTCTCTTTAGTATTGATAATTCCTAAAGTATTAAAACGAATGGAGGCTAAAGCATCGCACTCAAAAATGATGTGTTGTGCTGACTCATCAACCTTAAGACATTTCCTACAATTAAGAGTCTTGAACGAGTCCCATAGTATGGAGATATTTCCTGAAATGATAGTGTCCAATGATGAAGCCTACGATAGTACATATCTTCGCCCTAAAACAACTAAGAATTTCAGAGGCAACATTTGCCGATGATATAGCGATCATATTTTTGGCATGCTTTTGACCAGAAGTGTTAAACCAAGATTTGTTCAGCTTCTGCTTTTCCCACTTGAGTAGGGTACCCTTTGTGGTCTTCATGTTGATGCCACAGAAAGATTCCGCATCAGTAGGGTTGGAAGACGAACCTGATTTGCCAGTTTATCCGCCTTTTCATTACCTTCGATCCCCACGTGTCCTGTCATCCGAAAAATGAAAACCTTATGATTGGTTGCCAGTTTCTTAATGTTCCTACATTCCAGGACAATCCTAGATTTGACTTCGGAAAGAATGGTCTTTAAAGCAGCTTGAATGTCTCTACTTCACAGTGAAGACTAGAATCCGCTTCCCATGGTAGCCTTGCCGAGCTGGTAGCCGAATGGTTAGCGCACTTGCCTTCGGTTCAACAGTTCGTGGGTTCGAATCCCACCTTGGGCATGGATGTTTGTAGTGGTTTGGAATCCACTTTAAGCCGTAGGTCCCGGTCTGATTAGCCCTCGTGTGCAAAAAATGACCGTTGAGCGACAAACAAACGAAACGAAACCATAGTAGCCTTTTCTAATATTTAATAAGAGAAAGTCAATAATCACAAGAACTTCAGTTCGGAATACAGTGGCATACTTCCCAAGACCCCTAAAGAAGTAGACACTTGGTAATACCCCATATACTCCAAGTTCAGAGAGGTTATCCATCCGTAAACCAAAGGAGATCAGTTATCCAAACTGATCGTGTTCTCATTAAATTATCCCTGGTTAAAAAAACCTCAAAACGTCTGTCGAACACGTAGAACTTTTCTATGGAGTCAGGTGGCATCATAAGAATAGGGTCCCTTATAATTTTGGTGATTCTGTAATGACGTATAGCCAAAGGCTTGTCATACATTGCTTTTGCAACATCATTCTATATGCAGTCACTCTTGCAGGACTGCAAAGGAAGATACCTAGAGGAGTCAGATCTAAAATAATCTCTAAAGCTCTGGTGGGCACAGAGGACATAACTCCTGTGACATGGATTGGACATGGATCTGCAAAGACTGGCAGGCTAGTCTTTGCAGACTTCTTAGCCTGTCCCTCACAGTTACCTGTGTTCCGCCTTGCACCACCAGATAATAGAGGCATAAGTAATAATAGATCTGATAATAGTGTTATGAAACAAACTAACGACTCCAAATTTAGAAAACAAAAACATTTAATTAACAAAAAATTTACAAGGAGTCATATTTGGGTTCATAAAACTCTCGCGCTTGCGTAGCGTACCAAAGAGTCAATATCAATTTCCAAAAACTGAAAAACGCAGCTTCTTCAGCCTGCTCCTCGCACCAATCGTCTCCCTACTCACCCTCCCCATCAAAGGCTCTGGAAATCGAAAGCGCTGAGTAGGAGACGTTACAGACTAAATTATTCCTTCCTTCCCCGGAGTTTTTTTCTTTTTTTTTTCTACGGAAATCAACCTGCAATGAAAAAGAAAAAAACACACACACACAAGCAACAAAAAGCAAAATTTAGTATTACAGATAGCCCTGATCAATCGGACTCTGGCTGATACACAAAATATATGGCATTATATAATATAAAAATATATCAAAAGAGCACAAAATAATTATGTAATACAACAGAATCTGCAACAATAGATAAATTTACAAATATACACATTAATATTATAAAAACAATATAATTTTTTTTCAAAAATTATGAAACAATTGAAATTTGTATTAATAGAAAATATTTTTTTTTAAAAAAATTTAATATCTGATTAATAAAAAGAAAATAATTATGTTTGGTTATTCAGCATTCTACTGAGACTATCAGCATTCTGATGTAATTTGCCCTTTTTGTGAACAATATCGAAATTTAGGCTTTGAAGAACCAAAGCCCATCTTAAAAGTCTGGGATTAGATCCTGTATGATGTTTTAACCAAACTAAAGGGTTGTGATCAGTTTCTATAACAAATTTATACTGACTATCTAAATAATATTTTAATTTAGTAACAGCAAAAATTATGGCTGCACATTCCTTTTCTATAGTACTATAATTTTTTCAGACTTTGAAAATTTTCTACTCAGAAACAGGATAGGTGTTCATTTAGTTTTTGATCTCTCTGAGATAAAACTACTCCTATTCCTAAGTTTGAGGCATCACATTGAATAATAAATGGTTTTTGAAAGTCTGGACTGTAAAGTACAGGCTTCTTTTATTAAAGCATTCTTTAATTCTATGAATGCCTTTTCACAGTTATTATTCCATATTACAGTTCCCTTCTTGGATTTCCTTTAGTAAGTCAGTTAAAGGCGCAGCAACTACCGAAAAGTCTGGTATATACTTACGATAGTATCCAACAAGACCTAGGAAAGCACGTACTTCGGTTTTGCTTGAGGGACGTTCGAAATCGGTAACAGCTTTCACTTTAATATCACCTGGTGTTCTTTGACCTTATCCTACAAAGTGTCCCAAATATTTAACACGAAGTTGAGCGAATTTGCACTTTAAGGGTTTTACAGTCAATTTCGCAAATCGAATCTTCTCTAGAACACATTTAAGATGTTGGATGTGATCAGACCAAGTAAATGAATATATAGCTATGTCATCTAAATAAGGTACAGCAAAATGTTCGCAATTTTTTAATATCTCAGCCATTAACTTACTGAAATAATAAGGGGCATTCTTCAAACCGAACGCCATTCTCAAAGGTTTATAAACACCAAATGTCGTAGTAAATGCAGCATATCTTTGAGCCTTCGGACTCAAAGGTATTTGCCAATAACCTCGTGTTAAGTCTAATAGAGATATGAAATTCGCTTTCGAAACAGATTCAACGCGCTCTTCAATATTTGGCAATGGATAATATTGTGTTCTGGTAACCTCATTTAACCGGCGATAATCAATGCACGGACGAGGTTCTTTTCCAGGAGCTTCAACTAATATTAAAGGTGATGTGTAATCGGATTCACCTGGTTCCACCACCTTCAATTTCAACATCTTGTCTACTTCCGATTTCAAGATTTCTGTCTGTCGTGGGGACATTCGATATGGTTTAGCTATAATAGGTTTATCAGATTCCAACTCGATGTTCAGCTAGTTCAGTACAACCCGGTTCATTTGAAAAAATATCAATAAATTGAATCAAAAGTCTACTCAATTGCTTCTTCTGCTCATCCTCTAATTTTTCATTAAAACAGCTTTCAGGGAAAGTCTCTAAAAGGGTGGATGAATTAATTTCAAAACTTGGGATATCTTCATTCTCAGAATCAATATCTTCATTATCAGAATTAGAGGTAAAAATTAAATTAACATCTTCTGGACGCTGAAAATAGGGTTTTAACATATTTACATGGTATACATGTAATTTTTCTTTATCGGGAAATTGTATTATATAATTTGTTTCCGATAGTCGTTTTACTACTTTTCCTGGACCTATCCAATGAACAGAAAATTTACTTGACCTAGAAGGGGCAACGACTAACACAAGATCATTTTCTTTAAATTCTCTTTTCGTAGCCTTACGGTCATACCAAAGTTTCTGTTTTTCTTTAGCATCTGTCATATTTTGCACAGCTAATTCTTGACATCTTTTCATTCTATTTAAAAGATTAAAAACGTAAGCAATCACACTATCTTCTTCAATGGTTTTACCAGTTAAATTTTCATATAATAGTGTTACGGGAGTTCTTAGGTTCCGACCATGGACTAATTCTGCAGGAGAATATCCAGTGCTATCATGAATGCAAGTTCTAAGCGCAAAAAGTGCCAGAGGTAAAATTTTCTCCCAATCTGTACCCTTTTCTAAACAAAGGACTTTCAGTATTCTCTTTAAAGTTCTATGCAATCTTTCAACAGGATTGCTTTGGGGATGCTGTACAGAACTATGCACTACTTTAATACCAAATTTTTCTAAAAATTCTGATGTCAGGACACTCATGAAAGATGTTCCTTGATCACTTTGCAACTCCCTAGGAAAACCCATACGGCTAAATATCTGAAGAAAAGCATCAACCACAGTAGTAGAACGAATATCTGGTACTGGGATGGCATCTGGATACTTGGATGACATGCAAATGGCTGTTATAATATACCGGTTGCCGCTTGAAGTTAAAGGTAAAGGTCCACAGGCATCAACATTAATTCTAGTAAATATTTCCGGAATTACTGGAACCAGTTTCAAAGGAGACTTTTTCTTATCTTGAGGCTTTCCTACACGTTGACATTTGTCACAAGATTTAACAAAATTTTCTATGTCTTTAAAGCAGTTTGGCCAGTAGAAAGTTTTACACAACATATCTTTTGTTTTAGTTACTCCTAAATGAGCTGCAGTTACCTCATGGCAGATTCCTTTTAGCTGGTTGCGAAACTTCTTGGGCACAACTAATAATCTTCTTATGGTTCCATCATTGTCCATTTTATTAAAAAACAACATTTGATTTATTATAACATATTTATTGTCTTTTGAAGATTGTCGTTTAGCTTGCTCAAAAAGAGGTTTCAAATCTTCGCACACTTTTTGTTCACGAGCGAATTCTTCTGGGGATGTCTTTATCAAATCCAGACCTTCAACTTCGGTTTCTAATGGTGGCAAAATTGCATTTTCCTCTAATTCTTCATTTTGTTTAGTTTTGAGGCAAGACCTAGAGGATTTTATTTCAGAGACAATTATCTCTTTATTCGTGCTATTTTCCTTGCGTCTTTTTGAGCTCGAGTTTCTATAGCATTTATCATATGTACTTTCACCTCTTCGTGTTTTTTGGTTTCTTCAATTAAAGCGGCTGTTTTGTTACCTAGTAAATACCTTCCTTGATCCAAAGAATCTCGAAGAACTGCTGCCTTTGTCAAAACGTGACCTAATTCACAATTTATTTCAACCTCGGCAATAGGTAAGCATACTAAAGTTTCATCAAGAGGTGTTCTTAGCCAAACCTTTTCCTTAGTGAACATATCAGGTTTAACGTATTTTCCACAAATCAAATCAAGAGTTGCTCCAGTGTCTCTTAAGATTGGCATTTGAATTCCATTAACAGTGCCGATACTAGTGTAGGGAGCCATCAACTCATTAAATGTACTTTTAGCAATTTCATTAGATGCTACCGATTCTAAGTTCTTTTTATTTTGTCACACTGAGGCCGCAAATGACTATAAGAACCACACTCATAACATCGGAGTTGTTTTCGTTTTTCAAATTCCCTTTCATGTGCATAATTTGAATTTTTATTCTCGACTCTTTTAGGAACATGAGATTTATTATTTCGAATTACTTCATTAAACTTAAAGGCACGGTTTTCGTTTTGTTGACGAAAACCAAAATTACTTCGAGGGAGTTTTGTAAAATCTTTAGTCTTAAAACTATCTCTTAAGCTTTCATATTCATCTATTTTCTCTGCCAGATCATACGGAGAATTTATTTTAAGCCATTCCGCCAAAAAATGTTCTTTAATTTCAATTGGCACTCGACGTTTCAATTGATCTGTTACCATTAGCTCCTTAAGCTGTTCAAACGTCGTTATTTCTAATTCCGCAAGCCATTCCGTAAAGTAACTATTCAATTCTTGTGCATAATTTCTCCATGATTTTTCTGTCGTTTTCTGGTGTTTAAGAAACAATTGTCTTAATTTTTCGCTATTTAACTTGAATCGCTTAAGAATAAGTTCCTTCACATAATCGTAATCATCAGCCCTTTCTGGAGGTTCTCTAGCTAACATGTTAGATATTTCTGAAGGTAAAGCACTTACAAGATAAACTACCCATTCGTTTTTTGGAATATGAGCCATTTCTGCTCTACGCTCAAAATTTATTAAGTATAAACTCATCTCATCTTTCTTTTCATCATACTTTGGCGTTATTTGCATTAATTGAATTTTTGAGCTTGTTCAGTCCTATTTGTAACTGATTCTCTGTTCGAAATTGTGGCATTTGAAGAGATTTCCAGACGTTTCATTTCCAAAATATGTTCTCTTTCTTCACGTCTAATTCTTTCCTCTTTTCTAGTTCTTCGCGCCTAATTCTCTCCTCTTTTCTAGTTCTTCTCGCCTCTTTCTGTTCTTCTCGCCTAATTTTTTTCTCTTTTTCTTCTTGTTCCTTTTAACTCTTTCATCGATTACCCTATCTAAAATACATTTTACTTCTTCCTCGTTGAAGTTTTTACTAGCTAAAATTAATTTTTAATGTCTGGGATTTTAAAAGAATCTGGAACTATTTCCTAACTCTTCCGCTACTTCTATTAAATCTCCTTTTTCCCCGTGCTAAAAAGCCATTTTAATTACTAAACGTTTTATCTCAGAAGAGATGCAATAATGAGAGAAAAACAGACTATACCCACCAATATGCAAAATTTATTAAATAACTATTGAAATTATTTATCACACACTACTAATATAAACATATCAATAACGTTTAAAAAACTAAATGAAACAAACTGTATTATAATACAACAAAAGTATAAAATGGAAAATCAATTATTTCAAAAAGAAGAAAATGTTTAATATTAAATCTACTCTCGATTTCAAGTTATTATCACCAAGCTAATGATTGATACTCAGATAAATTGAATCATTAATCAAAATGTAAATATATTATATGTATAAATTATATAAAATCATATTCTTATATAGATACTACTATATTAAATCCAAAATGAAATTATACATATTTTTAATTCAAAATATAGAACACTACAATTCTTAAGAACAATACAAATTAACAGCTTTAACTAATCTAAACCAGAAATCAGCTTTCGATTTCAAATCAATAAACTTAGTTAATCATACACGACATCAAATAATGTTAATAACGTAAGATATTTTAAACATTAAGAATATATCTTTTCAAATTCTTAACAATGTAAAAAAACATATACGATTTAAATATCAAATAAATCAGTTTTATATCATATAAAACATTGCAAAGAACAATCAAACACATCAATAAAAATTTCACATTACATTAAATTCAAACCTATTTGTAATAATATACTTTCGTTTTCACATAACGAAATCAAAACCTTTTAAAAAATATATTCCTTTCTTTCTTAAAATATATATCAGTTGAACAATCAAAAACTAAGTATATAATTGTACTTTTGATTTTACACCTTAATCTATAACAACATAGTTATTTTAACACATATTCCTAAGTGAATTGAAATACATCAACCACATAAAAATTATGAAATACACATTTAATAAGATACACACTTTTCGTTTTAAAAAAATATTACACTGTAAATTCGAATACACGAAATACAGAAATTATCTTTTGTAATATGGAATACACCATTTACAAACTTATAAACAAAATTAATTGATGTAACATGAAAATTCACGTAAATAAGATTGGAACTAAATATTCTATAAATTTATAACATACCAACTATTTATTTTTAATTGTAGCCAGAGAAGGATTGATCAAAATGGCCTACCTGTATTCCAACATTTCGGCACGTAATCCATTATAGTGCACATAATTAATTTTCACAGTGGATGCTAATGCAAAGCATTATAAAAACATCCAAAACCGCTGCCACCAAAAACATAAGTTTGTTATGAAACAAACTAACGACTCCAAATTTAGAAAACAAAAACATTTAATTAACAAAAAATTTACAAGGAGTCATATTTGGGTTCATAAAACTCTCGCGCTTGCGTAGCGTACCAAAGAGTCAATATCAATTTCCAAAAACTGAAAAACGCAGCTTCTTCAGCCTGCTCCTCGCACCAATCGTCTCCCTACTCACCCTCCCCATCAAAGGCTCTGGAAATCGAAAGCGCTGAGTAGAAGACGTTACAATAGCAATGTACATCCAAAACATCAGTTTCTGTTGGAGACCCCAGTTTTTACCGAGCATTCTTCTACATGTCATAATACATTTATCTTGATTAATCTTGAACTCAACATGCTTATTAAAGGTGAGTTTCTATCTATTTAAGAAATAGGCCTAAATACTTCACCTCAGTCGCAACATTAACAGGAACGCCAAAAAGTTTAGGGATAGTAAAACCATCCCATTTCCTTTTGCATGTTAAAGATACAAGATTAATCTTATGAGGGTTTACCATCAGATGCCTCTCTTTGCACACCATTTACTAACATAACATATTTAACCATAAATTCACCATTTACTAACATAACATATTTAACCATAAATTCTCAACTAAGCACTTTGCATTAGTTGAGAATTTATGGTTAAATCCTTACCAACGGTAAGGATGACAATGTCATCCGCGTACCCATGAGTGTAATAGCCCATGTCATTAAGATATTTTATGAAACTATTAACTACTAGGTTCCAAAGTAAAAGTGACAAGACACCTCCTTGTGCGCAGCCTCTAGTAGTCTTCTTTTCGAGTAACTCATCAAAGATGTTCATTTGAATAACTCTATCCGTGAGAAGTGTCTCAATCCATTTAACAAGAATGTGATTGATTCTTGTAGCTTAGAGAGTCTTCAATCTTGGAGAGACAAGCAGATGTAAAGCTGTCTCAGTAGACTTACCAGGTTGATAAGCAAATTGCAGGTCATGCAAGGTTAATTACTTAAGTAATTATTACTTAAGTAATCCCTATCTAAGCATATCAATAATTTTTTCCATGATTTTCAGGAAGAAGGAGGAAGGTCTAATTGGTCTGAAGGACTTAGCCTGGTCATTAAAAACTTTCCCCAGGCTTAGGAATGAAAACAATCTTAGTCCTCTGCCAAAGTTTCGGGATACATCCCATGGCTAGACTAGCCCTATACATTCTAGTCAGCATTGGGATAATAAACTCATCGTTCTTTTGAATCATGACGGGCGTTATTCCATAAGGACTAGGACTCTTGAGTGGTGTAAAGGTGGAAATGGCTTACCTTACATTATTATAATTTATGATATTCTTAGCATATGTCCACTGAAACCATTGACTCTAATTAAAGAGCCAATGAACTAATATAAACAAGAGATATTAATAGCAATGACCATCATTGCTATTAATATCTCTAGCTTCTGGAAAGTGCGTTTTGGTCAAAACTTCCATAATTGTTTTCCCTGTATTACTGCTGCTAGCTGCCATCCTCCTCTTTTAAGGTGTCAACCAATATAGGTTCATCACTTCTAAGGATACGTTGGAGTCTAGCTCCTTCGGAGATAGAATTTACTTCTTCACAGAACTTCCTCCAGGATTCAGTTTTGCTTTTTCTAACATTTTTGTTATAATTTGTTAGGACCTTTTATAAGTATCCCATTCACCATATTTCTTAGCTCTATTAAAGAGTTTCTTAACCTTTGCCCTTTCAGCAGCCAGACAGTCATTTCACCAAACACATTGGGGTTTAATTCTCCTAGGGCGAACAGGGCAATTGTTGTTAAAAAATTTTAGAATATTCATTTGCAAACATTCTGCTGTGATTTCTAGATCCTAATCATTTCTAATAGGCTTGGACCCCAACTCAGTAAACCCCACAAGTTCCTCCTGAAACTTTTTCCAATTGGTCCTCATGAGGTCTCTGTACCATCGATCAACATTTATATTAGAGATGGGCTCAAAGTGGATATTCTGATGGTCTGAACCAGACGGTCTACCATCCACAATCCAATTCTTAATATTCTTACTAATGAGCTGAGTAGCAATGGTGATATCGTTCACTTCAGCTCCATTAGAAGTAATAAAAATCGGTTCATTGCCCCTAGTTAAAAAAATCTAAATTATTATTTAGGATGAATTCTAAAAGGCACTCACCCCTTTTTTTTGTGTCTGTACTTTCCCAGACAACATTATAAGCATTGCAGTCTAATCCTAGGACTACCTGTAAGTTATTTTCTGCACAAAAACGAAGGAGTTTATACAGATTTTCACCAGGTGGAGACTTCTCTTCATAGGGCAGGTATATGGGGCCGAAAACAACTTCTCAAACTCCACTCCCCATGTTGAGTCTAACTTTCACAGCTGTTAGGTCTCCATTGATAAATTCAAAAAGAGGTAAAATCTCAATATCTTTATCAACAAGTATGGAGGTTCTAGCATTACTATTTAAATCATAGATTAACTTACTTTTAGTACCTTTAAGGCTATTGATTCTACCCTTGACAAACCAAGTTTCTTGAATCAAAGCCAGGTGGAAATCCTCAGTAAGAAATTTCCTACTGAGGTTAGAAATACCTCCTCTACTGGATGTTGGCTTCAAGAACCTTCACCCCCCATTAGGTATTGGAGTCTTGTCTAGGACTTTGGCTTGAACTTGGTGGAGTCCGAAATAAACCTTATATCCCCTTCTACCAAATGTAGCCGCGTCCGCTTCAGGCACACAAAGGACGATGTCCTGATGGGTAATCTTTTCTATACAGAATATTCCACTCAGTTGAAGTAAGCCCACCATTCTGTGCCTCAATTTTTTTAAGATCACCTTGGGATCCAGTTTGCAGCATACCTTCGGAAGCTTAACAATAATTTTGGTGGTTCTTACAAGCTTCTTTGCCTCACCCACCAGAAGGTTTTGCTTCTGCCAGGGGTTAATATCATTAATATTCTGTTCCAGCCACTTAGAGCTCTCCAGATCTGCACAAATGATAATTAATGCCTCTGTTTCCAACTTACATGATAAGAAAGTGGGAGCAAAGCCCTCATCATTCTTTGTAATTTTTCCGTTATCAGAAGCTCCAGGTCGACAGCCTGTTCTTCAGTCAAACGGTTATCAGGATGTCCTTCAGTATTTACAGCCATCTTGACTACCGTGAGGGCCCTCCTGTAGGTTTCACTCGCAGGCTATACTGGCAGTTTTAGACGCTGAGTCTTGCTCCACTTCAGAACTTTGTTTCTTTTCACCTTTGCCCTTGGGTTTTTCAACCCAAGTTCCTTCAGCTATCTTCCTTTCCTTGGTCAGTCATTTCTTCTAAGCACCGGAAAGCCTTTTCTTAATTTTGATCTTATCTAGAGAGGCAGTCACGCTGGTTAGGCCATCCTGACCATCTCTAGATGTTGACGGTTGAGAGATCATTTTTACCTCCCTCTTTGAAGGACCCATTTCTGTTTCCTCGCAACTTTTCTCTTGGGTTACCTTGTCTTCTGGAGACTGGTCTACCTCAGGAGTTGTGCATGTAAAAACAGAAAGATTTTTATTTTTCTCCGCCTGTTAAGTGAAGGAAAAATCTCAGAAAAACAAAATATTGTCCACCCAATATTGCCTGAGATGCTAGGTAAGGCAGAATACTCTAGAGGTTTGACAGGCAACTAGAGGCTCCATTAAGACACTGTAACAACACTGCCATTCACCCTAGACATGGATCGCATAACACCATGGTTACAGAAGTTGTTCCGAGGCTCCTTATTAAGTATTCGGAGCCATCCCACTACAGGACGTCCTGCTATCCACCTGCCGACACACCTGGTAGCCGCTCAAGCCTCAGGGTGTTAAAACATACTTCTGATAGTAATCAGATTTAATTTTAACACTTTTTATACTTTCTTTATTTTGAGTTTTCCGTGATAAATAATCCAGAAATAACCATAAAACCTTTAGAAAAGCTTTCCTTGTTTTCTCTAAACCAATTTATTAAGTTTTTTACTTCTCTTTTTCTGGTAGTAAATTGATCTTTTTGTTGTAGTCGGGTAAATATATCCAAGCTTCATCAATTGTAAATATATATTTCCATTTTTTAACCACTGAATAATTTTTCTACAACAATCTGCACCGAATCTTACGCTGAGAAACATGCTTAGCTGTTATGCACTGAACATCGTAATTTTTTGTTTGGTTAACTTTAAATCAGAATTTATAATTTTATGTGTGTTCAGAGTTCCTAAAAAGATATTTAATAAGATGCGAATTTTTAAATTCAAAGATGTGTGGATACTTTTGCTGTGTACACATTTTTGGTCTCTTTTCCAATAAAATATGAACTTTGACGTTTCTTTCCTTTCATATTAAATATGTCACTTATTTTACGTGTAAAAATATTAAAACCATGATTTTTTACATTTTTTTTAATATCTGAAGAGTATTTCTCATAGCAGAAACATAACCTTCGATCCCCTGTTTATTTTTCAGAACGTTTTGAGTCAAATAATATTTCTAATGCGGAAACGATAGCTAATCCCTGTAATAATAATTTGATGCTAATTACATTTTTATTTTAAAATTAATAGTTAACTTCATGAATAGAATTAAAATCGTTACAAAAATATGTGAACAACTTCTGTAAAGGAAATATCGTCTGAAGCAAAATATAAAATACATCAAAAACTTCCATTTAATTATTGTAGACTTTTTAAATAATTTTCATAGCAAAGCTGTTCTGGTAATATATATTTCACAGCGAATACCGAAAATTATTAAAAAAATTTAATTTGTAAAACTAAATTTATAATGTAACGAAATGTGGATAACGAAAATACGATGGACTAGAATCCAACAAATATGGGGACACAACAATGAATGCAGTAGTTCAAATAGTAAGTTTTGAAAATACTGAAAAATTGAACTTTCTTGAGAATCTCGTGTGAAATTCAATTAGTTCTAATCATGTGAGCAAAGTGATCATGTAGTGATAAACTAGATAAAACTTAGGTTTGTTAAAAAGCACTAAAAAAAATTAAAACTTTAGATATGATAATGTATTTCGATACAGAAATAATAAAAAATGAATAAAAAACTAATGCTGAAGGGGGGGTGGTTTCGGTCCAATTAGACATTGTATGCAGAAAATGCCCGTTGAGCAACAAACGAATCAAATATATTAAAAATTCAAATTACTGAATAAAGACTTTGTAACTAAAAGTGCAGAACTACCACGATTTTTTTCATATTATTTTTAATTGATTTTAACCCTGGGCTTCAATAAATATCATACTCAAAATGTCAGATTTACTGAATTGAAATATTTAGAGAATAAGACTTTTTTTGTGATTGGTTGTTACCAAAGTAACTTTGCCACTTTGAAACATACTGACGTAAACTTAGTTCCAGTTATTCATTACTTGACTCACCAATAATGAAAAATTAGTTTCGAATATTTGCCAATATATTATGTATTTACTTTTCTCATTTTCCTTTAATCAAAACTTTAAGCAGCCAAACCACTTGAAAATTCATGTAAATCATTCGCGTGATTCTGTTTCATGGGAGGCTGGTTGTAATGGCTGAAAACTCGAAATGACTATCTCTGTACAATAAATCATTTTTACAATAAAATCAAGCATCGGAACATCTAGTAATTATCTCACGATACATACATGTTCGTGTGCTGTCTTTATGAGTATTTATGCCAAGTGGACGCAGGAAAATCAGACAACTATCAGTCACGTCGGAGTTCATCGTTAAATAAGAGCGACGATAGTGACTAAAACATTACTGACTTGTGAGCTGAGAAATATTTCTATTGTAACCCATGTTGCATTCGGTCGTCAATCGAATCATTGTCTGTCTCCAACTGATCTTATTGTACCAAGCAAATCAGCCTCTAATTTCCTGTGTCGTTAATTATGAGCAGACGTCCAAATATAGTGACATTTGGTACTTATCTCTCACCGTCGTTCGCATACCTAGTTAGCTTAGGTGCTCCCATCGATTGGTAGCAAACAGCCAATGCACAGCAGTTTCTGATGTATTCATTCTGAGTCTGATCCATCACTGTCTGCTTGCAGTCAAATTCCCTTAGATCAGCAATCTTTTAAAACACACACCTTATCACGGGAAGGATGCTTGGCGATAATTTAAATACCATTCCCGATGAATTATGTGGGTTAATAAAATTAATACCACTTTCAAGAATGTGGTAGACGATAAAAACTTACTTCATTACTCGCTGAATACAAGTATGACTATATACAGCCATGGATTGCAAACATAGGGGAGCAAATTCAATTTCAGAAACAATTCATTTGTCAGTTAGATTAAGTTATATTTATATTCAGGCTATATTTATAGATATCAAAATGATATATCATTTGATGATTCTGATCTTATGATATTACAGGCTGAGCTGGTAGCTGATGATTTAGGCTTCCATTTAAAGGTTTAGATTCCCTTTTTATCTGAATTTATATATGTATATAATTTCTCAATAATTAAGTTAAGGGATTCGATCTATTAATATGGAGTAGTTTAATATAAATCTCCATGGTTTGCCAAAAAAGTATATCGATTCTGTGATATGAGAGACTACCGTCATCTGAATTTAACGTAATCTAAATTGTAGATAAACCACTGTTCACAGTTATTACGCGCGCCACAATTATGGTAAGAGCAGTTATTCAATTAAATGAAAGAATCAAATGTTATTTCTTTTAAGTTCTGATTATTTTCGATTAAATAAAATGTCTTAACTTGCATATTCTACCATACTTCTTCGTGGCTGGTCGTCTAATCAAAAATAAAATCTCGAAAAAAAAGCATTTTTACCGTTGTCCATTAATTTTTTGGGCATAAGTCAATAAAATGGAATGTTTTTATCGTTCTAAATGAGCAGCGTTAATCACATCTATTGAAGATGACCCATACGCAAAATGTAACCATAAAGCGCAAGAAAAACAACTATTGCATTTTTGTTGTAAAGGATCATTAAACATTAGTTCACTAGTTAAAAGTATTAGATACACCTGCACTGCTTGAAAAAGTTGCAATGTCTACCTGACTTTCAGTATTAGGATCCATTAAGTTGAAGTAAGGGGACAGTTATAGTAAATTTTTGATCCTCTGAAAAACACTAGATGAGACTTATACTTACTCATACGATTTTCTAAAAACTGAAATAATTGATAGTCATATATATATATATTACTCGCCATTAAAATTGCTACACCAGGAAGCAATGCAGATAACAAAATGATATTTATTGGACAAATATATTATACTAGAAATAACAAGCGATTAAATTTTTAAAAAATTTGGCTAGATATATATATATAGATCCTGAGAAATCAGTACCCAGAACAACCACCTCTGGCAGTAATAACAGCAGTTATACGCTTGGGAATTGAGTCAAACAGAGATTGGATTGCATGTACAGGTACAGATGCCCATGCCCATCAACACGATGCCACAGTTCATCAACCGTAGTGACTGGCATTTGGTGACGATCCAGTCGCTTGGCAACCATTGACCAGGCGTTTTCTATTGGTGAAAGATCTGGAGAACGTGCTGGCCAGGGCAACAGCCGAACATGTTTCGTGTCAAGGAAGGTCCGTACAATACCGGCAACATGCGGTCGGGCATTATCCTGCTGAAACGTAGGGTTTCGTAGGGCTCGAATAAAGGGTAGAGTCACGAGTCGTAACACACCAGAAATGTAATGTGCACTGTTCAAAGCACGTCAATGCGAACAAGAGGTGACCGAGACGTGTATCCAGTGGCATCCCATACCATCACGCCAGGTGATGGGGCAATATGACGATGACGAATGCACTGCCAGTGTGCGTTCACCACGATGCCGCCAAACACGGATGCGACCATCATGATGCTGTACACAGAACCTGGATTCATATGAGAAGATGACGTCTCGCCATTCGTGCACCCAGGTTCGTCGTTGATCACACCATTGAAGGCGCTCTTGTCTATGACGCAGCGTCAAGGTAAACCGCAGCCATGGTCTCTGAGCTGAGAGTCCATGCTGCTGCAAACGTCGTCGAACTGTTCGTGCAGACACTTGTTGTCTTCCAAACGACCCCGTTTCTTGACTGACGGCTCGTGACGTGGTTGCACGATCCATTACGGCCATGCGAATAATATGCCTGTCTTCTCGGCTGCTAGCGATAGGTGGCCGTTGAGATCCCGCATGGCGTTCGGTATTACCTTCCTGAACCCATCGATTCCATATTCTGCTAACAGTCATTGGATCTCGACCGACGTGAGCAGCAATATTGCGATAAGATAAACCGCAATCCCGGTGCGCTACAATTCGACCTTTATCAAAGTCAGAAACGTGCTGGTACGCATTTCTCCTTCTTACACGAGGCATCACAGTAACTTTTCACCAGGCAACAACGTTCAAATGAAATTTGTGTATGAGGAACCGGCTGAACAATTTCCTCATTTAAACACAATGTAGGTGTCGCTATTGGCACCTGCTTTGTCTGAATGCGCTGAAAAGCTAATCATTTGCATATCACAGCACCTTCTTCCTTTCGTATAAATTTCACGTCTGTAGCATGTCGCGTTCTTGGTGTAGCAATTTTAATGGCCAGTAGTGTGTGTGTGGGGGGGAGGAATTGAAAACAAAGGAAATTTCTCTGAATCAATGTATAAAGTAAACAAGGAAGTTCTTACCATTTTCGAATTACCATTGAAAGAAGTGAGAGTAAATATGCAAATTAAAGTATGATCTGATTGAAGCACCGGTCAGACAAGAATATCAGTTAGAACAACATGCCCACCGCGCAAATTCATTAATCGTAACTCGTACAGAAACTAAGAGAAACAGACATATCAAAAGAACTCGTTCGTTGTTTGCTTTATAGCTTCAAAGTGAATAACTGTAGCCGCTCTGTTTTCCTCTTCTCATGGACAGTCAAGATCTCCATGTATTGGCCGTGTGCAGCAACCCTTTGGACGGATGATTCACTGTTGTAATAAGCTACAGTTGTGGCTAGTCTGCTAGGGATCAAGTGATGAAGTCACAATCCTTGGGCTTAACGTTAAGGGTGGTCACTGTTTTTGGTGGTAAATCCTAGTGTATGGGTGTCTACTAGCATTATGATAAGCGCCGAGACTGGAACTGTCGAGAGCTGGTTGTTGCCATCCTTGTGTGGTTCCCTAGTGGGTGGCACCGTCGATCCTGAACTATTACAAATATCCTATGGATTCTAATCATTTCATCGTGGAAACTAATTCAAGCACTTGTTACATGTTAATAAGAACTCTAAATACTTTCCATAGAGTATCGCCTTTTGTAGTATAAAAACTTCTTACATCTGTTATCGGTAGCATTCAAAATGTTAAAAAATGACGATCGAGAGAGCTTCTTGTTCAAGTTGACTCAAAACAAGCTTTAATAATGAGTAATTAAAAAATTGTTTCATTTCCGGTCCAAATATCATTTTATAAAACTTAAAGTGAGTTTCGTGGTGTTCTTTCTAATCACGATTTCATAATTGTTACAGAAACAGAAATTTTGGAAGAACTTCGTGATCAAAGAATTTGTGCTGCACGTTGTATAAACATTCGACGTGACGGTATATTTAGTACTACCCAATATATTGTTTTACATTTTCAAGCACCAATATTACCAAATTTTATGAAAGCAGGTTATATAAATTTCAAACTTCATCTATACATTCCTAACCTTCTTGGGTGTTTTAAATGTCAGACATATGGTCCCCCCCCAAAAAAAAAGCATGTTTTTTTTTGTCGCTCAACGGTCATTTCCAAAAAGCATGTAGGAACAGTAATCCTACATTTGGAAAATGTGCACAATCTGATCATGAAATTAGTGATTGTACTTAAGAAATTTTCTAGTGTTGTAACTGTTCTGTTCCACATGCTGCATTTCCCAAATCTTTTCCTATATGGATCTTGGAGCAAGAAGTAATTTCAACCAAGGTAAATATTACTTATAAATATTACTAGAAGCAATACAAATAGTTCACCAAACAATGGTATATAAATAGTACGCAAAAAAAGTACACCAAAAGTTGACATTTCCTATTCTACTTTACAAAAAATGCAAAAATAAGCAACTATCCAGCAAAAAAGTGCAGTTTACCAATATTTCCTCCACTTTTAACTTTGTCGTCTAAATCCACTTTGCCTACAATTTCTAACAGCACAAAGGAATCTACTTCAATTACCAATAAATCTAAGACAGTTGATACAAAAAATAAAAAACCAAAATCTAGAGAAAAAAAAGTATTAAAAGAATGATTGAGATCTTTACTCCTCTGAAACAGATATGGAAATGGACTCTTCTTCTACACACCTCTGACCGCCTCGAAATGTAGAAAAGACAGGCACAAAAAGCAATCAAATAAAACCTGCTCTGAGTGACGTTAATTTCATGTAATTCTCGTAGTTCTCAGAACATTGAAGTTTTTCTTTTTTTTTTTTCCGATAACATTTGTCTCATTTTTCTGACTTTCATGAATTCGTTTTAGTGCCTTTATTTTTCTGAGTCATTCATCTCAACATTTTCAATCAGTTCTTACACAAAGATCAATGAATTACTCAAGTATTTAACTTTATGAAACGTTATATTTTTGGCTCAGATTATCCCATTTGAGGATGTTACGCCATTAAAATAAAATCAACTCAAAAGATAAAATCCTGAAAATTCGCAAACATTAACTCTGATAGGTTTGCATACAGAAAGCTGAAATGCAACGTTATAACAGTTGATAGAATCGAACTTCGAAAGAGAATCTTCTCTGAAAACAGTGTTGACTGCTGAATAGTTAATGCTCATGCCTTGAATTTAAGCCCACTAGTTCAATTTCTACCGACGTTATGGATAGTCATATTGGTTATTAGTACACTTTAAACCGTAGAATCAAGTCTATTTAGCCACGTGTGCAAAAAATGACTATAGAGTTTCACCAAAACCAAATGGAATAGATTCCAAAATATTGCTACTGAGCCATGATGACCTTACCTGCAGCTTAATCGGAACATCAAATTTGTTCTAACGGTGCATAGTGTGAAATCTTTTTATTTACATTACTTATTAGCTATGATGCTTATTGGCTAATAGCTAGATTTTTAAAGCTAATTTTTGACGCAGTTTTTCCATTTTTGGTTCTTTTGCCATAAAACCCAACCAACCTACTGTTAATGGAATGCAAAAAATCGCTGTGAGATATTAAAATGACTCAAATTGAGTTAGCGGATTTACGATGTACATATGATGATCATGTGAAATGATACGTCTACCCGACAAGTCTGCTTGACTACCTAAATAGCAGTTCAAATGTTATATGTCATTGTATGCATGTATATATTATGTTAATTCATTTATCGGAAGTCATATTTGTGCAAAATTAGACAGTTACACAAACAAATCTAAGCTGACAGCCGAGTGATTTTCGCCCTAACCTTCTATTCTGTAAGTCGTAGGCTTAAGTCTCATCTCGGGCATTTGATAGTGTAGAATCTACTTTAACAATACGTTCTAATCAAATAGAATCTCATGTGCAGACATGGTTATGTCTGCACATGAGATTCTATTTGATTAGAACAAAACAAAAAAGGCAACCAAATTAACTATTTAGTAAAAGTAATAAATCATTATATTAATAAATGAAAAAAATAATGCATCAACGATTTTGTTCTCTAGTTTCACTGAGGATACGTTTTATGCTAGTATTCTATAACCTAGAATTAATTTTGTCACAACTTATTTATGTACTTTTACAATTTTCATAGAACTTGCTTATATATTTAATACTAGTTTTTAACTGGGCTTGAAAACTGTTTTAGCATAAGTAGTTGTATAAGTAGTGGCGCATTTAAAATATAAGGACAAAATTTTAATTCAGTATATAATAATCAATTCCTATTTCTACCTCAAAATCTCTCATTGTTACGAATATATTTTATCTCATCTGTTACGAATTTAATAATAATAATATATTTTATAACTAGTAATTAATCAATGCATATACATTTGTTTGGACTAATTATTGAAATGAATAAATATTATACCAACTGTGTGATATGAAACCCACAAAATAAAGCTCCTGAAGAAATTTGTAATAAAATAATAATGCATATCGAATTTAATCCATGTAATTTTTATTAAATTTTTTACACTCTTAACACTTTGTTTCCCATTTGAAAACAGTTCATAAAATGCATTTTAAGAAACAATTTCTTAACTAGCCTACCTTTTATTAAAATCCTTACTCACTTTAAAAGTGTTAAGAAATTTCAAGAATTGAGAAAATCAAACTTAAAAAACCTGGGGTTTATTCATAAGCATTATATACTTATCAGTTAAGTAAATGTCAAGAATGAAGTCATATATATAGAGAGAGAAAAATTCATAATTGTATTTTTCTTATTTCTACACAGAGTATGTGTCTTAAAAAAAGGATGTTTTTTTAAATATTAAGTTCATCAATGAAATGGTCTAAAAATAAGTTTTATCTGGAGTTACAAACATTAATATATTTTACGACTGCGGATAAATCCGATAGTTATTAACTGTTTCATATTTGTTGAATGCTGGAAGTATTTCCATATGTCTGGTCGGAATGATCTGAATTCTGCAAGTCATAAGGGAAATTTCCCATTTCAAAAAAAAAAAAAAAAAAAAAAAAATGACTAAGGGAAAAGAGGCAGATAATTATTTCCTTTAGTCTGGCAAATTATTGCAAAAAGAAAATAAGTGATGCAACCTTTAATTACCTTTGTAATTTCGTCTTTATATCTTACTCGTGTTTGATCGGAATTAAGAGAAATTGAATGGAATGCAACTTTCAGAATCAAAAATTCTGAAGAAGGAACAACTTGTGTATAAACCACGCAGAGATAGCTCATTTTGTTCAAAATGTATTACTTATCAAGATGTTGGGAGACTTACTCTCTTCCCCTATAATGTGAACATCTTCATCAATAATAAAATGTTTTGTCGTCTCTTGAAATTTGTATAAATGGTCCACATTATAGTTTTTCAGTACTTCTGTACTAGTCACACTTTTGCATTAAGTTTTGTGGTACAAGATCGAATGCTTACGCCGTTGAACAATAAAAGTACATTTTTCATAACAAAAATTTCAAAAAAGGATTTTGGGAAAATGATTGAGTACAGATATTTATGCACTTTTGCAGACATTTTTATATGATGTATTGAAAAGTTTGATGTTTTAAAGAAAAGTTAAAAAAAAAATTGAATTACTTTTTATCAATGGAGCATTTTACAGTACTTAAATGAAATTTTTTAGTGAATTACACTATAAATAGCAAATTATAAATATCAATTTCCAATAATTTTGTACATTTTCAGATCTATTTCTATAAGTGAAAAAATATAGTTTAAATGATCTAATTCAGTGTATTTTTCAATGCTTTTGACATGTTTGGGAATTTTTGCATTATGAATATTCGGGAAGACCTATTCCCAAATCGTTTTTATTTATAATGCGAAAAAAAAAAATGAACTTTTCTAAGTCTAAATTATAATGCTATAAATGGTTAGAGTTTAGTTGATGACATTCAGTTCAATAATAATTCATGTATTTCTTCGTGTATACATGCTGGCACTTCGGAACGCGATGCCATAAAATGTATTTCATTATTGGATAAGTTTCCTTACGCGAAAACTCAGAAGGCAGTTGAGGGTTATTATTATGGTTTTGAGATCAATAGGCATTGGAATCGAATCCACTATCTATTGATTTCAAAACCAGAATAATAGTTAGTGGATTGAAGATATTTGTAATTGAGAATGTGTGAGTTAAAATAGTAAACCGAGGTTGAAGTAGCCTTTTCCTGGACAAAAATTATCAATAGAGTGACAAACCAACCAATAAACTTTAAGCTGCGAAAGTAAATTTAAAGCGATAATAATCAGATAAGATTGGAGCTATTTAATTAGTTTTATTATAATATTAAGTTTTACATATTGCTCAAACTTTATTAATTATTGATCAAATATACCATGAGTAATACTTAAAGAACATGTAGTAATACAATTTCAAATAAATGGGAAGAAAAATTACTGTAGTGACTGAAAAGAGATAAGTTAGCAAAAATTTTCTAAATGAATATTTCTTAGTGAATATGTTTCGACAACTCATTGTGCTGTTTTTTTTATGAGCTGTTCTCTCTCTCTCTCTCTCTCTCTATCGATCGATCTCTATAATTGTATCTCTCATTATATAGATATATAATCTTACTACCTTTCTTTTTCATATAATCATACAAATATATATGTATGAGGGGCGTGTTCACAAATTTCATCTGAAAAGTTGAGCGATAAAAAATTTTTTTTAAACATATCAAAACTATTGAAATTTTAGAAACAATCATTTTTGAGCTCTGCATCTTTTACCTCACTATCCAACACGTTTCCGGACATCTCACTGTCAAAAAAACGTCGCAATTTAAAATTCGGGAAAAGACGCATCTTCTCTAAAAACCTCCAACGAATGAATCGATAATCTAGAGGTTGTTCACCTATTTTTAGAATGATATAGCGGCAATAATTAATTTTTCATTTATTTCACTCTTCCTTATTTTCGCAACAATTCTTAATATTAGTCTTTCTGTAGTTAATATTAGTTTACATTGTAATTCGCTCTTATGGAATAAAAATAAGGAAAATAATGAACATTCTTTAAGGAGGTGATTAGTCTGCATTTAAATCATTAAGTAGAACAGGGTAACTAAGCAGACAAATATCCATTGAAGAATTATAAGTATATGCATATCCACCTATCATTTTTTTTCAACGGAAAGCAAAAGAGATTAACATTAAAAATAAAATGTAACAATCAAATATAACATACATTTCAAAGAACAGAAGTAATCCGAGAAGTAGGGGAAATTTATTTAAACAGACAATTTTTCTCATTTAATACAGCTATTTTTTAAAAGGAATAATACTTAATTTTTTTAGAACATGACTATGCAGAACGATATTGTAAACTTCCGTTAAAAAGTCATTATTGTAAAATGTTTGTGAATGTTAGTGAATCGAAAGTTTTATGTTAAAAGAGGCAATAAAAATAGAGGTTTTATAAATTATAGAAAGTATTTCGTATCACAATAATGTTATGTTTCACATTAAACTATGTTTGAGAACGGCTATAAATAAAAACCAGTATTAATTGCGACAGATAAAATAGAAAAATATGCTGACGCCTTCAAATTGGTGCTGAGTCCCGAGACATAACTCCTTAGTCTTAGTGCTTTTAGCTATGACGCTTAGTCTAGTGATTCATTTTTATTTTTGTCCATCCCTTTTTCAAGCAGATAATGAAAAAACTCTAAGAATTAGTTAATTTCCACGATGAATAGCTATGTTTAATTGAGAAAAATCCACAATATCATCAAGATACGAATTTTGCTGCCGCACAGAATTCAATAAAACATTCATGTTGTTGTTGTTCTCGTGTGCCAGCTAGGCTGGCATATTGGGGTGTGCTGCTCCACTTTTCCAACTGAACCTTATTTGGTGTGGAGTCCGACTTCTTCAGTACACACACATGCCATAGGGACCCGTTTATAGGGTAAACAATCATTCACACACAAGAAAAGGACAAAGACAGAATAAAGAGAGTGAAAGTACATCCATGCCTGAACCAAGATTCGAACCCAGGACCTCCTTATCCGTAGTCAGGCACGCTGATCACTAGACAAGTTGGCCGGCAAAACATTCATGTAATTATAGTGAATTAAAATGCCACATAAATGCTCATAATTTAATCCTCTATATTGTTACATTTTATAGATGTTTACTACATGTATTTCAAATAATTAATTTAAGCATAAGTATTTGCGAAACATTTTTAAAAATATCTTCAAAGTAAAGCTTCCTAATCAAATTTTGAAGTTCCCGAGAAAATATCATGAAAAATTATGATCGAAGTAAATGTTAAAGCAATTATATTTTGACAATAATTGTCCATTTCTTCATATTTCATCAAAAGAGATGGTATTTGCAACCGTGTTGCATTTGATCCTGACCGACACTTTGATGTTGACCGACCTCGAACCAAAGATCGACACTTGGATGTTTTAATACATATCAACTAAATAGTGTTCTGTTGATATAGTGTTGAAACTTTTCCCGTGTATTTATATTTTTCTACCAAAATTATGAAGTAGTGTGTATGCATCGGATTTTATCTGTCGCAAACTGGGCGAGGATTGTTTGTATACGCTGAATTGACGTAATGAATTTTATTTTTATTAATGTAATATTCGTATACATTATGTATTTGAAATTATCACTGATTATTTTTGGTTATCTACTCATATTTTGAGGGTAATTTAATATTGCTGTTAAATTATATATGTATTCATTTTCAAAGTTAATTAGTTTTTCTTGGATTCAAAAACAAACAAAAATAATCCTGGTTCGCAGAAATTCTTTATTATTCCTAGTATGCTTTGTTACCTTAAATTTTACTCGTGCCTGCAAATAAAAGAACCACTTTTAACTTATTTAAGTATAAATGTTAAATTCTTTTTAATTAAAAAAGCGGATAATTTTGATTGAATAATTTTCTTAAAAGTTAATTATTTTTTTACTGTTGGAACAAATTTATTTTTTAAAAGTACAGATTTTTAGTGTAGATTTAAAAGTATTTATAGAAAAAATTTATATTTTAAAAGTGATGTATTTTTATTTCAAATCATTCGATATACCGATGAAAACCCGATAACCAGACAGTACTTTACGGGGTCTTCTCACATCCTTTCACTGCCAAATGTGCAGATTTGTTTTGAAATAATATTTATTTTCGCTTTATTTAAGTCTTTAAGTACATTTCTAATTTTAAAACTTCAATTTCTCATCGAATAATTCGTTAAAAAAATTTAAACATTGATAAAAAATTTTACCAAGCATGCAATATTTAATATTATGCTTTGATAATCGTATAATGCAACATTTCTCCTAATTCTTTCACAGTACACAGAACTGAATACCAGCTTACTTTCATAAAAATTTTAAAATTAGAGAGAATATTATTAAGAATAGAAAAGAGTTCTTGAATAGAAGAATATCAACATCTCTTCAGGTTAGAACAATTTAGTAGGAAGCTGTAATAAAAATCCATGGATTGCGATAAGAAATATTAACATTTATGATTTCTAAAGTAAAATATTTTGATAAATAAATAGTTTTGCGGTGAAATTCATGCCTAATCTCTTTTTATATTTGAGTCTATTGTATAAATTTTACCTTGAAATTTTTCTGCAACAAAATTTTTATCTTCTTTTTTCTCGGCCACTAAGAATATTTCATTTTTGGCACAAGTGGAAAAATATTGAGGAATTTTAAGTAGAATGGGTAATCCCCGTTACAAAAACTAATTTTTAATAGTTACTGTACAAACTGTAAGTTTTGTTCTTTTCACAAAAAATATGTATTGTTTTATAAAAGCTGAGGAATCGTTTCATTAATATGTTTGGTATTTTATGTATATTGACAACACGTTGCGAATAACCGCTAATAGCATCTGTAAATCAACATCTACAACATGAGATGGGATTTTTCATACTGAGGCATTTTCAAGTATCTTGAAAAACTTCCTTGCACTCGTCTCGACCAAAGAGCACGCAAAAAGAAAAACAAAACAGCTCTTTGTCAAGGTTCAACACTGGGCTAGGACTTACTAGGGAATTTTCAGAATAGTACAGGTAAATCCAGGTAAGGGGGATGAACTCTCTTTTTGATTAAAACTATAATATTATAAATTAAAGTATTTCAATTATTTATAATTGAACTACAACACATGAAAACGAAATTTTATAATACCCAATTTTCCATTCCAAAAATATCTCGTAATACTTTTCCAACATGTTTTAATTTAAATTGAAAATAGTAAGCAGTAGCATTCCCATATTTTGTAAGTAAGATTAACTTACTAAGATTGTAACCATATATATTTTGTAACTAAGCTATATTACGGAATATACGTAATATAGCTTTAATTTGATTTTTTATGAATGGAATTTTTAATTTTGAAGCATTGCTTGCAATTAATATATGTATCAAAATATGAACAATGAGTATGCCGCTGTTTTATCCAAGAAATCAACCATTTTTCCTTGGAAATTTAATCTGGCCGAGATTTAGATTCTGGAATAGCTTTTAAGCGAATACAAACATAAATGCTAAAGGAATTTCAGACTTGAAATTGAAAGTATTTCTGTTAAGTTTTGTTCACAAAATATTTAAATCTATTTCTTAATTTGTCAGCGTTGTGTGACCAGTGACTTTTGATTTCAGTCGCCATTGACGTTTATTTCCCCATATAAAATAATTCTATTTCATTTAAGTTTTACGGGAGTAATATATACTTCTCATATCTGACATTATATTATTAAAAGAGTTGCTGTGTGCAATCAAATGATCAAAATAAAATATTAATCTTTTTGTAAAAAAATATAGCAGGATTTTAGGAAAACTATGGCATTTCCATTTGCTATTTTGTTTTAGTACGGCATTTATAAATTTTTTTTTTTACAAAAAATTGTTTTCTTAAAAAGATGTGTAATTTTTAAAATTTAGAAGAGAGGAAAAAAAAAAAAAAAAACTATTTAGGTGACACATAGTTTTGATTATAATTTAAACCCTTGACTTCAAGATTTCTACAGTTAGAAGATTTAATAATTTCTATTTTCCATTTTAGGTATAACTTTTCCTATTCAGATTTTTACAATTATTTTCAGCTAGTTAGATTTAAGAATAACGCTTTATTTATATTTTTTATACAATAGTCAAAGAAACAAATGTTATGGATGTATCCAACAATTGGTCATACAATAAACCATCAATACACACATAAAAAATTTATAATTTATTTTCTTATTATTAGAAAATAACAATCATTGGAATGAGTACTGAAGACCGATTGTCCGTCAAAAATGGAAACCATTGTCTTTAAGTTCTAAATGAGATTTTGTCTAACACTAAAGTGATATGCCATTTACGCGCAGATTTTAATGTTTCACATTAAAAAAATTATCCTTTTTCTAAAACATTAACAAAGCAAACTTACATTTAATAAAAAGGTTCTTAAAACATTTATTCATAAAATTTCCTCAAATTAAAAAAAAATTTAGTGAAATTTCACTAAATTTTTAATTCATCAGAATTTTTATTCTTTTCTTTTTTTTAATGCTCTCGGAAATAAATTAGAAATGAATGTCAAAAGAAACTTTTTTTATGAACGAAAGCAATAATAGAAAATCCTTAGTCATTGTATTAATATATACGCATCGATCATTAAACGCATACTTCCATCATTCGAGCGAAATAAAAGTGCCTAAATATTATATTCTTTTAAAAAATATATTAAATGTTCGTACTAACACTTGCATCTTTAGTAATAGCGTAGTGTAATTGGTACTAGGGTCTAAAATTATAGTTAGAGATTCTAAGCGACTGATAATTAAGCTGATTTTTCTTTTATTTTTCTCGTAATGTGATTTTTCTCGTAATTATATACATAAATGTAAGTCTCTTCCAATTTTCTTATACAGGGCAGGCCCATGGTAAATTAAATACATATACTTATTAAAATATAGGATGTTCTTAAGCCCGTCCGATCGCCCCTAGACCCGTGTTTCTAAACCCTCAAGCAAAAAATAAGCAAGTTGCGAAACTATCTATATTAGATTAATATTGTGAGCTGTGTTGAGGGAATAATTTTCTATTTCACTTAAAATGTAATCTGTGTGTTTGCTTGTTTTTGTGAGATTTATTGGGGCAAATATCCAATATTGGACATTTCCGCACCGTATAATATTTAAAACTAATAGTAAAATTTCATGTAATCTGTGTGAAACACGAATAAATGAGAAGCTTCTATTTCTTAAGATTACATACAGAATACTTCTGTATGTAATCTTACTAGTATTTCATTCTTAACCATTTATCTTGAGACTCGATAAATGGTTAAGAATGAAATCGATTATTATTCACATTCAAAAATGTGATCTTTAAATTAAAATTAAAGAATATGTATAAGACGGCTTTTTATCCGTTTTTTTAAATTAAAGTGAAGTTCAGAATTCAATTGCTTCCTAAAATTCTTTAAGAGGTATGTTAAATGGGTTTCAACTGTGTAGAATAAGAAAAATTCCTATCTTTCCAAGGAAAAAGTGCAAGCTTTATCTCAGTTCGAGAATTTATGCAAGTAAATTCAAATTAAAAAGGATGAGATTAATCTAAAATCCCAGTGACGTTTGTTTTTATTCCTAATTTTCTTATCTAATTTGCCTTTATTAAGATTTAATGAAACTTTGTATACTATTTCAGTAGTTTTGTTTTGATGCTTTGAGTCAATATTTACACTGCAAGTCTAATTTTAATAGTCGAATAGAATAAAAAATTCTATACATTCAAACCTGTTTGTATGCGGTAAATAGGGACCGCATAAAAATGTTTCCCGTGAAAAATAACTCAAAACCTTACGAAATAACTGGGAATTGCGTTTTCAAATGAAAAAAAAAAAATTCAAGGCACAAAGCTTTGGGTTTCGGTACGTCCCTCAACGGACATTTGTTGCACACGCAATAGCTAATTAGAGTGGGACTTACATTTTAAAGTGGATTCCGAACCACTGCAAACATCCAAACCCAAAGTGGGATTCAAACCCATGAACTGTTGAGCTGAAGGCTAGTGATACCCCGATAAGGCAAAGAAGAAAGGTGAATTTAAAAGACTTGCATTATTTTCATAAAGATAAATATAGGGAGGGATAAGCCAAGAGACCAGTGCTAAGCTAGGATACATAAATCTAGTTTATAATGGGGTAAAAATACATGTATAATGACGCACTATTTATGTAATAGGATGAAATACAATGAAAAATCAAAGAAATTAAATGGATGATCAAGACATTTAATATTTCATTGTTAATTTTCTCAATGATGTAATTTTATTAACCGCTCAAAAAAATCGTATGAAGAAAGACAGCAAAAAAAAAAAAAAAAAAAAAAATTGGTATTTTTTTTGAAAATGGTTAAACAAAATTAATAGATTTAGAAACAAATATCACAGTATCTGAGTTATATTCAAAATTTAAGTACTAAAATTAATGTAAGCAATGTCTTTGCTTTACTTCTTACTATACCTAATTAATGGATGTAAATAAAATTATTTTTGAATTCTTCTACCAATTTTGACATTTGTTTTGTTATTGTTGTTGTCGTGTTCATAAAGGTGCAAATGAATTTTATATTCCTCCAAAAGTCCTGGTGACGAGGTCTGCCAGTTCTGGGGCCCGGAGGCCAAATATATTTTGCTGTTAAAGTGAAATAAAATATTTAAATATCTGATAAATATTTTAGAAATAAATAAAATCTTATCAAGTTTTCATTTTCGAAACATTCTCATTTGTTCAATAAATTTAAGAACTTTTTTTCAGTGAACTATTTTTCTTATTCATTAACTTCCTAGAATTGTATAATATTTATGCTCTGTGATCTATATATATATATATCATTTTAAACAGACTTAAGAGATTGGCTACAGCCTCTGAGCCGCGATGACAGCTTCAGATTTCGATTCGATTTTCATCGCAAACATCGATGTTTATATTGTTCAAAACTCATTTCAAATTGTCGGTCGAATTAGTTAAGTGAACAGAGAGTTATTGTAAATACTCCAGAAAAGATAAATTCGAAAAGTTATCATAGAATTCTGTGATGTGTGTACCTCCTTTAAAATACTCTCAAATGAACTGCGTCACATTAATTATTAAAAGGACACCGCATTAATGAGCATAGCTTCGAAAAACATTCTTATCTAGTTATTTTGTTTATGTTCTCGCGTACTTATTGCCTACTCATTAAACATCCAAAACAGCTTTCACTCTTTTCTGATTATACACACAATTTTCTTGTCTGTCAAATGATAACTCTAGATATATTGAAGTTCTTGATGTAATTTATACTCATGCTACCATTTTTTGAAATGTCAAATAACGCAATTTGTCAGAAAATCAGTTTTTATCAAAAGTTAATCTAAGTAAATTTACTTAAAAACTCCATGTTTTGTCTACATGGATATATCAATTGTGCGAAAAATTTATAAGCAAATATCGATCTACGTATATTTTATATAAATTAATTTTCAAATTTGTTATTTTTTTCCCCTCTACGGTAAACGAGTGTAGTGACTAAATATCTAATTTTACTCAAGGCCTTTTCATTTCAGACTATCGTAACTGCTGACATATAAATGTGTTCATAAATATTAATGAGATTTATAAAAACTGTTGTGAATATTTTTTACTTTGAAAAAAGTTAGCATTACTTGTTTTTAACTACTACAAAAAATTATATATTTTTTTATTATTCCTTTTCAATTTTTAGTTCACTAATTATATTTTAAATGTTGATTGGTTGGAGGGTTACAAAATTGTGCTTTAAATATAAGCACTAGTATATGGATATCAATTTACAATTTATTTTTGGTTAGAGTTAAAATATTTATATTGTTTCAAAAAAAAATTAGTCAATTCATCGCTTCTATAAAATTAAAATGATTGATGATAAATTCTACTTCTCTAGTTGAAATCTAAAAAGAACAAGACCTGAAAAAATTAGAACTTTATAAAAGTTTGCAAAATGTAAGCTTTTATTTTTTGTAAAATACTTCCGGTTTAAAAAATAATTGGCTTCAATTGTAATTATTATAATGGAAATTTAACATATAAATAAAATTTCCATGTTAAAAGGATGTATAAATTCCTCTTATGAATATTCAATTTGGAAAAAAGAAAAAAGTTGTGTTCTTATTTAATAATATGCTTAACTTTGTTGAAAGTGTTTTGCATCGCGAAATGAGATTTCCCGTATGTCTGATGCTATGTAGAATGCTTGAATCATCCCTATAATTACAAAATTAATGAATCCTGAAGAATTGATACTCTCTTTTCCTACGTATTTCCAGTGCATTTTTATTGGAGGCTTATTGGGAAATGGCTTAAACTTATTCATGAAACAAAGCTTTTCAAAAATCGGAAAAATATAAATTATCTTTTAAAAGAAAATTTACATTTTGGGAATTTAGAAAGGATTAATCCAATATACACTGTATAGATTTTTCTACTCCCAATGCTTATATACAGATCACTATTTTAAAAAAAAGGGATAAAAGAACATAACGTCTTTTTTCTAAAGACAACAGCTTCTGCATGCTATTATTTCCGTTTAAATTTATAATGTCACATTATAATTTAAAATGTCAATTGAAACGAAACAGCTCATATTTTTTAAATTAGACAAAGACCAAAATCTTAAAGTAGTCATTTTTGCAGCCACCCATGCGTTTTGTTCAACGTGGGAGGAAAATTTGAATGATAAATGAAAGATTTGTACTTAGATTTTTTCGTAATGGAATATTTATTGAATATAGTTTCGACGAGTTCTTAACTGTTTAAAATTTCTAAAGCCTAGTCGAATAGTGAGAGATCTTGCCTTTGCTTCTACAGTTAGTGGGTTCGAACCCCACCCTAGGTTTGGATGCTTGTAGTAGTTTGGAAATCATTTTAAACCGTCAACAAACAATCAAAATTTCTTAAATCATTTTCCATTTGAAATATAAATTTAGGATTATCGATTTCGAATGTTTTACAGAAATTTGAAAATTTGCTTTCTCTTGAAGTTCTTTCTATTTCTTGCTCACACAGGAGGAAGAAATTTGGGTGTGTGTTAGTTTGAGATTGCTGAAATAACACGTTATTGCAAAGGCTATAGAAAGAATTGAATGGAACCTTACTTTTTTAACTATAAGAACAACAACAATAGTGAGAAGGAAATTATATTTGTATTATATTTTTTAACTGTCCAGTGTGTTATTCAAATTTCAAACTAATCCGATATCCTAGTCGCAGAATTTATTTCTAAGCTATGACGTATGTTCGAATCGGTCTAAGCACTTTAATTTGGAAGAATGTTTCATAAATGAACAACTAAATAACATTTTATGCATTTTCCATGTCAACGTAACGTAAGTAAAATGAGAGAAATGGTAAGCTTTAATTTGTTCATTTTATATAAATTAATTTTGATTTTAATCATATATATTCGTGATATAAATTTAAACTACAGTGTATATTTGACAATATAGATTATCTTAGAATTTTTTTAAAACGAAATTAAAAAAAATAATATATTAGTATACATATGAATTTTCTTATCTAAATCATTATTTTGAATAATATTGTAATTGCTGTTGAATGAAATGGAAAAGCATAATTTATGAATACATAAATTCTATTTCATAATCACTTATATGTATTTGGTAATAGCTATTTTATCACAATTTTCGCATATTTTAAGGTACTGTTTTTTATAGCTCAATTTAATTATAATAACATTCAGTTTAAGTATCGGTTATGCTAGGCTAGATTCCGCATTTTTGTCTACTCGTGGAGTTAACAGTTTACTATTTCAGAATTTTTGTCACATGTGTATTGTGCGCTTAAGGGAGAATACTAACTTTTAACAGTATAGGAAAAAACGATTTAATAATTCAAAAAGATACATTCATATTGGTAAAGGAATCTTTTATAACTCTTCTGTGGTCACAAAAAAGGCGAAGAAATAATGTAAGAGGAATTATAGATTTTATTAACACGGCAGCGCGTAATTAAGCGTGGAATGTTAATGCTCAGCTATAACACAGGATTCTGCTTGAAAAAAAAAATAAAGTTTTGTAAAACGAGATTAGATAAGAGTGTAATTGGGACCTTTATTTCAGTTAATCAAAGTTTGAAATTATCTAAAATGCATTGTATTTAATGATGACTTTTCAAAATGAAAAACGGGATATAACCTTCAATGATTTTCGAAGTCTAACTCCAGTGATTAAGAAATTGAGAAATATTTCTTAGAAGTAAAATGAGAATAGTTGCACAGAGAACGCCGCCCTCCCTTCTAAGGCGCAAGGTACGGGCGCGCAGAGACTCTACACCCCTGGGGGAGTCGCGAGCAGAGACTACTAGAATGACGTCTTTGTCATTAATCAGTTAGTACCAAATAGCCGTGTGCTTGCAACCATCGGTTTTATACACCTCTGAATGTCTGCGGGCCGATGATTCCCCCCCGCCGGGGTTGCCATGCCAACAGATCTACACCACCACCACCACCTCTGCCGTGAAGACTTTTTGCAGACTCAACTTATGAGAAACATTAGATTCCAGCCTCCCTCTACCTTATCCAATCATTGAAAGCAAAGATGTTTACAATAAACAATTGTTTACTTCGCCCGTGCTTCTTTTAGCGAAAACCCCGTGCACACCGACTCCGCTGTGAGTGCGTGTATGTGTGTGCGTGTGACGAGACGATGTAAAGAGAGAGAGGAGGAGGTGGGAGAAAGCGAGGGGGAAGAGTAGAGAACGCCATGTTGTATAAAATTGTTTGAGTTAGTCTGATGTGACGAGCGGGGGACCCCGAAGTCAGCTGATACGGAAGTAAACAATTTCGGATATTCCCTTCTCCATCGGATCTGAAGTGAACTTTCTTGCTATTATTTCAAGATTTTGGGATACAAAGGATTATGTGCCACCCGATTTTCCGATCAATTTGCAAGAATATCGCCAACCCGATCGGAAGAACTCCAGCGTAATTAGTCCCCAGTGCATAATCGAGCTGGCGGTAGCGGGGAGAAAAATAAGCGGAGGGACTGAAAACGTCGCGATTGTTACCTGACCTTCGCCTCCGCTGTTCGACAATTTTTCTTCACCTCTGTGCTGCCGAATTCCTCATTCGCAGGCGATTTACGTTTCTTAAGAAAAGGTAAGTTCCTTTTATGATTAGATGTACATTATATATCGGGGGAAGAGCACGATGCATATAAACAAGGGAAGGTGAGAGAAGAGAGCTTGTTGGTAATGTGGCGCCAGCAGCTATTGCAATGTAACATCCCGTGGCGATTTTTACTATGGCGGTTGCGCGAGCACTGATCCTAACCCTAGCAGCTGAATGTAGAAGAGTGACGTTCTATGTTCGGCGAATGGGAGCTCTGCCTGACGGAAACTGCCCTACACATTCTATGTTTGATGGACAGCTACACTAAAAACATGCTAGCATGTTTCATATTTATCGTCTGCATGTGTTTTGGCGTACATTAGCTCAGTTCGCCAAAGTGTTGACCGTAATACTCAGTTTTACCGCTGTATTAAACTGATGATATTTATCGAAACTATAACAAGCTCACCATCACCTTTCACTTAAAGAATTATCATAATGAGTCTTATAGAATAATAAGCATAGAAATGTTATAAAAAATAAATGTTTTCATTCTTTTTCGCATTTTTCTCAATTTATATGAATACAAATGTTCATATGACGAATATTATACTCGTTAAATGAATGATACACATAAACAACCGATAAATTAATGATGCCAGATAATACTTATGTATTTGAAATGCACTAATTAAAATACAAGTGTTATGATTAAAATAGAAGAAATTTGATAATGACAACCCTAAGCAAAATATGTGATTCTTATGCTGGTAGAACGAAATGATGAATGAATTATCTTTCAAATAATTTAAAAAAAAATTCTGACACACTGAAAAATGAAAATTTCTTCCGCATGTGAAAATGTAAAATTTACCAGACATAGCAAGTACCAACAGTATCATATCTTACAACCCTATCTAATAATTTGATTTTGATAAATCAGATAACGAGCGGTGATCTCATAAACGCGTTATCGCATTTCCTCCATTAAAACAGTCGCAGAAATTTTTATTTTTCTTATTACATAATTGGATGTAATGCCGCGTCATCAATTCCAGATACAGTAAATTAATTATGGTATAGTTGATGATCGCTATTTGCAACAATGTACTTATTGAAAATGATTCTAAATAGGATTTTTTTTATTTAGAAAACAATATGTTACAGAAATATGTCTGGTAAAGTCCACATCTCAACATATAAGCATTTTTAGTTAATTTTATTAATTTAAAAACTTCTTAAATATCTTCTTTTATATTTTTAATATTGAATTTCAAGATAGAGAAAAATTAGAAGATAATAAAATAATGTAATAAAAATAGAAGATAACATATAATTCTTTATAATTTATAATTAACATATCTATACTTTGCCCAAAACATTTAATATTTTGATTTTAAGTGTTCATTGGAGAAATGATTTGAAAAAATGCTTAGCTTAAGTTTAAAATTTGAAGTCTAATTAAGTACAAATGTAATTTTATAGTTAACATATTTGTTCAAAATCTCAATGTTTTTTCCTAATTCATTTAATTAATTTTCAGAGTTCAGAAAAAAGAAAACATTGAAAAATCTCAATTAATTTTAAATTGAGATTTTTCAATGTTTTCTTTTTTGTGAACTCTGATTATAAATATAATGCAAACTTAATTTCTGCTCTTAAAATCAGATTTCTACTTGTAAATAATTATATATTTTTAATATTATTCAAATATTGATAAAATATCTATTTTCTGTGTATTTATCTGTTCTAATTGATCACATTCAAAGTTGTACATAATACAAAAGCAATATTCTTTGCAATAATAACTTAAAAATATGATGAATGTACTACTTAAAGTGAAAACTTTTGGTAAAATGAAATAAATAAGAGAATATTAAGTAATCATGAAATTGAATTGTTACTTAAATTGCTGATAATTTTTGCAATTTCCAAATAATTAGTTAATGATCATGATTTGAATTTGATTTATTATGTAAACAAAATAATTTAGTGAATTTAGATGGTTATTTTATAATTAATGAAGTTAATGATATATATTATATTAATTATTTTTGAGTTTTTTTTTTTTTTTTTTTTTTTTGGAAACAATAAAAAATTAAAGGTGTTATTTGGTTCTTTTTTTTTGTTTATAAGTTAAAGAAAACATGGGACATTTTTGTTTTGCCTAAATATAACTAAATATATATATAGCATTTTTTTAAAAGTAAACAAGTACATTAACTTGTCAACTGAATTTATTGGAAGAAATAAAATTAATTTCTGTCAAGTTGTATATTTTCTTTTATATTGTTTATAAATTTGATTTATATAGAATAATTTTTCTAATTTATTCAAAAAAATTTTATTCTTCTAAATGTATTAAAGTTTTTAAATCACATCAAACAATATATGTTTGATGTGTTGATATATTTTTAAATTTATCTATTGTGCAATATTTAGAAATGGCAAAATTATGAATTAGAATATTTTAACTAATAAATTTGTTATGAAATGGCTTATTATTGCAAATATCATATATTATGTATAAGGGATAATCTGTTAATTAAAATGTTAAAAGTGAATATACTTTTAAAATATTTGCAATGTATTTAAAAGCACATGAAACTGTAAATATATTTTTATGTATGTTTTAAGTTATTCATTATAAATTGATAAGATTACTGAGATATCACATTTTGAATTTTATCTGCACAAATTAATATTTTGATCATTTTTCTAAATAGCTACAAGATAAAACCAGAAAATTATTTAATTTTATATTTAAATTTGCTAATTAAGTTACTGGATTTTTCATTCTTTAAGATAGAATTGTTGTATATATAATAACTTAAAATAAAAGCAACAGAATTCTAGAGTTATATTATAAAGGAATGACTAAATATGTCTGCAGACTGCTTTTTATTCATTAATGAAATTTATGATATCAATTTTGTGCTGCTTGATGACTATTTTTACAAATAGACTCATTTCAGAATTTGTTTTTTAAAAATTAAAATTGAGGAAACTACTTAAAGTAATATTCTTCAAACTTAAGTAAATTACTTTAATAGCTTCTTAGAGATGCCTAAATATAACCTTAATAACCATTGACAAATTCTGTAATAGCTTTGTTTTTATTAAAAATGAAGTTACCAAATATTTACTTATATTTAGTGTTAAATTAACTTTAGATTAATATCTTAAATTTTATTTCCCGATCTTAAATTTTATTTTTTAAAGTTAATGACTTTCTAAGATGAGTTTTGATAAAGTGATTATCAGACTTTATCTACTACACCTTATGAAAATGTGTAACTGTTTGTCATATTGTTACCTCTTGTGGAACATTTATCATTAGAAGATAAAATAAGTGATTATTAGTGCAAAGTTATTCTTTGAAATTAATTAACATGTCTCAGTATTTTTCACTATATCAAATTTATTCATTTATATCAAATCTATTTATGGACTTTCCTTTGAAGCATTATTCTATTAGAATCCATGATTATGTATCACATAATTTTTAATGCCAAATAATTTAACATATTTGAATTAAATGAAATGTGCTCACAGTAATTAATTTTTCTTATGTATATCTACAATTTTAGTCTTAGTTATAATGTATTTTCTAAATAATTTTAAAATCTAGTAAAATATAAAATAATATGTTTATTTTTAATTGATTCCAAATTTGTTGGTTGAAAGTTTTCTGTCGCTCTCTGTGAAAAACATTTTAACATTAATAAAATCATAACTTAAAACAAAAATATTCAATAAATGTTTTAGTAAACAAGCTGCAATAACAGCATACATTTTTGAATTTACATTTGAAAGAAAATATGTAAAAATCTTGCATCAAATAACACAAAAGCATACCAAATTATTGATTTCACTCTCTGAAACATTTATTCTTAATTATTTGCTCTTAGTTTTTTCAATGATAAATTTTGAATTATCATTATAAGTAAGCTTGATATTTATAAATATTGAATATATTTGTGTTCTTTCTTAGTATAATTAGCTTGTTAAAATATGAAGAGGTGACACATTAAATTTTTATCCTAACAAATGTCACTTATTTAATTGAAAAATTGAAAACATTTTGAAACTTCATTTTTAATAATTTTAAATGTCTCTTATAAAACCTATAGTATATAATTTAAAGATATGGATTAAGGAACTTTAATATGGTGTTAATACTATGTCTTGAAATTATCAAAGCTGATAAAAATATTCAAGGTTACTAGAGTTGGAAATGTTGAAAAGAATTTATTCTAAGGTTGAAATTGAGCAAAAAAGTTGAAAATTTTAATGAAAACCTAATTTTTTATGGTCAAAAATCTAATTAATTATAAATATCTACGTTTAATATATTTTTTTATAAAATGTGTTATTTAACTATCAAAATTAATGAAATTTTCTAAAACCTTTATCTTATTACAATAAGTGGAATTTTCTAATAAAAATCGGCTTGTAAAATGATGCTTTGAGAGAAATTAAATCTTAGTCATAATATGAGAGTAAAATTTTATTTTGTTATTAAAGACTATCTAATATATTTTCCAACATGAAAAATTATTTTATATAATGCTATAATCATAGCAGATTCATTCAGTTATTATTAACTCGTGCAGATTTTTTATGCCCATATAGATCTGCTTTTATTTTGGAAATCTGCTTGTGAAAGTTAAAATGTTCTTATTCCACCACAAGTTTGAGTTGTAACTTGTTAATACCATATTGTTTTCAATTAAAAAAAATATCTTCAAGTGTATTTATGAACATATATATAATATAAATATTTTCAATTACCATTCAGTATAATGTGATAAATAAAATATTTCAAATAACAATAGAATGCCTGAAAAATCTGTCAATGAGAGTATTCTGTTCTTAGAACATAATATATTCATACAATTTCAGAACTTACATTTCTAAACAAGTTTTGAAATTACATGGACAACAGATAAATTGATCATTTTCTGTATCAGAATTGACAAATACATTAAAGGTATGAAAAGTTGGAAATCTGAAAAATAACTTTTTTCATTAAATTGAGCATGAGCTTAAAATTTTTTAAAAAATATTATATAATGAAGTAAAAATTTTGTTCCTTTACATTCTTAATTTTCTGAAAAGAAATAAAGGATAAAAGTAATTAATAGGTTTTCTATTTTATTCAAATTTATCTTGCTTAGATTTATGAAATGTAATATGCTTTTTTATTTTAAATCAGTCTGTGACTAGCTGATAATAATTACCTGTACATTTATTTCGGTCATATTTTTTATTATTATTAGTTTCTGTTCTTGATTGGATTTTTGAAGGTCTCCCATAAAAAAAATTTACTGCGCTGAAGTATTTTTTTCTGGTAAATTTGGAAGTAAAGCCTACGTATTCAACTAAATAAAGTGTACTAAAGTTGCCCCATTTTGAAAGTATTTTCAAATATCAATGATTATAATAATTATTATGAACTTGGAAAAAAATGTAAATAACTGGGAAATTGACTAATTAGAATTGAAGTATCAAATCCTATTGTATTTTCTAAAGAAAAAAACTGTAATACATAAAAAATAGAATCCTGGTGACTTAGTGGTCAAGGAACAGGTCTACGGTTTGATCCTCAGGCTTGGCAAAGTTAATTGATCCTGTCATCCCTTCAGTGGTTCGATAAACTGAGTACCAAGCATGCTTTGGAAGTAACCATTGGTAGTTTTGCATTAGGCTGATCACCTAATTAGGACATATTCTTTGCATGCCAGAGCCCGTTGGATAAGAAAACCGAGTTGAGCTCTGTAGGCCTTAGCTGTACATGGGCTGTCGTGCCATAGAGTTTAGTTTTACATGAAAAATAAGTGACTTTAAAGCTAAAAGAGCATTTTATATATATGTATTGGTTAAATATCTACAAATGTTTTCAATAATTTTTCTTGATATCTCTGTTGCTCTAAATCAGGTTCTAAGCATTTTAGATTTTCTTTTCAGGCTTAAAAATTTGTTGATTCACATTAAAAAAATATTTTGTGATAAAAAAAAAATAAGTTGACTCTGCAAGCTATGGAATTGCAAAGAAAATTCTCACATATAATAGTCATATCATTTGTTAAAAATATCTGTCTGCGAAAACACAGTGCATCTGTTCAGACCTGTGTTCTAAAAATCCTTATGTTTATACTAATTCAGTTTTCCATTTTTCATTACTATGTGTCTCAGTTTTTCTTCTCATTATAGAAAAATCAATTTTTATATGAATAGGAGAAATTTTTCAGTAGAGTAATTCATCAATTTTATAATTGTATTAAGAATTACTGAAGAGTTCATTTCAACGTGGAGAAAATTTCTATGCTTTGTTAAGAGAATTTCATTAATTACTACATTAGATAAAATAAAATTTTAAATTATAATTTTTTATGTAATTAATTATTGTTAGTTTTAATTAGTATATCAATTTAACTTAAATCAGAACTAGATTATTGCAGAAAATAAGTTTTCCATCATATCATTATTGGTTTGTTTGGAGAATATTATATAATAATTATTGTTAGAATAAAGTAATGAGAGAGAAAAATTGTTTTATGGTGTTCATACATTTGAATTAAAATGTTAATAGAAAAAATAATTTTAAACTCAAAATCCCAAAAATTATTTCCTGTTGGAGGAATAAATTATTTTGAATTTTATCAGATTCTAATTCATTAAGTATTTAATGAATTTTTAAACTTGTAGTGAATAATTATATCAGCAGTTCCAAATGTTTTGTTTTCTTCTATTTTCCTTTGGTTAGATTTATCATTTATAAGTACCAACATTTCTGAAAAGTGTCTCCATCTAAGAAAAATTACTTCTGTAACCTGTTACATTTTAACCAATAGTTTATACTAAGATTACTTTTATTTCCCTTTTATTATATCAAATTACAAATGAAGTTATAAACCTTAAAGTAAGTGTCTTTACTTTTTGCTTACTTTATATCTAAATATATGGCTTTAGATATAAAGTTTTATACTTTAATCTTAAAATTTTTCCCCCAAGTTTTACTCTATTATTTTCATGTATCCTATACTATACTTAGCTGAGAATCAATACTCAACCTGTGATGTAATTTTTTTAACATATGTATTCAATTCAAATAAATTAACTGTTTATTCAAAAAAATTATATATATTAATTTTTCAAATTATTTTTAAAAAAGTTAAAAAGTTATCCTTTAAAGAGAAATTATAAATTTCAGTTTAAATTCAAGTGAATTTAATTAATATCAGCATGTATTAATCATAGCATCAACCATTTCAATTCTGTCTTATATCTGATATTTATTCATATTTTTCAAATTGTTAGGTTGGTAACTATGTAATAAGAAATGTTATATCTACCAAAACGAAAACGTGCAATGATTAAGAATTTTTTTTTCTTTAGTAATTATTTTTTATTTGCCTCAAAGCATAATATTTGTAAAAATATTTTGTTAGAAATAAAAATGATGACTTCAAATATTAAATGTATTGAAAAATTAGTTTAAAAAAACTATATAAAACCAAAAAATTTACAATACTTTTCTTTATCTAATAAGCTTATTTATCCTACATTTGTTTTTTCAGAATTGTCAGTTTTTGTAAAAAATTTGTCAGTTTTTGTATGAAATTTTGTTTTGCTGTAGTTTTAAAAAAGAATGTTAAGAAACTTTACAAAGGATTTATTTTAGGAAATAGTTACTTTTTTTATATATTCATTGTGCTTTTAATATATTAGTATTGCTTAGGTGAAAAATATTATAAAATCATTACATTATAAATATATTAGTATAAGTGTGAATATTAAAATATTTATCACGTGCTACAAATTCTTGTAATTTGTGAAAACTGTTTAATAAGATAACTAAATAGTACTTAAAAAGTATGATTATATACAACATTAGCAAATACTTAAATATAAAAACTAATTTGTATTATAGTTATTCAAGTGTATCAATAAATTCACTAATATATTATTTTAAAAATACTATGCATGAGCTGTATACATTTTTATTATTATTTAAATTCAAATTTTGTAATTATTAAACAAATAATCCCTATCAGAATCTACAGAAATTTTATGTTGCATAATTTAAAAACTTCTCATCTGCTTCAAATTGCTTATTTCTGGTAAAAATAATTAATGAAAGTGAGAAATATATATATATATATATATATATATATATATATATATATATAAACTGCTTAGAAAAATTAAATAACTATGTATATTTTTATTTTAATCTGAAAATTCTTCATATTTTATGAAAAATATTAATATTTAAAATACTTTATTAATAAACAGGAGCAAATTGTCCAGGAATAAATATATATCATTAAAACAAAGATGCAAAGTTTTCGCATTTATTTGGAAGGAAAAGATTTTCTGATGGAATTATGATTTTTTTATGTTACCTTTTATTTATTGTATGTGTACATATTTTTAATAATTTACTAGTAAATAAAATTTTTTTTTGGATATTGTTAGAAACGATAATTTTTATCTGTTTTGTTCATTTACTATTTTTTATTATGAGTAAATTAAGGAAATAAGATTTTTTTTATTATAGTTTAAGCAATAATTTTCTTATTTTGTAGATTAATTTCAGTTTTTCATGTATAAGTGCCAGAAATATTCAGGAGTAAATACAAAAAGATTATACTATTTTTAATTACTTTTTTATTACATTAAAAGAAATACGCTAATTTTTAATGAGTAGAATTATATATTTTTTCACAATTTGTAAAGTATGTACAATGTAACAAAATTTTGCACTAGAGTTTCAGTAAAAAATAAGAATTTTTTTAATGTTGTTTTAAGGTAAAATGAATGGTAATATTTGCATGAAAATATTTAAGGTTTCTTTTCTGATTTTTCTTTCTTTAATTTTTTGTAAGTTAGATGTTATCTGTAATAATTAGGTGAGGACACAAGTGTTTCAAATAAAGGATTGTCTTAGACCCAATAGTTAAAATATTAATCTTGTTTTTTTTTTTTTTTTTTTTTTTCCCTCTTCTAATTGTAAACTAAAATGTAAATGCCAATTGGAGAAAAATGTTGTTTTTTAAATTAAAATTACATGATTTTTCAAATATTGGAAACTAAAAAACAATGTATTAAATTATATTTAAATGTTAAAGTATTTAGACACACATATGTGTATGTATATTATGGGTACACTGGTGAAATTTGAGGTATCTATGGCTCAAATCTTAATATACATATATATCTTGTAATAGAAATTATACATCATATTTGAAGTTCTGCTAATAAAATTATTAAAGAATCTCTTTAATTATACTAAAATGTATCTTTCCATATCTATATAAAAATATACCATATCTAAAAATATTTTATATAAATTTATTAATTTAAAAAATTTAATCAGATAGTTAATAAATATTTAATATTTCCCATTTTATACCAATTAATTTTACATAACTACTGTTATGAATGAGTGCTTTCAATTTTAATGCGTCTTTTTTCCCCTTTTGTGACCGAGGCGCGCGTAAGAAAAAGCGTAGATGTAGTTGTTTTAATTCTACGCAAGAACTCTCATCCTTATGGATCGAGAGCGCTCAATTTCGATGTGAAACCAAACCAACCGGCTTTTCAGAGATGAGATACTCGCATACACAAGGCAAAACGTCTATTTATAGTTTGCGAAGGGGTGGGTATTATCTCCCCAGTTGAACGGAACGAGGATTCTGTGATTGTAGGAAACTGCTTTTCTTTATTTTTTGTAAAAAGGATATTGCAAAGATGGCTTTTAGCGCATCCGTTTTTATTCCATGTTCGAAAACTCTCGATTTTTTCCCTCTTAGCGTCTCGAAACGAATCGATACCGCATTTCACCCTTCCATTGAATGTCTAAAGAGACGAGTTATTCGTTTTTTCTTTTGGTTCCTTTGGAATTCGACACGTGTGTAAGTGTGATGTCGAAAATCGTTCTTGACCTGGAAAGGCGTGATCGTAACAGTTTCGCATCGTGGCGGTAAGTGCCCGTATGTAGCCATACCTTGTTAAGTTGCCAACTTATAATTGATAATTGTTTCATTTTTACAGATGGATAAATATTAGGTCTTTTAGTAACTTTTTTTTCTATTTATATATTCTCATTTCTAAAAAAACTGTGGATGTAAGTCGTGTTAATTTGTTACAAAGATTTTACTCACGATTTTCATGTATCGAAATAAAATTTTTACACAAAATTAAAATGATTTTTAATTGTTAATATTAAATTTTTTTTAAATAAGTATTCTTTTATTTGGGATATATCTGCACTTATATTTAAAGTAATGAAATTTATAGATGTATATGTATCTATCTACTCAGTATTTCATATTTCTTTATTATCATGTGCTTTAAAAATAAAGTTTTTATTAAGAGAATGTTTTTAATTCATCTTTAATTTACAAAATTTGATTTTTTGGATTGTTACTATGTGATAAAAAAATCTTATAAATACTAATTACGTTATAGAATTTTTTTTTTTTTTTTAAGCAAAAAGTAACTACACGTTTTCTAATATTTTTCGTGTCAAATTTATAATGCATGTTTCACCATAAAATTCTCGAAATATAATGAATTGAAAATAATTGACTAGTTTGGTCTTTAAATTTTTATTTATGATTTATTTTTCACACATTTTCCAAAGTGATATATTTTTCGCTGTATAAGAGAAAAGTATTAATATTCGCGTTAAAAAAAAATTCAAAATAACGAGTTTCTTGGAATATTGGTTATTTACGTTTATATTCTCAAAAACTTAATTTATTGACAAGATTTTTAAATTAAAATGCATTCATTGGCTATTTAGTTATAATTCACTATATCTCATCATTTAAAATTTCAATAAATTATCTATACGATTTTTCATTCAAACTTAATTTAACAACTTATTTTCATTATATAGAAGTTAGGGGTTGTGAGTATATTGATCAAATAAGCAAAAAGTTTCTGTTTAATTTTGAAAAACAAAAAAAAAAAAAAAAAAAAAAAGGTTACATGTAAATATTCCAGACTTATTCATCTCAATTATTTAATTGGAACACATTCAGGTTAACTTGAGAGACATCACTCATCCATCAATTTCTTGAATTAATGAGGATAAATTTCAGATTCATAATATTTTTGGTAAATAGGAAAAGGCGTAACTGTCTAGTAATTCTTTATTTTATTATGCCACGTTCTAAGGAAGAAAAGGTCATCATGAGGTGGAAGGGTTGGCTGGTATGAAAAAAATGGATCTTCGGGAAAAGTGGAAATGTGAGTTTCTGCTCGATGGTATAAATTTTTATCTTCTCTTCATGAACTTGTTTCGATTTAACATGTTTGTTTGTGTGCCTCATCGCGTTTAGACGGCAAAGAGTTGTTTAAAAAAAATTGCATAATTCTGAATAAATTATTTTCATTTTAAAAAGTCAGGAATTCTTGATATGAAATTTTTTTCCTTTATCTGAATGTCAGATTTACTGATATCTGTGTTAGCTCAGTCTAAAGGAATATACATATGATTTAAAAGTTCTAATGAAATGAACGATTTCTTGATTGAATAAAAATTGGCTTTCTAAATTTGTAATTCTCTTAATAAATGTTGATTTTTCTTGGGAAAGTATATGCCTCATCTTTCTAAAAAAATTTACGATAAATAAGTTTTCACTACTTCTGTGTTAAAAGAGCCTTTTTTAAATTCTTTCTCCATTACCAGAAGCATAACTTTTTTATTAATTTTATTTTTATTAAAAGTGTCTCAACCTTCTGCAAGGTATAAATTAGGTCTTCCGCAAGTTGTATAAGGTAATATAACTGTATCATCTGCAAAGTATAAAAAGTAATTATTTATTCCTTAGATGAACTCTTGTCTGAAGAATTTCATTAATATATGGTAATTAAGATAAACAGATCGTAGTATAAATAAGAATACAAATAAATATGATATAAAATATAGTGACATTAAAATTTTTTAGTGTTTAATTCACAAATGTGTGGTTACCTTCAATTCAAAGCACTTTTTTTAACTCGATAGATAAAGATTGTAAATAGGAAAAATCGCTGAGGAGAATTTAGTGTATTTTATGTTTAATTCCAAGGTTATGTCTAGTAAAAGTCACTTGAAATAAATCATCAAACTATTGCTGAAATTCTTAGTATTTAGTGGATAGGAAAACTCCCCCCCCCCAAAGCAATAAATTTGACATTGATTTTCTCAATGTTGATTTTTTCCACCCGAACTGAATATGGTAATTTTTGTTGCAATTTCGACGCTTAACTAAATGCCTTGCTTACAAGACTACAAAAAAAGTTGCGACAGTAAGCGGATTCCCCGTGAGAAAAGGGCTGAGAATTTACATCTCACACGCAATGCTGCCTCTGCTCCTTCAGACTTGGTGGAGACTGATAACGTTCTGTTAACTCCTCGGAAATTCATGTATTGTTCTTGCACTTTCTGTGGATTGTGGTCAATATCTTGGATGTCATATTACAGAAATGATATGTCTGTTCTATTTATTAAACTTTTGGTTTTTGTGTTCTATCTAATTTTAGTGAAATGAATATAATTTTTTTTTTAATTTAAAAGTAGGTTTTTCTTATACATTTTTTAAATGTGGTTGATAGTAAAAAAAAAAAAAATGATGGGAGAGTTTTGGAAATAGATTTTGTGTATGTGCAAGATTAAAATGAAATCGAGTTTGTAGAACTTAAATCCTACTGTGTCGTAACCATTTTACAAATTAGAACTTAAATAGGAAATGAATTTGTAGTCCAGAAAATTCTTAGCTTTAATTTTCAATTTGTTAAAAAAATTTTTTTTACGTTTTTGTAAAAATTATTCTAGTTTTACTGTAGTTATACTAAACAATGTATTAGTTTTCTGTGATAAAAAGTGTGAGCTTTCTAAAATTATATAACAGTATGATAAGAATAAAAAAAAAGATCAACATGAAATTTAAAATAAATTTTTGGATAATTTGTTTCTATTGTTCATATTTTTTTTAACAAATTCTTTTTATTATGAATTGTTTAAAAATTCTTTGAAAAATAATTTTTTTATGTTCTAAAAGAACTTTAATGAAAAATTTCACAATTCTACTGGGTTTTAAAAGACTGGTTTAGCAGTTAAAAACCTAAAAACAATTTAAATAACAAAACGTATTTATCTACACTTATCAAATATAAATATCCTGTGGAATTCGCCATTTTTTTGCACAAGAAAGCTAAGTGACAAGATTTTGTGAAACTTAAAGTCGAGCCAATTGCCGAATCATTAATGCTTGATCTTCAGAATTATAGTTAATAGTTTAAACTTCCACTCCTAACATAGCTGGTTGTAGCTCTTAGCTTCATTGTCTGACAAATAAGAAGTTATCGCAAAAAGTGCCTGAGTGAACTATCTACTTTCATTGCTTATTCGAGATATAATTTATTTTATTTCAACTTTAATTGTAGCTTTGCATAGAATAGTTAATTAACAGTATTATCTCTTTACCTGTACTACTACTTACTAAACATAGCAATTTTTTTTCGTTTACAAATGATTAGAATTTATTCGATTATTTATATCTGACTTAAATGATATCAATGTCTGGTTATTTGGAAAACTATTAGATTGCATCAAGTTTCCAAAAACACTTATTTCACTTATCATCCAGGCTTTAATCTACAATTAATTCTACCCCCACCCATCAAGTTATTCTCACGGAAATAATATTGTAGCCTTTTTTTCTCCAAATTATTAAAAAATGCATTTTTAATCTTTCACATGTGTACATTGTAATCTTAACATGTTCAAATAGGCGTTTATTTGTGAGAAAATTCTGTAGACCTTTGACTCGATATATTATTTGACCACCGTAGGCACGTCGGTGATCTGTTTCAACTGTTTTTCAATTTATCTTTTGGTTCCAAGTAATGATCTTATGTGTGACAAATTAAATAGCACTTTTATGCATAAATGTCTGTTTGGAAGCTGTATTTTATTTTAAAATTGTATCGTGTTGATAAACTAAAATTATCATACTTCAAGATTTTCCTCTTAATCCTTAATTATTTTAAATATTTTTGTAAATAATGGAATGTGTTATTTTGAAGAGGTTTAAATAATTTTAAATGAACATCTTAAAGTAATTTTTGAAATATAAAGAAATTCATAATCCCCCATCCTTCTTAGCATACCTGTTGCAAAATCTATCTACCGGTTACAAGGTTTGAACGATTTGAGCTGCGTGTATCGCCGAAATTGGCCTATTCAGTTTTCTTTCTGCTCATCTCAGATTTTCTAGGACTTCGTAAAAATGTCTCCATCACACTCATCATCAACGTCAGAGACACATCCGAGATTCTTATTATTTAAGGCGTTTCCGTTTTTATAAAAACTTTTTTGTTTTTCACTCCAAGATATTGTTTCACTGTTGTCATTTCTATCTGCTATTGATTTACCTGTCGATGAACCACCCTAATATCTATTCTCTTGTGTCATTTCCTCAATTTCCAATCGGAAAAAAAAAAAAAAATTGCATAAAACACCGTGCGAACACATTGAAAATAAACATACGATTGTACTTTGTTTACTTTTGTAAGACACAATAACGTGTACAGGCGATAATTAAAACATTCAAATGGGAGAAAGGAAATTTCGTACGCCAACGTTAACAAATGGAAGTAAGTTATTCTGTATATAACTCCATGAATATTTATTCATATCTTTATTATTATTATATGAATCATCAAACTTCAAGATGTTTTTCAGTATTTATTATTAACATCAAATAATCTTATCAGAGTATGTTAATATACTAAAATCTTTCAATGAAATGTTATACATAACTTGCTTCCTACAGATGTCTTTAAATACTCTTCACATTTCATAAGTATCTCATTGAACTCTTAATAGCTTCTTTGATAAAAGGGAAATATTGTCTGTCTTCAATAACAGTAAATTTTAATATACTTTAACTACATGAGCATTTATTTTTCTTATACTCAATTTAGTTTTTGTTTATATGTGAAAAAATAATTTATTCATCGTGCGTTTTTAACTATTATGTAGTTTTGGCATCTTTATTCCTTTTATCAATAATTACATATGATGTTACTAAGATCGCGACTGCATTTCATAGTGAACTTTTTTAATAATGTGGCCATAATTCTAAATTACATTAATAATAATTTTCGGTTCTATTTCGATTTATCGGTGGCAGACGATATAAATTTTATAGTATGTGAAAGTAACTTCTTATTATTATATAAATGAACAATTAACTATGTTTTGTGCTCTGTTTACCTATAATTTATATTAAATTCTATTCTAATTATTATAAAAAAATTCCCATACAATACGTTAAAAATAGAAATATGTGCATAAAAATTGGGAATTATTATTTATGTAATTATATATATATATATATATATATATATATATATATATAAATTTTAATTTATAATATGTTAAGTATGTAAGCAGAATTTTCTAAAAACGCTTGTTTTTCAATGGAAATTTCCGATGAAAAACGAAATTAAATACTTGATACTGGAGTAAAGGAAAAATGATTCAGCAATTCTACATTCTTGCTGTTTAAACAATGACGAACATGCCGTTAAATCGGATTTTATTGTTTTTCTTTTATAAGTCGTGACCTCTATGAGGTAAGTTAGTTTCTTACTATTACTTTTAACACTAAAATTTTTCTTTCTGATGGAAGTATTCTGTTTTGATATTCGTTTGTTTAGGAACTGTTCCTTGATACTGAACCTTATTTTACGATATAATAAATATTTTCGTTTTATCTTCATTTTAATCATTTAATAATAACTAAATTGTAAAGTTTAAAAGATTATTTCAAACTAATGTTTGTGCTGGTTGATAGAAATTAAATTTTCTAGTCTGATTCTTCATTACTTAATATATTTGTTGACCTCTCAATCAAAAGCTCTTATTTATTTTTGCTGTGAGTTTTTTCTCTTGTAATTAAGGTTTGCGCAAGTTATGCGCCCATTGCTGGATGCTTACTCACACCAGTGTGTGAAGGAACCCTTAAAATGATTCACTTAATAGATAATTTGGACGAATAATTTCACATAAGAGTTCTCGTTTATTTAAATAGCTGCAGTCAATAAGTGGAATGTAAATACACACACACCACAGTTGAAGAATACAAGTCGAATACTTATATCTATAGGCTTGCCAGATTACTGCAATGTTCAGCCGGGACACAGGAATACTCCCTCCTTCGCATCGTCGCGGGTATAAATAATAAAGGACAAACATTTAAATATTTTATTTCCGACACCTTAATTTTTATGCTTTCCTTAAGTAATAAAACACTTTGCATGAGGAATAAAAATTTGACCAATATTTACATACATTACTTGTCATTTGGTCGAAACTTCATTAAAAAAGTCTTTTTTGGCTTTAAGCTTGTAAAAAGTTTCACATGCTGATCCGTTAACCGCCGATTTCTGCATCAAATCTTCAGTCCATGCTTTGTTCGTCAAAGAAAATACTCTACCAATGCCCCATGTAAGCAGAAGGCGTACTTAACGCTCAGCTGCAATGGAATTATCCCCTTAAACTGAGCCATTTTTCGTCCTTTCAGATAATCTTCTACTGTTGCCATTTGACTGCAAATACTGCTTAGCACGGTTGGTGAGACAAGACAATACGATGACAATGTTATTAGCAGAAGACCATCATTCTTTTATGGTTTTCATTTTTTATCCACATATAAACGACTAATTATTTTAAATAATTCATTACAGTTATAATTGTTTTCACTTTTTTTTACTCATCTATAAAATCTAATTTAATTTTCACCGGGGTTTTTTCGGTTTCACGTCTGGCAAACATAACAGTTATTACCGTGGTAAAAACTATCAAGCAAACATCAAAAGTGTATCTTGTGTTTTAAAAGGCGATATTATCACTAATTCTTAAAGAAGACCCCTATATTCTGGCTGTTGTCAAAACAAGTTAATAGACATTTATGTATAGTTTTAATTTTAAATCCTTAAAAATGGCAACATGGTCATCAAAATGATTTTAAGTGAAACATTGTAGCGTTCAAAGAAATCAACGCATTTCGAAGTTATGTATAGTATCTTATTTTTTGGTATATCTTGAATGTTTCTGCAATTATGACTATTTGTTGCTTTTTAAAATGGAATTCTGTTTTCAAATTTGTCGTAAATTTTCTTAAGTTTAGATCTGATTTCAGTTTATTTTTATGATTTTTGTTGAGCTTAAGCTCATTAATCCTCACTTTTCTTAAATTTGACCCAAAGAAATTTTTTATTACTAATACTAATATAAATCCATTTTCTTCAGTAATTCTCACTCTAAGAAGAGACCCAGGTTCCCATTTATTGCGTGTTTGCGTTTCTAATAGTTTTAAATCAGCTTTAAATGTGGATTCCGGTCGAATTATCCCACTAATACAAAAGGTGATGGTGAAACACTAACAATTATCCGTTCGTATTGAACTATCCCCTTATTCTTTTTTAAATATTTCTTGTCTGATAAAGAGTAATCTGAAGAGGAGCTAGCTACTAATAATATTGTCAAATATTTCGCCTCTACGTGATTATTGGATCTTGAAACTTTTTTCTCTTTATAATATGAGCCCTCGCATGCAAAAAATTATCTTTCGAGTAACAAACCAATATTATTTCTCATATGATTATACATTCCCTCAAAGAATTGGCACCTTGAGTCTCTTCGAGGCGGTCGTATTGTATCTTAGCTTAACTTTTATGCGAGTAAATGTCCGAACTTGTGATCAAGCTCTATTATACAATTCAATAATCATATTTATCGTGTTTTAATACTTCTGTATTTTCCTTAAAAACAAATTTCATTTAAAAAAAAAAATTGACTACCATCTAAGGAAATTTTGGGTTGGTAATGTGGCGAACATTTAGAATGGAAAACTATTCGTGGTTGGTATATATTTTAAAATGTGATTTTTATAAATTTATATATAGAGATTATATAAAAGACTTCACACACAGTCTCTTACCTGCAGAGAGGGAAAGACTATCTTGGCAATTCAGTGTAACGTAAGCTTTATTTTTGTGTTTAAACTTCTTTGATATGAGTGCCCTGAGTTGGAAGTTTGTTCAGACATTTTTTGAACGCCCCTGAAGTCTTCATATTTGTTATGAACATCATATATATATAAATATATAACCGATTTCACACACACACACATCTTGATTGATCGGCGCAACCGAGTGTTGTGGGAACATGCCAGATGAAAATATTTTATTAAAATTTGAATTTTTATTTGTTTACGCTTCCGAAACTAGTCTCATCTTGAAACTCGAGAACGATTCTTCACTGAACACCATCAGCAACCATTTGAGGCAATTCTAGAGAGATGATCTCCTGCTCACTCTTTTAAAAGTTACAGATTTAAAAAATTGAAACTCTTGCTGTTGAAACCTGTTTAATGCATTAAATACAATGGCAAATTTGAACTATAAATCTTAAAATTGCATTGATTTTATTTTTTTTTAAATCTTAACACGTTTTTATTTGAATCCATTTTTACCCTACCTGAAATTTTAATTAGATGTGTTTACTATTAACTTCATTAAAACAAATTTGTGCTTACATTTTTGAATGTTTTCTAGAAATTAATGAACTAGTTATTTTCTGAAGCTGTAGAATTACGCTTAAATGTACAAGAGGATTAAAATGTCAAATGTATTTCCTCAAAACTTATTCAGATAAAAAATGTTATTAAAATGTTTTATATAAATTATTCGGAAAAGGCTTATATATATATATATATATATATATATATATATATATATATATATATATATATATATATATATATTGCTATAATTGATAAATATTTACGATTTAAATCTTAGTAATGATTTTTGCTTCTTTAATGAATGATACATAATTATGATTGCTTACAGATTGGAAATGCTTTTTAGGATGAGCTCTTAAAAATAAAATGCCTAAGACTATTTCAGAAGTTATTGTTATTACAATGAGTTTCAATGCTTAATAAATTCTCATCTCTGATAGGGAACTCTCGTTTTTCCTTTTTCTTCCACGCTATCGTTTCTAATTCCTAGCCCGTCAGTTGTTTCTTTGGTAACTGTTTTTTTTATTTTTTACTTCTGCGTTAAATTATTGTAGTTCTGAAGTTTAGGAATATATTACACTATCATGGAAACTTCACGTGAAATGGCTAAAAATGATTTATATTTGATACTCATTGTGTGGGTTTGTTTAAAAACAGTGGTTACGGTATCATTCCCAATCATCAGTATAGGTTCTAAATCATCTGAGTGTTAGATAAAACTTGGTCTTGATGTAGCCTGAGTATCGGAGAAAAAAAAAATTACGCGGAAAGTTTTAAACACTTTTCTTGAATAAGCGGGGAAATTAAAAAAAATTGAAAGAGGAAATTATACTACTTAATTCAAAAATTCTTAAAAATTTTTAATTATTAATTTCCTTAATGTGAAAATTACAAATATTACATAGCAGCAAATTAACACGATTGTCATGCTGATTCGTTGTTCAGATTTATTAAATATACATTATAAACAAATTATGAGTTGGGGGTAAGCGAGCCTGTAGCCGAATGGTTAGCGCTCTAGCCTTCGGTTCAACAGTTCGTTGGTTCGAATCCCACCCAAGACATGGATATTTGCAGTGGTTCGAAATCCACTTTAAACTGTAGGTCCCGGTCTAATTAGCTCTCATGTGCAAAAAATGACCGTTGGGCGAAAAACCAAACCCTGTTAGAAAAGAATTAATCTACTAGAAAAAATTAAAAGAATAAAAATTAGCAGAAGGATTTTCGGTGCATTAAAACTGGCATATTAAAACGCATTGGGACTGAAGGAGAGCATTATATCTAAAAGAAGAAAACTATTTCTGTCATACGAAGTGTACAGCCAGAAATTGGTTCTGTTTAAGCGACAGTCGTATTTTACATATTTGAAAAGAACACGTTTTACACAAAAAATAGATGATTAGATTTAATATCTATTATTTCTCTTCCTTTCAACTCAGATTATGGGTCAAATACCTAAGCGCTGTTGTTTGTAGTGGTTCGAAAGCCATTGTATTCAAAAAATGACTGCATAACAATTTAATACTTTTTAAATGTACCAGAAGTTTATTAAATTATAGGTATTTACATTGACTTTAGATTTCTTATAACAGCTGTGTTGCAGTCAAATATAATTGTATAAATGTATGCTACGTGGAGACAAGAATTAATTTTAAATAATTGATATTAGTAAATTCTTCTTTACGTTCGTCTTCCTATATGTTTCTTTAAAAAAATGAGTAAATAGAATCCTCAAACATTTTCAAACTGGTGAAAATTTACTTCATTCTAATCTAATGAATTCAACAACTGTAACTTTTAATTTCTTTTTATTATTATTTTTATTTATTATCTTACTGAGATTAATTTAGTCTAAATATGTGTCACAACTTCAAAATTTTCGTAAGTGAAAATTCCAGTGATAATACACGAATTTTTACTGTGGATAAAAATTTTTTTTAGAATTTATTAATGTACTAATTGAAGTGTTTTATCGTCGTTTTAAAATAAATGATATTTAAAGAAGCAGAATATTATATGGAAGATTAATCAGTTGTTTAATTGATTATAAAAGACATTGCTGTATTGTATCTCCTGCAGTAGTAATTAAATTTACCAAATCCTCTTTATAGATAATCAATGTTGATGTATTTGAATTTTCAAACTTTTCCCATGCTCTGCAGTTTAATCTTCGTGTCGCCCAAGTACAGGAAGGAGGAGAGTGTTATCCTGCCTGTGCAGCTGTTAAAAACGCTTTAGTGTGATTGTTAGTTGATTCAGCTTCAACATCTGTCCCTTTTTGTCCTTTATTTTTAAGCTTTGTAAGAAATGTTTGTTGTTTAAGAGATTGATATTGGGCTAGAATTGGATCGATTTCTATAGATTGTGTACACATATACTATACACACATATATTATACACACATATACGTGTTTATATATGAAAATGTGTATAATGTAATGTGATATATAAACACATATATGTGTTCATGCCACTGCAGTATTTACTTTTATTGTTGCAATAAAAAAGTTTAGTGCTTTCATTTAAATTTTAAAAATTTAGGAAATACTGTAAATAATGCTTTATATAGACCTACCTTTGAGCACTGCAATCGGAGGAGTACTTCAGTATCAGAATTGGTAGTAAATGAAATACTTCTTTACTTTTGTTTACGTGTGTGTGTGAACCAAATGCTATCTTTATATATGTAACACAGTGCAATATGCGTATAGCGATTATTTGTACTATGTAATATATGACATTTCTACTATTTTGTCATTTGCGATAGTGTATAAAACCCACCGAAATGTCTCGCACTTTATTTATGCTAGTCTTCGTGAGAGCAACTGATACTTGTAATAAATATAAGTTGTTTTACTGCACGTTTATGTCCTTATGTTAGTATTTTATTTATCATTAAAAATTTGTGAGTATATATTGTCTGATATTGATATAAAATATTAAGGAAATTGGTATAATTTCTGCTATTTGCTGTCAATTTTCTGAAAATTTATTTTTACTTATTGAATTTGAAATAAATTTTTATAATCAGTTGTTTTTTTTTATTTTATTTATTTATTTGTATCTTGTTTTGCTAACTTTTAATTTTTGGCCATAAATAAATAAATGAGAATTTCGTGAAAGTTTTTTCTAATATAAATAATTTGGTAAAGTGCTAACATAAGATGGACAATTGAATATATATCAGTACTGTAGTTCCCCGAAAAAGTTTAGTAGTAAAAAGTTTACTTTGAATAATTTATTTTAATCTGCTTGGGTCTGTTACTATTTATTTATTAGATTTAAAAATTATTTATTTATATTTCGGTAGTTATTCGGTTAAAATTGTTTATATTTAATAAACTAATAGTTAGTAATTTTATTCTCTCTTTTATCACTTATTTTATGTTAATGCTCTAATTGAATATTTAAAAGGGAATGTGTGAGAAAAGGCTCATCTCCAACTCTGATAATAGAAAAGTAACAAGATGATGCGTTTTTGATTGGCGGATTTTGAAAACAATTCTAGGAGTTTGTTTACTCTGTGCTTAAAATAGAAAAAGGCAGTAAATGTAGGACATCATGCATAAGCGGCGAGAGAAAAAAGACTGAGGTAACAAGTGAGCAAAATGCGAACACTGAACCAGAAATAATACTAGAAATAAAAACGATATTTTTTGTTCATTTATTCTTCATGTGCTATCTAGTTTCCTTCCCACCGCCTTTTCCCCGAAATATTGCGTTATCACCTCCAACATGCTAATGCCAATCCTTGTTATTAACTTCTAAAAACCCCTGCGGCGCAATGTACGGGTACCAAAGAGATCCGAGGCGTGCCTTACAGAGTATTTTCTCTCACAAGCGAGCAAATAAATGTCTGGCGCGCGTCTTCGAAGCCGATGATAAAGACAACGATATAAAAGATCGATATTTTGGGCCACACAACCACTTCTGTCCTTGCTTTTAACTGTGAATCGCGGATTACCGGAGAATATTTTAAAAAACACGTCTTCTTGCGCGCATGGAGGGAGATCGATAGAAAAAACGTGGGCGGAAAGGGGTGGGCTGTATCGTCCCCCTCCCGCATCAGCCGGGGTCGCTATCGTCTAGATAAGGGGGGCGTGGAGAGTACTTATTTTGGTAAAAAGAACCTGTGTCTCCATTTTTTTTTTTTCTCTCTAATTGGTGGCTGAAAATTTTTAAGTCTTACTGGCGTACGAATTGTTAAAAGTGTTGCTCGGGTCACTTTTAGTCACATGACCAGGTTTGCTCCACCTTGGTCGGACGGGTCATGTGACGGTGCATTTAAAATTGGTGGGTTCGGATGGATAACAAAGATCAATAGCCTGGAGCGGGGGCACTCTTTGTTTCTTCTACCGCTTGGAGGAAGATTCGGGAGGGGCGGAGTATACCATGGGGGAATGGAAAAAATATTCACATGGCGGAAAACGAACGAGAAACGCACAAGATGGCTGCCTCGAAATTCTTTCAGTGGAATCTTTCGCGCGTTCTCATTTATTGACTTTTTCCCTTAGTTGCTCATTTCTATTTTCCTTTTAAGATTAGTTAAGTTCGTATACAATTTCATTATAATATAGCGTTCATGTTGAATTTAAAACTTTTTATTCCTTAAAATGGTATTGGAAAAACATAACCAAGTAGTCCTCTATAAATAATTAATTTTTAAATATTTCCCAAACAATCGCACATAAAGGAAACTATAAATAAAATTCGATAATTGCAAATGCCATCTTTATCAATCATAACTAGAGAAGTAATTTTAGAAAATTACCAACGGAAAAGCGATTTCAGATAATTTACAAATCTATCCTGAAAGGCATTATTTTTAAGGCTCATAAATCCCGAGGGGAATATTTACCATAAAAGTATTATCACTTGTGGTACATTATTTTAAACTTGAGATGATTTAACGCTTAGAAAATTGTTGTTGCCATTTGATGTGACATTTAGGCAGTTTCACTGCTCAAAATACTTATTGTAATCCAAAACAATCTCTTTGGTTTATTTTAGACTGATAATATGACTGTTTTCTAATATTTTAATTCCAGTTTTTCTCCCTGTAAGAGTGACAAGTTGAAAAATTTAAAAAGCACCTTGTAAAAATCTTTGTCAAATCTCAAAAAAAATTTTTTTCTTTTGTATATAATGAATTTGTTTTTAGATCCATGAATAATTTAAAATAAAAGTTGAGTTATTTAACATGATTTATGCTGATAAAATTCAGGTTAAATAAAATTAAGCTTTGTATAGCATTTATTATTTTGTAATTAATATCATAATTAAAATCTATTTACATGTTAATGGGAATTGTCTTTTCAAAATATCTTATGTCTAAATAAACAAAATAGTAAATAAAACATAGATTAGTGCAAAAGGAACACTAAGCTACATACTTTATAATAAAAAAAAAAAATAAAAAAAGAATAAGAGGCTGGGTTTTTAAAAACTTTTTTACAATATTTTTATTTCAATGACATTAAAAGTTTTTGTGAGTCATAATAAATAATTGGATTGAAAGATTTCTTTTCTATGTATGTGAAAGCATTAATTTTTTGCAATTGTAAAGTTTTAAATTTTCCTTTGCATTGTTTTATATATGTATATATATACCTGCTAATTGTAAAATGATATTTTTCATGCAAAATAAAATTTGCATATATTGGAGTGTTTTTTCTAGTCTTGTTAAAAATATTAAGCTTACAAAAATTTTCCATAAAAAAAATTGTTTGTCTTAAAAAAACATGGGCTATTTTCAAATGTTTGTTTCATAATTCAAGTATTTCAATGCATTTGTGTATAATTAACTGACAAAATATTTCAGATATCTGGTAATGTTTTAAATTAGCAGAGTTTTTGTTGTAGAGGTAATGAATAAAACCAAAAATTTTTTTTCCTTTATTTTAAAGATTTTTAAAGTTGTAGATTTGATAAACTACTAATGACTACTCAGTTAATTTTTAACTTAAATTAATTTTTTTATGTTAATAAAAGATATTTCTTCTTTATATGAAACTTGTGATAATTATGGAACAGTATGTAATTGAAACTGACAATTTCGTAAGTAATGCATTAAATTATGCGTAATTATATTGAGGGAAAAAAACAAACAGCAATATAAATTTCTTGTGCACAAAGAAGCTTTGCTACCTGTAAGTTTGTACTAATGTATTTGTCAAAGAACAAACTTGACAATTGAACACATAAATATTGTATATTAAAATTTAATTTTAAAAATGTGCATTTAGTAATCATTTCAAGCTTTAAAATAAAATTATCGTGTTTCTTGTTAGACAATGTTTCATCTTGTTTTCATTTGTTATGAAACTTTTTATAAGCTATAATCTAGAATATGGTGTTAAAGTTGTATGTAATGATTTTGACCCAAAAATATTTTGAAACTTTACATTCAAATAAAACTAATTAAATGTATCATTATTTTGGATGGGTAATATTAGAATTTTACAAAAGAAAAAATATATTTCAATAAAATTATTTTTACAGAAAAAAATTGAAATATTTGAAAATTTAAAGTTTGTAGCCAAATGCATATTTCTTCAATTAAACATTAAAAAATGAAAAAAAAGAAAATGTTAATTATGTAAACAATGATGACAGAAAAGTGTATTTATAAGACAATATTATTCTCTCCTAAAATGCCTATTCTATGATACTAAGACGTTAATAAAAGATAAAATAGTCATGCATTTTTATATGCAAAAGATGTTTCTTAAGGAACACATTAAAAATAGTATATAGTTAAAGTTAAATATATAGAATATTTGTATTATTGTATTAATTTTGAGCTGATTTATTTTAAATTATCCTTAAATAATGAGAGGTTTGTAAGGTAACTAGTTATTTCATATATATATATATATATATATTAGTGATTTATCAAAGTTTTGAAAAGAATTCAAAAACTTGTTCTTATGTTTTATTATTGTTTTGTAGACAAAATAACAAGTATTATTAATCATATGTATTTTATATGAGCAATGAACTATTTGTAAATTGATGATTTCATTATTTTTATGTACAATTATAAACTTTGTTATGAATACTTTAACTTTTTTATTTTATTTTAGTAAAATATATTTAACAAATTAAACATGTTTTCTTAAATTGCCAAAATTTAGGTTGTAATTTATTTTAATATCACCCCATGTAAAAATTAGCTTTATAAACTTTAAAAGAGCAAAAGTTAAATTCCCTTTTTGAATGGCTAACGAAATCAGAGGCTTTCTAAATTTATTAATGTGTATTCTTGCAACTTATAATGAAAGAAACAGAATATTAAAAATACTGGTTTAAAAAAGACAATTAATGAACAAAAAACGAAAAAATATTTTTATTACTTATTGCGAATGGAGGCAAAATATTAAACTACATTTTATCACAAAACTAAACTTTGCTAATAATATAACTTAACATCTAAAGTCCTTTTAATTGAGTGATATTAATCATCTATGTGGTAATTATCCATTTTTCTGCATTTTCTTTATAGCATATATTTCTGCAAATATAAAAGCAAACATTTGAATAGGGGTAAAAATAGTAAAAATTTTACTTGTAATAAGATATTCCTTATTTTTAAACATTCTTTGTGTAAATATTTTCTTTTCAATAATTGAAGTATATAAAATTTTTAAATGATAATACATTCAACTAATATAGAATTTCATTATAAATTAATGTAATGTAAGTAATCAAACTTTGTGAATCTTAAGTTTTATGTATTTTTTTACAAATACAATTGCCTAAAATGATTTGTTTACATTATTATTAAAATGATGCTTTTTAAGTAAATCTGTAAATTCAGTATCCCCCATGTATTTATTGATTAATGTATACCTGTATATATGCTTAATGAAGGCTTTCATAAATATTAATAATTACTAATAACAAAGGACAGCAAATGTTTATTTTGATCTTTGATATTAAAAGTATATTTTTTATAGATGCCACAAATAATTTTTTATTGTTTTATGTTAACTCTCTCTGTAATAACAATAGATGGAGCTTTAAAGTATATATTTGTCTTTTAGAGTAGAAAAATAAAAAATGCAGTTTATGAATAAATTTTGTTATGAATTATGTAGATAAAAGTGTTCTGTATATGCCTCTTTATAAAATTGTTTATAAGGCTTATAAAAAATTATTGAAGAAAATTAATCTTAACACTTTGATTATTTTTTTATATTGTCAGCTAATTTTTTTTGTTTTTTATTCAATGAATATGTCAAATATCTTATTTATGTTCCAGATTGCAATAATGCCTAAAGAATGGACTGGGCCTTCAGAATATTTTGCAGCAGGCTTATATGGAAATCAAAACAGGTTAATTATCGAATACATTGTGTGTGTTATCTTTATTGTGTAATTAATGCATTTAATCAAAAGCTACTCTTATAAACAAATAACTGAAACAGTTTAAAAGTATTCATTTAAATATTTCAGTTATTCATTTTATGTGCTTATTAATTTTTATTTTATTTTAAAATAATTCATTTTTAGTGCAATAGTAAATGTTGTGCTATCAGGTCAAATATTTTAGCATTTAAATAAAAATATTTATTTTAAGCTTTAAAATTTGAAAAGCTATAATTTCTATTTAGAGAGGTAATGTATTCTTTCTGAGAAATCATGAAAATTAAAAAATATATTCAATTACTTTTATAACTGATGAATAAACATTCATACCAAACTAAATATTCTTTTTTTAGAAATTTATGCAACTTTATCTCATATAATTTATATTGGTACATCAAAATTTGGCATCTTTTTTGTATGTAGTATATTAACTGACACATTATAACAAGATATAAAGTTAAAAATGTTTGTCCCTAACTGATTTTTAAATTACAATTTTCTGTTTTAATTTGTGACTGTATATTTAAATTTGTATGTATTTCAATCATTTTTATCTATTTACTTAGAAAAAAAATGTAAATTTATTTTTAAAATTTTTTATATATTTTTTATTTTTTTTTACGTATGCGGAAATAATTCTTCATATCCGTTTGAAAGTTTCAGTGCTCAAAAATAAACATACTATAACAGCTCTTTGAAACTATTTTGAATGTTTGGAAAATAAGCTATCAAGAATTTTTTTGTGAACAAAATATATTCTCATAAATGTGCAGTGAATATCTAAACTGATTTAAAGAATATATTGTGTATTAATATTTTGTGATTTAGTTATATTTGTGCTGAATCTCACATTATTAATGTGTCATTTTTAAATTTTAAGAATTTCTATTCTTTATTTTTATCCTTAGAGAGAATACATTTACACCAGTAAATTGAGCAGAAAATGTTTATTTTTGTTTCCATCACCTAATTGTATAAATAATTTTTATAGAACGATTTAAAATGGTCATTAGTACTGCAATCTTCAGTTAGATGATTTATATAAAATCTTTTACATAGATCATCCAATAAAAATTTTTCTCCATATTTTTCTAAGTCATTAACATGAATAAAGAATGTTCCATATAAAATATGATTTTTTTCAGCATTATTTTCATCATAAAATATAAAAAAAATTAAATTTTGATTTAAAGTCTTTATAAATAAATTATTATCTTTTGAAGAGTTCTATAATTTTTTTTAAGAAAAACAAATCATTAAAAGTTTTTTTTAATTTTTGTATTAGAAACAAATTAAATTGCATCTTTTAAAATTCCTTGATTTCTCAAGTATTTCTAATGTATAAAATTATTAAAATCTGTATTTTTTTTAGAATTTGCCAATAAATAGATTGTAATATTACCATTAATATTACAATTTTTATTACCATTAATATATTAATACCATTAATACCATTAAATTTTTATTACCATTTAATACCATTAATATATTACCATTAATATTTACAATTTTGTAACTATTATTTCATTCTTATATATGTGTGTGTGTATAATATAATTTCTGGGATCATTTATAAAATTAATTTTATATTTTAATTTTTCTGTCATACAGTAGTTTTATCTATTAATTGTGAATGGCTTTAAATATATATATTGCTATGATAACAATGTAACTAAATTTTTAGGAAAACTATTTATCGATCTGTTTTAACTCCTGAAGGACAGTCTCGAGGTTTCAATCCAGTGGAATTTGAAGAAGCTGCTGATTTATCCTTAAAGTAATTTTATGATTGTTATTCATATCTTAAAATTATTATTTTTTCCTGATAAAGTTTAAACTAAATATATTTCTTCAAAATAAGTTTTACTTTGATTGTAAAAGAAGTTTCAGAATTAAATATCAATTAAAAGAATTACATTATAATGTAAAATACATAAATTCTTAAGCAATCCTATATAACAAAAATATAAAATTTCCTAAGATTTAAAAATTGTCTAAATATTTGTATTTAAAAGATGTGATTGAAATGCTTTATATGTGTGCTCATGCTGTCATACCTGTCCTAATTTTAAACTACATACAATCAGAAGGTAATTCTGATTGTTGTATGTATACTTTCAATTTCATTACCAAACTAAAAATTTTTTAATTGTGAAAGGGTGAATAAAAATTTTCCATCCTTATGTTGAACAATTAAATCTCATTTACTTGGAATTTCATTGATGATCAGTTTTTTTATTGTTTTAAGATAGTAAGAAGCAAATTTTAAACTTTATTCTTTTTAAGAGAGAGAATCTTATTGGTTTGCATTTTTCTTTTATTTTTGTTAAAAAAAAGTTTTCACATTGTCATATTTTGCATATTCTAAGTATTATTAATGCTAGGCTTTTAATAATTATGCTGAAATAAACTACTACTCACATTTAATTAAATACATTGCTTAGTTTATTTAGGAAATAGTGGAATATTTAAACTTGTATACTGAGATATCACACACACACAATATTTTATGAATCATGCCTGTTAAAGCCATAATATATAAAAAATGTATATTAAATGCTTTAAATTTATAATAATTAAAGTATATTTCACAATTTTATTAATTCATACATTGATTGTATTTTCAAAAATTATATTTGTAATTCTCTGTAGAATGTTAGAAAAAGTAATAATGCAAGCTATTCTAAAAAATGTGAAAAGAAAGTTTATAATATCTTATTTTACACCAATGACAATGATTTCAGATATTTTGCTTCTCCCAAAAACTCATTAGAATTTAGTGATTCATCACTTAATCAATTTTGCTACATAGAGGAATTAGTTTGCTTCAACATAATAGTACATGATTGAATATTTAGTGAACATTTCTACTAGACAATATATGAATTTACTAACATTTCATTTTTATAATTACAATAAATATGAAATATGAGGTGTAAGAAAAAAAAATTGATAAAAATTGTCTGTATTTTCATATTTCTTTTAATAAAATTATTTTAATTGAATTTAAATATTTTAAATAAGCTTTTCAATAAAAATAAAAAACAATTTTTGTGAAGGCATATTATAATTTGTAGAAATCTCATTGTTGTTAAGAGAGTGTGAGTGAAAGACACAAATCTAAGTTAAAAGACTAAAGTAAGCTTTAGCAAATATTTATAATATTTTAAAATAGAAGGAACTATAGGAAATTACAATACTTAGCTTTTATTTACATTATTCATTTATTTTTAACTTCCCAAAATTACTATAAATACATCCTTAATATGAATCAAGAAATAAAGAGTATTTTGGGCAGTTTTGAACCTTTTTGATTTCAAGTGGAAAAATATACATTTTTCTTATTATAGCTTTAGTGAAAATTAATGTTTGAAAAAAAAATTTAAATGTAAAGAATTTTTAGTTTTTGATAAAATAATACTAAAATAAGAAAATATAAGTTAGCAACTTGTGAGAAATTATATAATTACAGCCCTTTAGTTACTGCAAAATTTTGCATTTGACTCGTGTTCAGTTTGAAATCCTGAATGAAGGTTTAATTACTAACATGATAAAACAGCTAAATCTGCAATAAATTGTAACAAGAATCTCTTCTTGGATGTAGAATTAATGTAATTATACATTGTTTGATTTATGTGTTTGTTATCAGATAATATGAAAGAAATTTTATTTAAGTCACAGTAACTAATGTACTGACATTTTGACTCAATGATAAAAAATTGCTCTTAAATAATGCTACTTAAAATTATAACTTAAGTAAATTTTATTTCATGCTTTGAAAGTAATTTTGAACTAATAAGCCAGTTCAAATCATCAAATTATAGTAAGTAAGAAAATCTTTTCTTTAAATTTGAAGCCATATGGAATATAAAATTGATCATCTACTTAAATTTGGTTTGGCTGCATTTTTCAAATATCTAATTTTGTTAAATCAGTTAATTATTCACAAAATGAAAAACATTTGTTTAATATTGCAAGTATATTTTTCTTAGATTTGTTAACTTTCACACCATTACAATTTTCAAGATCTATGTCATCAAATTTATTTGTGTACATAATAAACATATTTTCTTACACATTTTTGCAACATAAGATTCTTTCTGTGTGCAAAATAAAATAATTAAAGTTGCATTAGAGAGGAAATTGGTTTATGTAATATAAATTATTTAAAAAAAGTGAAAATAAGTAAATTTATACACTTGCATTAAAATGTCTAATATAAACAATTACCAATTAATAATCATTATTTATTAAAAATTTATCTCATAACAATGAGTAAATTTGAACTTGTTTCTAATTTTTTCCCTTCTTAAAAAGTAATGGATTTATTTCTTTAATATTAATGTTATGATGGAGCAATAATAATATAAATTGCTATTATTCTATCTTTATTTTAATAAGGTGCCTTATAATTATTGATAATTGTCATATATATTTCAAGTTTTCATTTTTAGCAGTTATTTTAAATTTTTGTAGTGCATATAGTTATGTATGCTAATTTGCCTATATTAGTTCATTTTAATTGTGTGTGTAATATTTGTTATAGGAAAGAGAAGCCTACCAGTTATGACAGTAGAGATAAAGGTTCATACTCAACTTCATACAGTTTGGATGAAACAATGGATTTGAGTACCAAATGGCGTGCTCCTCCCATGTCTGAGAGGAAATCTCTCAGTTCTATGAGCTCACCATTTCCCCAACCAGCCTCAGCCTCTAATACCTCAGAGTCTGGTTGTGTGGAAAGGACATCAGAACTGAAAAGGAGTAAATCCTCTCACCATGTGCGTATGCTTCCACGGAAAAGGTTACATACAGCAGAGCCCCAGCAGAATAGTGCAAGCAGTTGCTCATCCCCAGACGTTATTGTTCTTTCAGACGAGGACAAGCCACGTCTTAATGGGCACATGAATGGCTATGAAAGTGATTCAAAAAATTCAGACTTAGAGCCTCTGGATATGCCTCCCCTTCCTTTAGAAAAGAAGTGGGATCCTAAAGAATTGAAAGAAAAGAGAAGGCTCTTACGTGAGTTGAGGGATGAACTAAGAAGTGAAGAGATGAAATTGGTACTCTTAAAAAAAATTCACCAAAGTCAAATAATTAAGGAAAATCTTCTAAATCAAACAGCAGCTGTTGTAGCTGGTAAAATGGTTCCTACATCTAATAGAGGCTCTAGTGTTGCTCCACCACCTTTGGTTCGCAGTGGTCAAATCGCACCATCTCAGAATAAAATGCTCAGTCAGCAGTTATCGCATCAAACTTCTATTATGAATTCTCCTTTGGTAAGATAAAATTACTTATATTTAAATAATCAACTTAATAGAATACAAAAGCTAAATATGAAATTGTGATTTTTTTTCCCATTAGTATAGCAAAAAAATATCTAAAAATTTTTGCAAATGTTTCATGTATCACTTTAGCATTTGTCAAACTCTTAAATCAGTTAATTTTAAGTATGAAAGCAGGAAAATGGTGTTATGCTAAGAAATTTAATTTTAGCATACAAAGAATGTCTTCTATTTTAGTTATGTATACAAACTTTCATATCCTTAAATTAATTTTCTGCTAACTAATCTTACGTAATTCTACTGCCTTTTGGTGCTGCTTGTCCTTATTTGGGCCTTGCACCAACCAACTAATTTGCTGCCTTTTTTTATATGCTTGTTACAGTTAATTTTTTTACATTTTTTAACTCAAATATTTTAAAGTATACTAATTTAATTTTAAAGTATTTTCTACTGTATTAAAAAAATTGTTATTGCATGAATAACATGATAAAGCAACAGCATCCTATTTTTATTTATTTTCAAACATCTCTGTGATATAAGCACTTATTTTTTTTAATTTCTTACTTTTTTTCATTTTTTAGTTTGGACTTTATATGCCTGTATTTTCAAAATATTTAAAAAATAAGCTTCCTTGAATTTTAGAATTTGTTCTCACAATGTCATTTGAATTAGTTCATTTAATATTTATAACTTATGAACAATATTTAAAATTGTCAAATTTTTCACTTATTGGTTATTCAAAATATGATTTAATTTAAATTTTACACTTTTCAATACAGTAAAAGTTCTTTTTAAAATTATGTATGTTTTCAATTGCGACTTTGTAATTTAATTAAGTTTCTGTAATGTTACAATTATTCATATGCAGTACTTTCATCCTAACCCAAACTCATATTTCTTACTGTCTCTTTTTCTTTACTTCTAAAAGCTAACAAAAATAAATATAATTTGTAATAAGAAAACTATAACATTGCTCATCCAAAGTAAAAACTGAATTAATGATTTGTAAATGAATGTAATTATAGATAATTTACTTCTTATTTGTATTTGTGTATCCAGTGATACTAAATGAAAAGTTTGAAGAATAAATTATATACAGTTTAATAATGTTATAATATTTAATTAAATTTATTCAGAATATTTATTACTTTTGTTTGAAAAATTTGAGTAGTTTGATTTAAGTGTTGCAATGTTTATTTTCAGTAATTTTATTTTTCTATCATTAAGTATATCTTGCATTATAATGGTAATGATCTAACTTTTTCACTTGTTATCATTGCTTATTATTCATGAAAAAAGTTGAAAACTTATTTCAATTTTTTTTTTTTTTTCAATTGTTAGGCTTGTTTTTAGCATTTTTTGATTTCTACTTTCAATTGTACAATGAAATTAACTGTCTGGAAATACTCTTCCATAATTTATCCCCTGACTATTCTAATATTTTCCCCAAAAATTGGAATGCAAATTTAGTTTGGTTTATAAAAATTCAATGTCACTTTTTAACTATTATTTTTAAAGCATGTTGTAGCCAAATGGTTTCTAATGACTTTTGATTATCATACAGATTTGCAATCAGAATGCTCATGGTGGCCCCCCACCACTAATTGGGCAAAGAGGGACTAATTCCACTAGTGGCTCTACAGTTTCTTCTAATATTATGAGTAACATGATGAGGTCCAGTCATAACTCTATCTCTAGAACTCCAGTTACAACACCACCTAACATGGTAATGGGCTATAATATGCATAATTTACAACAATCATCTCAAAATAATCAACATCCTATCTCAATGAATCAGGTTAGTTTTAATTTATAGTCATTTATTTTTAAGATTTCAAATTTTTCATCTATATATAATAATGGCTTTATCTTTTTAAGATGATATTGTATGAAAAATTGAATGTTTTATATAACAAAAACTACTTTTAAAATATTTTGATTAAGATGTCAGATAATTAAGTTAGTTTTATTTTTGTATATAACTATGTATTGTATTCAACTTTTCCATATGAATTTCGTAAATTTTAATGGATTAAAAAGTGTTGTGATTCACACATATAATAGTCTTATAAATTTCAAATTTTAACATTATTTTTAAGTTATAACATTGAAATTAATATTAATGACTATAGTCTTCTTTAATTTGTAAAACAAAATATAATATAAATCATATTATTTTTCAAAATATAATATATATCATAATATTTTTCTAATTTATGTTAATGTGTAAGAGATTGTAGCATTACATTTAACATAAATAAATGGAAGAATTCTGCTTATTTTAAGATTTTGAATTTGAGACTTGCTTTATAGTTCAGAGTAAAGTAAACCGAATTCTGAAGGTTCATAAATTGAGCAGTGTTGGAAATCAATGAACATATTTTATATATGTTGCATTTATAATAATCTTAAATTGAAGCCTGACATTATAGGAAATTATCTCAATTGATATCTTTTGTAATTGCCTTTTATCACTTAAAATAGTTGAATAATTTCCCTTTCTAAAATTTTTCTTGTGAAGTCAAATGGCAGGTGAGATTTGACACAGGAGATTTCATGCATGTCGTGCAATTTTAATATGTGTACGTTTCTATATTAAAACTTTCTATTGTCAGTGTCTAATTGCTGGCTGCTTTCAGGAATTTTTCAAAACTTAGTATTGAGAAATTTCAACATTCATAAACTATTCACTTTCTGAACTTATTTTTACATCTGATATCAATATATTATTTTTAAAAGCTAATAAATTATTTGAACATCTATGAATGTATATTTAAAAAGATACTCTCTTTTCACTTTTTATTTAAACATTTTAAAAATTCTACATTTAGATGCCTTAATTGGAAAACTTTATTTATCTGTTATTTCTAACAAATATTTTTTTAATTTTATTAATTAATCGCTTTGTGCTCACTATACCAAGGTTTAATTCTCAGGCTGGGAAAAGTTGATTGATGCTTTCATCAGCTTCAGTGAATCAATAAACTGAATACCAAGCTTGCTTGGTAACAAAACTCTGGGGGTTTTAGTATTAGGCTGACCACTTAACTGTGATTTTTGTGCTTCGCATCCCAAGACCCTCGATTTGGAAAGCAGATATGGGTGCTGTAAGCCTTGGCCCACATATAAGTTGTTGTGTCAGCTTTTTTAGGAGGGGGGATACTCCTTCCATACAAATTATATCATATATATTGAAAACGTGCTGGAATGAAATCTCGGACTGCTGTGAATTTTTATTATTTAAATTTATGTTTGAGCAACTAACTCATTTGGTAAATGATAACCTTTTCCAGTAACTGTAGTTTTTTTATTATTTTTATTTATTTATTTATTTATAAAAATATGTGCATGTCAATGCTCAAAAAATTTTTTCTTCTGCAATATTTTAAGAATGGATTGACATGTGCATTGCAGCAAGAATTTTTAATTTATTTATGGCCAACCTAATTTTATGCCCATGATCATTTGCAAAAGTACCAGTCAATATTTGTGCTAGAAGCTGTAGCTTGCTCTGATCTGTAGACTATAAGATGTAAATCAGATTTAGTGAGGGATTGTTTTAAAAGATCTGAGACTTCATGAGTTATCCACTATTGAACTTAACAATTTTCTAATAAAAAAAGATATGATTGCAAGTTTCTCGGCCATAAGCTAAAAATTAAATAAATGGGAAAAGCCAAGTGATCAAATAAAAAAAGCATGAAAATTTACTCATAGGAATTAAAATTATCATTGTGTCTCTGGGGTATTCACTTTTGCTAAGATCATGAATTTAAAAATTGTGATTCATAAAAGTGAGAATCTGCTGTTTATTGTAAAAAATATAAGATTAATTCAAGATAACATATATTTGACAATATATTTTGAATGCATCTATTTTTATTTATATATGTTGTAACAAATAATTGTATTTTTCTTGTAGAGTACGCCTCAAGCGTGTCCTTCACCTTCATCTTCAATACAATCATCCCAAATGGAAAGAATAGATAACCAAACACCAGCTCAAAGACAGGCAGCTGCAAAATTAGCTTTAAGAAAACAGTTAGAAAAGACACTTCTACAGATACCTCCACCTAAACCTCCTCCACCTGAAATGCATTTTGTACCAAATGCTAACAATCAAGAATTCATATGTCTGTTAGGACTTGAGAAAGTTGTGGACTTCATCACAGAAGATCCAAATATCAATCGCCCACCACCTGAACCATTTGAATGTGTTCAGTGTGGAACAGACTTCAGCCCAGTGTGGAAATGGCAAGATGCTGGCCGATCTCGCATGCACAAACCTTCTGTAATCTGTGAGACATGTGTTACTTCTAATATTAAGAAAGCTCTAAAAGCTGAACATACCAATCGATTAAAGACTGCCTTTGTTAAAGCTTTGCAGCAGGAACAAGAGATTGAACAGAGAATGTCTCAAGCAATGCCAAGCCCTCCTCCTCCAATTGGTATTTCTCCTACTCACACTCCTTGCTCCACTCCTACTCCTGCTATTGTAACCTCAAGTGGACCATCAATACCTACGCCCCCTGCTCCTCACAGTCCTGTTCATGGACTGCTGCAAAAAATGGGCAACAATGGCAGTGGTAGTGGTAGTAGTAGCTCTCAGGCTAATTTGGTTAATTCTGCATCTTTGCTGCAGCATTTGCCGAAATTGAGTGCTGCTCATCAGTCATTATTGCATGCTCAGGCACAACAGCTGCAGCACTTTGCACAGACAATGCCGCAACCACAACCAGCACATATGTATCCATTTGGTCCCCTTTTAGCTGCTCAGGCATATTCATATCAATTGCTTGGGAAAAATCCCATGAGCTCAGCAGAGCTTCAACGCCAATATTTGTTGGACATGATCCCACCAAGGTCACTTCCTCAAGGTTCCATCAACTGGAAGACATGATCTTTTTGTACATAATAAAATAGGCCGATTTTCTTTTGTTCTGTTTATGTAGATCTGTGAATACATCTTTCTTTGTTTGCATGATTGTATTTCACAGGCAATATACCTTGTGTTAATATCTCTGAAGAATCTCCGGTGACTTCTCTATGTCAAATTGAGCTGCCACTAAGGTTGGTGTTATTGTAATTGTAAAAATGGCATTTCAGAAAGTGTTTTCAGTATTCTCTATGATTTTCAATTTCACTAGTATATATAACTCCAAATTTTCTCATGGCTATTTATAATGCAGCTCTCATTTTTTAGTTCATAGATTTATTTGCAATATGCAGTATTTTAGGTTATCTTAGGATTAAGCCATTTCACACATTATCATTGTCATCTGTTATGCTAAAAGCAATGTTGCTGTGTGATTTGTGACGCGATATTTTGTATGGTAAAACTTTTTCCGTTGCAGAGAAACTGTTTTTGTCTTATTTATTCATTCATATGTGTTTCCAATACTTAAGTAATACTTGCAAAATTTTCTTCATTTTAAACTACAATTATAAATTATATATTAAGTGTTTTATATTTTTTATGGATTTAACTATGAATAATGTTCAATCCACATATAAAACTGCCATTTGTGTATTCTTAGATTTATGTTAATAGATAGCATCTATTAAATGTTTTAAATCTTTTGTATATTTCCTTTACAAGAGATTTGATTCGCATCTGTGATTCAGCCTTTAAAAATAACACTCATGTAATGGTGTTCTTTGAGCTTTATAGATAAAAATTTGTTCCTTGTCTCATAAGGCGGGTGGGACTAATATTGTTATTTGAACATACTTTGTTACCTATCAAGCTCAGGGTGTTAACTTGCTACAGGATTTTACAACATCGAATGTTAACAGTAGTTGAAAATAATTCTGAGCTTTATGTATATTGAGGTATTCCCATTAATTTCTTTCAATTTAACTTCAGAATTAATGATCTGCAGTGTATGATAAATTTATGTGCAGAGTTAAGGTGATTTAATTTTTATTACATTGTGTGAATATTATATGTATTAAAATCTGATTTTATTATTGGTTTCTTAATTTTTTTGCAACGTGTTTATTCAAGTTTTCTTGACATTTAAAAATTTATAACTGGGCTAATTATTAATAAAGGAGTTTCTCATGAATTTTTTCAGTAAAATTAATTGCTCTAATATTTAAGTAAATAAATATACTTAAGTATAAGATCTTCTCATTAAACATATCTTAAAACTAGTCATAAAAAAAAAGTTTTTCGTCATAATTTGTCCAAATATTATTTTTAGTAAATTTATGTATGTTGGGAGGAAATTGAACCACAAATTGTTAGAATACTATTTAAACAATAAATTGTTACATCAAATAATTTGCTGTTTATCATTTCAAATGTTAAAAAAAAATTTGTATATCTGAAGTTACATTCAATTCCTTAAGACATTTCCTTTTAGTGTAAAAATGTTATTAAGATTATGTAAGATGCATTTGTTAATGTACACTATAGAAATTTAACTATACAAAATTTATTTAAATTGATTGGTATTAAAATTTGTTTTCATCTGCAAATGTGTTAAAAAAAATCGTATTCAATAAATACTGCTTTAAAAACTAAGTTTAGTATCGATTTACTATATTTAGCTATTTTATTTTAATCAAAGTAAAGTATATATTTCAGACTGACATCTCATGGAATTTATGGTGATATCTTTACTCTCCTTAAGTTTGAGGAAGAATATTGTTTCTGTTGCAAAGTGTTTGTTAACTATGCTCAAGTATTGTAAAACTGTTGTTAACTAAGGTTTTCACTAAACATGAGTAAAATGTCATGCATTAAATTGTCATATAGGTATTTAGTGGTATATTGCACACTACATAAATCTACCTCCACAACATTTATTGTTATTCTTAACACTGGCTTGAAAGTTCTACAGTTAGAAATCAAATTAGAACATAGTTTATATTTTTAAATTGTAAATACTATTCCTAATTGAGACCATGTGAATATGCTCATTGTGTGTTTTGAATTTTTAATTATAATGAAATGTCTTCACAGAATCGGGTAGAGAACAAACAATGGTAAAAAATGTGCATTCAATAACTTTTGCAAAAATGTAAAATTCAGTTATATCCCCTTTGTTTTAAAGATTTTTAATGTATGTGAGGAAATTTGATTTTTTCTTTCTTTCAGTCAAAATGCTATGTGTTTATTAAAAATATATATATTTTTTGTTTCTAAGTCCACTTAAAATGAAACTCAACTCTGTTAGCAGTGTTGTTGAGACTGGAGCTATGTATAAACATCAGTGATTGTCAAATATTTTAGTTGTTTTAAGCAATGGTCTTAGCTATTCACAATCACACATTTGATGAGGATCAGGTGATTGATTACAAATTTAATAGTATATACAAGTATTCAAAAGCATTTTTATTTATGTATATTTTTTATGCAATTATGTTACTTTACATTGTACTTCTATGGTTATGAAAATTCAAATACTGAAGAAAATAATTATTTTATATAAAACAATTATAACATTTTTCTTTATAGAGATAAAGCACTGTCTCACACTTCTCTCTGAAAGTGTCTAGAATCCAGTCATAAAAATGAAACTTGATTGTGTGCAATATTTTTTTCTATTTAAGCTGTTGAAAAAAAAATATGCAAGTTTTTTTAAATAGTATTTCATATTTATATATAGCTGCCATAGAACAAACAGCTAATGTTCATTGATTGAAAACAAAGCACAAATTGTGTGTGTGAATATGTATGATATGCTCAGGTGAATGGCTTCCATTTCAGGTATAATAACCCATACAGCACACATCTTCTCACTGTTATCTTGAAATAATGTTTTGAAATACTCAAAAGATTTCTCATTTTTGACAATATTAATAGATACCCAGAAGTGATTCAAGGTCAAAAGAATGTCATTTAATGAAGACATTCTAAAGAAATTTTAACTTCAAGAATGCTATATTAAATGCTTCTATTAGAGAGTCTTTCTTTGAGAAGATGGATGTTGTTCAGACACCATTCTTTATTGGGATGGTGCATTGTAAAAAGTTTTTAGTCTTTTTGCTAATGCTATCTTTTTGTCTCTTGGGTTAAAATATTTCACCTTAGCTTACTCATCGTGTGATGAGAAATGGGAAGGATTTTCCTAGTGAGAGTACTTGGAAGTTCCTTAAATGTGTCTTGTACCCTAATAAACTTTCATTTAAATAAATGTCTTTTCTTTAAATCATTGTCTTGAGCAGCTTACTTTCTAACAATCCCTGGCACTTTTATTTATTTTGTAAAAGAAATACCAAGAATTCACCCGAATGGAGACAAACTGTGTAGTTGTGGTTTCTATTACAGCTTATTGAATTTTAAATTCGACACTTGCACATAAATATATATGTATATGGAATATATTTCAGAAACGCAGTGTGATCATAGCTCTTTCAGATATTTTGTGTTCCACTGTATAAATGTCTTCTCCGATGCTTTTATGTTCTGTAAATGAAGTTTTTAAAATAAAGTTTTTTGCTAAATTATTTGTATTCTTAATTCTTCTATATTTTTACAGTCTAATTTCAGTAGATTCAATTCTGACTAGTCTTATAATGTACATCAAAAAGCTATTGGTCTTATTAAGAAACATGTGCAACAAATGATTGTAGAGTGACCAACAAACTAAAGATGCAACTTGTAAATATTTGTTTAAAAACTTATGCTTGAAATCAGTCTTAATAGATTTTTTTGGATATAAAACTAAAAACTTGAAACCATTTTAATGAAATCGAACTGATTAAATGAAGTGCAGTACAAAAAGTTAAGAGTAATCTGTTTCTGGCACAATGTTGCTGAGCTGACAGCCAAATAATTGTTTTTGACTTTGAATGCTTGTAGTGGTTCAAAATCCACTTTAAACCATAGGTCTAATTGGTCCTCGTGTATAAAAAGTGACTGAGTAACAAAATAATCTGCTACAATGTTTCCATTGCAATAAAAGTCGTTAACAGGAAGCTCTGGTGGAAGTATAATGGAAACTTTATTTTTAAAACTATATTTAATTATAATAACAATTATGATAATTCCAGAATTGCATAAATTTATAATTAGTTAAAATAAAAAAAATATTTAATTTATTGGAAGTATATATAATTTAAAGAAATATCACTAAACTCTTATAAAAGAATATAAAGGATTTTTAACCATGTGAAAATTACAGAATCTACTACAAAATTAAGATATTTTTGCAGTGCTTGAATGTTGTCATTTATGAATGTGTGCTTGCAGTGGAAAATATATCATCACTGTTATTCATAGTAAGCATTGTACACATGAAAAATTTTAATCCTGTATTTAATATTTATTTTCTAGAAACTTGTGTTTACTATCATTTATTTTTCATGATATATTTTACATGAAACTTTTTGTTCATTCAAAGTTTGTATTTTGAATGACTTTTTTTCTTTAAACCTGCCAAACTCCATACCCTACAAAAATGTTTTGAAAGTAAACTATGCTAATAACACTTTTATTATAATTTTTGCAAAGGAAGATTAATAGAATTTGGATGATACATTGTGCCCCCCCCCCCAAGAAATAGTCAAGCTGACAGTAAGAGAAAACAAAAAGAAACCATCAAAAATAAAAGTTGTATGAAAGTAATACTGTTACCTTTATCAAGTATTAATTTGTAATTTATATTTTGATAGCATATCAAATCAAAGATAGATTCATTGCATTACATGAATATGGACCTCCTGTAGAAGCATGCATTTTTATACACAAAGATAGTCATTTAATTAAATAAAAATTCATCAATTCATTTTGCATAGATTAATTCTCTGTAAAAGCTATAAATATATTGTACTTAATATTGTTTCTTTTATTTATCACTCTTAAAATTTCTCCTATGACAGCTATTAATTTTGGATTCCCTTTTCTAGTCTTGTTTCTTAAAATCTTGATCTCTGATAAGCAAAGGTATGTATAAAACTGTCCAAACGATTTATAGCTTAATATAAAGCTGTTTGCTTAACAATTTTGAAGACATTTTACGGCTAATAGAGGCACTTCATTCAATAATATGGTTTTTAGTTATCTATTTCTTCATCAATGGAAAGTGGACAGCTGAAACTAAAATAGAAACAATAAAAATTTTAACCTCTCATCTAATTAGTTTATTCTATTTCTCGTTTATTTTTTATTTAAAACATAATTCATGAAAAGAAAAATACCAACATATTTAACAATGTTTCTTAAAAAGTTGGAAATTTTTTAATCATCATGAGCTATTTTAATAGCTCATTATTTTTCAAGACCTGTCTCACAGTCCATACCACATGAATTTGAATATAAACAGAAAATAATGATATGAGTTAAGCCCCCTTTCTGATTTTTAGCATTGAAATATGGTTTACAAATTTATCTTAGCTGATTTCAGGAAAATAATATTAACACCATTAATTTTTAACCGTTCTGATAAATGTAGCCATTAACATAAATTTTTTTTTATTTATTTTCAAATACAATTTAAGTTTTTATGTACTTTTTGTAATTTGATTCTTAGGACTTCAGCTATTGAGTCATCAAACCAACTTGTTATATGTAAATTACCGATACAAAAATAATAGAGTTTATCGGAACATTTACTTCTTCTATATACAGACCTCGGATCATTTCGCAATACCTCCTCAATTGTTTTCTTAGCTTCTTCTAAATGTGGAATTGTATCTTGACACATTTGAAAATATATTTCACGATTTTGTTCTGAACAGAGATCTTCAAGATCAGCTATAGCTCGATTTGTAAAAATAACCTTAAGATCTTGTGGTGCTCTTCTTAAGAACTCTGGAACTTTGTAATCATAGGAACTATTAATAGTATCTTTACTTTTTGAAGATAACAAAGAACCTATAAGTTATTTAACTTTATTAGATAGAGACTGATTTTATTTTGATAAAGACATAAAAATAATCATAAATTTAAAACAAAGAATAGTGTTTTTCAGTAGGATACATTCTGATTTCCAAGAATAATATTCCAGGAGTTTTTAAGGAGTCAAATCAAAATTTTCTAGAAAGTATCATTCATGTGTTAAATAATTTTATTATGTTCTAAAAATTGTTTTTTAACGAAATATGTATATAATTATGTACATGCAACATTTTTCAACTATACTTGTAAATAATAGAAATAAATAATTGCAAAATGAGAACATTTTTTTATTTAAGTTAGAATTACATTTAATGATTACCTTTGATGAATTTACAGCTATAACAGAGTATAAATGAAGGGTAATTTTAGAGATTTTAAACATTATTAGATTCCTATCTATTAATTTACTAAGTATTTCAACCACTTTTCAAATATATTTAATTAAAACAAATACAACTATTAGATGAAGTTACCAGGATGACTCTCCCCCAATTATTATATAATAAAAGCAATTCTAAATTTTTCTTTTATTTACTTTCCAACTCTTATAAAATTAAACAATTTGACATCCATATTCTAAGTTTTCTACTTTAATAATTCAATACATTTTCAAATTTTTTGGTTATTTATATACAAATATTTGTGTGACTTTTCCAGATTTCACTGGTCATTGGAAAAACACTTCAGGCATATTAAATAATTTGTTTTAATCTTTATTTCATTGGTAAGAAAAATTCATTCCGATTCACTGCAATTATACGCGATTTTCAACAAGGAAGATGGGGAAAGTATATTTCAATTCAATAAATTTTATATAACAAAAAGAAAACTGAAAAATATAAAAAAGGATCCATTAGAATTGATAGTCTAATTGCACAACATGGCTATCTTGGTGATTACTTCACTTGTATTACATGTGGCCCTGACTAAATTGGATCTTTATTTTAGTCAATAGTTATGAGTACAACAATCTGATATCGATTGTGCCACTATTTAGTGGTAACATTAAGAGTTATTACTCAATTAAGTTTGCTGACAATTCATTGAAAATATTAAAACAATTTATTCAGGAGTTGTACAAACTCTGTTTTTAATAAAAATATATATATATATACCAGAACATTATGTCATTTACTATAAATTAATTTTCTTAGAAATAAATGATTATAATAAAACAGGAAAGTTTAAAATATGTTTTTTTTTTGTTATAAATCAATTTATGCAGATCATTAGATTATATAAATGGCCCGCAATAATAAAGACTTTAAAAAATCACACTTAATTGTGTGCAAAAATCTCTTATCAAGCAAAAAAGACAATATTTATAAATTGAGACAATATTTATAAATTGTCATTTTATCAATTGTTTTATTTAAAATGTATCATAATTTTGTTTGCAATGTCTAAAAAATATTTAAATCAAGGGTGGGCATTAAAGAGACTACGATCAACTGGTGGAATGCCAGGACCACTGGTTTTTTGGAGTTATTGCCAATGCTAGTTTCTATGATCTGCATACTAAAAAATATACTTATTTAACCCCAGCTCGTCACTGAAAATGATCACTAAGCAAAAAAATACCTTATGGCCTAGAAAAGTCTGCCCATCCCTTGACCTAAATATTGATCAATTTTAAAATTTATCTAAAATGGAAAAATACTCATTTTAAGACAAATTAATAATTACATACTTGATTCTTCTCGCAAAAGCTCTTCCTCTTTTATTTCTTTAAAAAGAGCAGGATTATCGTACATTGGAATATATGGCTTAATATCAAGTACAGGAGTCCCGTCAAGTAAATCAATTCCAGATAAAAATAGTGTATCATCTAAAATTGATAAAATGATTTTTGAAAGGTTTAAAAATCATTGAGAAATACACAATTATAAATTTTAAGTATTCATTTCCATGCATGATATAAAGTTATGATTATTTCATCATTTTCACATAACTCAACAAGTTATTCAGAAGCAAACTCTGAATGCTTGAATGATTAAAAAATTATAAATATACCTTAATACATATTTTTTATTTATTTTTTTCAACTTTCAATAATACTACTCTTGCAAAATTTTGCGTTAAATTTTTAAAAAAATTTTACAAAAATGTTTATAGATAACAAATTATGTGCAGTTTTAATTTTTTTATATTTTATTATTGGACAAGTGCTTGTCTATATAAAAATAGTTTCGTTTTAATTCATTTAATATATTTTTATATTTGACTCAATTTAATCACAGGCAGCTATGCATATGTGATCTTTTTAGCATTATTGAAAGCAAAAAGTATACATATCTTTATTCATAAATTACAATAAATATTGCATACACATTAAAAAATGTATAGTATCTTCCTTACAATGACATTTTATAATATAAGTTCACATTGCCATAATTTTAGAGTGAAATCAAGTAGGGGATAACACAAAATAATAATCAATACATAAAGGAATTTTGATGAGATAGGAAAATAAATCATTATTTAAAACTTTGGTTTCATTAAAAAATCTATCTAATCTCACAATGGTTGTAAATTTATTTCATATGAATCAATCATTACAATTCCTATGGTGAAGAAAATTTACTTTATTGCGTGGTAAAAATTTGAATCAAACAATAAGTAATGACAGAAATATAACAAAATTTAATATTTAAATATCTAACTCTACTAACTTAATTAAATTTCAGTTTTTGTCCTAAATATATACGAATATTGAAAAAATATTCTTGTCTGTAAATTGAAATAATTTTTAATATTGAGTAATACTTACTAGATACTCAATATTTTTCATTATCAAGCTAAAAGCTTCACAAAATGTCAAAGGCATATTTGATAGAAATACATATAATATGTAATATTTTCATCCTCTAATTTTAACAAGTACTATAAAGAGAAAACAGTAATTTTTAAATAATTACAGTTAATTTTATAAAAAAAATTGTATTGATACCACAAAACTTTTGAATGCAAAATATCATTTTGCATGATAAATCATTATATTATTCAATGGTTAAGCAATTTAATAAAAATTTGCTTAAAATGTATGAACAATTTTTTTCAGTAGTTTGAAACTCAAGATTTATTTTGTTTTACATTTTAATATTTATGTTGGATTGTTAAGTTGATATAAAAATAACCTGACATGTTAAGTGTGATTACTAACCTTCTATTTTATCTAATTTGATAAGAGACAATCCTAGTGGTGAGGGTCTGTGTGGTGAGCGTGTACTGAAGACACCTACTGAAGCACCGTTCAAGCGAGGTGGGTGAATTTTGGCTTTTATAGCACTATTTCCATTTTCATGAAAAACAAATAAAACCCTAAAAGTAATATCAAATAAAATATTTGTATAAATATATAATTTATATACCTTAAATTACATTGGAGACCATATTTTAAGTGATTTCAGGTTAGAATTTCATTTCTTATTATCACTTACTAAATACAAACAAAAAAAGCAATTTTAAACAAGATTAATAAGTTAAATATTAAAAATACATTATTAATAATTTCTCTTATATATGAACAAATAACATGTAATGAGAATAGTAATTCTAGCAATAAATAAATATTTTGAAGAAAAAAGTTATACAAATTAAAAATGATGGAAGTTTAAGAACTACTTCTAATGAAATCAATATAATTATTTATCAGGAAGTCAAATTATTAAAGTGAAGTTCATCAACTCACTTCAATAATTTGACTAAAGAATTATTTTTAACCTTTCAATATATCAATGTAATTGCAATTAATTTCTTTTGTAACAAATAAAATCCGAATTATGGTAAATTCAGTTGAGACATTGTTGAAAAGATAGCACAATTAATTTCAATATTTTGCATTATTACTATCCAGAGATTAAATAGTTAACAATATATGCAATCAGAAGAACATGGGCAAATATTTTGATGTTTTTCTTACATTAAGTATAATTGAAGTGATGCAATTGCTATATATCAATCCTGATAACTTGCACTAACTTGCTACAGAATACTGATTTTCAATTAAATTGCATCATATATCATCTTTCAAATTTCTTTTTGAACTGGAAAAGTGATTCAACTAAATTAATCATATTTTACTCTGTAAATTTTAAATATTGGAAATGAAATATCTGAAAGCAAATCATGATTTAGTCTCTAAATCAATGTTTATATTTACAGTTCCATATATTTCTTTTATTTTCATTTAATTGAATTAAAAACAGCTTTTTCTTTTTGAGACAGGTATAAATTTCTATCAAAGGTATTATATTCATAAGGTGATATCTATTATTTTTAATAAATTTGATACATAAATATCATTTTCCTTTTCTTGAAAACTCCCAATTTTGTAAAGCAACTTTAAATTTGTATGTCACAAACAAAAAGAAATTTTCCTGTTTTTCTTTCTTTATTGCTGAATTAAATGGTGATGAAATCAATCAATGATATCAAAAATAACTAATTTGAGGTTAAACAGAGAATTTACTAAATGATATATATTGCATTAATTTTTCTATTGCTTTTATTATATTGTTAGAAAAATTCTTTTTCACTGCAAATAAGCCCTTCTTTAAAATTATGTATCCAGATCTTTTTTTTTTCTTTTTTTGAATCAGAAAGATGCTTGTTTTTAATAAATTATTACATATTTTACAGAACATTGACATGAACGAATATTAAATTAATCTAAGTGATAAAAGATGTTTTCAAATAATCTTTAGACCAATCACTTACCAAATATGGGAAAATTCATTCAGATTAACAAGTGAATGTTCAGGGTTTGTAAATATTGATTTTTCAATTTTTAAAGTGCCTTTAGCAGTTGGACAAAGAGATGGTTGCCTAGGAATTCCATTTTTATACTTAAAGCATGAAGAAATGTACCCAATAGGAGTCATTAAATACTTGGAGCCTTTCCCTGAAACAAGATAATTAATTAATTTTTCCTTTTATTCATTTTTATTAATATTTTAATTTATAAGTAAATACAGATTATAGTAATTTATTATATATAATAAAGACACTTTCACTGTTGTTAGATTTGATATCAAAATCCATTTACTATTTAATAAACAATATGATAATGTGAGAGCTGAAGTTATTCATAAAGTAAGTTTCTTTTATTTAATGAAGTATCTGTTAACTTTTGTCTAGAAGCATGAACATATCTAATTCTCTTTTCAGACCAATAAATAAGAAAACTATCACTTGCAAAAGAATCCTACTTTTTGATTACTACATTTTTTTTGTAGAAATAATTTCAGCTACTGAATTTTACAAGATCTGGACTTCGATAAGTCATTTCATTAGTGATTAGAGTTCCTAGAGCATAACAATGATTCTTCACTAATATAAAATCCTTCATTAGACAAAATTCAGAAAAATATTCCAATGCATATGTTATAAGTGTTCTCCAATTATTTATGTGTATTTATTTCTCTAATATGAATAACAAGATAAAAAATATAAAACTAAATTTTTTATAATTTTATATTTTACTTAAAGAAATAGATAAACATTAACATAAGAAATCATTTTTAAATACTATGTACTTATAATCTGCATGATAAAAATATTTTAATTAAAATTGAAAAATCAATTCATGGCTTTAAGAAAAAGGGAGAATTTTTCTCACATCTTTTAAAGAATTATTATAACTCGCAAATGATTATACATATATTATTAAATAAAATAATGATGCTAACTTACTGAAATAACTTTCACGTTTCTTGTGTCGTTAAGCACTCCATTAATGTTAACATCATTAAAGAATAAAAACATGCTTATTTTTCAAAAAGAATGGAATTGGAATTTAATACAATAATTAAGTTTTCTTAAAATTGCTCCTTTTATTATAATTTTCCTAAAAACTAAAATGATATTTTTTTATTTCAGTAATAAATTCTACATTAAATATAAAGATATAACTTTTTAACAATTTAACTTATAAGTTTTAAGGTAAAAATATACTTAAAATTTCAATGATATTCATAAATTGGCTTTACCCCAAGTAATTTGACACCTATATGTAATTATTCATTGCAGAATATAAAGGAAATCATGAATTTCAAGTTTTAATTATTATTTTTACATTATTTTTTCAAAAAATAGCATTTTTAAAATTACAATATTTCAAGAAAAAATGCTGAAATAAAGGGCCAGTCATTGATAAAATGAAACACTTTTAGGAAAAAGTTAAGTACACCACCAAAGTAAATATTCATTTTTGATTAATATTTTCATTACTAACAAATATAAAATATATACCTACTAACTTTTGGGAAAGTGCTTTAGTAAAACTTTTTGTATGTTAAAACTATGCACATCCATCAAATGCATACTTTCTTAACTGAGTTAATTAATTACTGAACTTTAATAAATATCCCCAAAATCTTCATAAAATGAACAAGAATGTATGTAGTAAACACATGCAAAGCAAAATCATAAAAAAATTAACTTTTAATAAAAAAAATTTTTTATCTTTTTTTCTTAAAATTTTTTAAAAAATTATATATATCTGCAATGATTTGCAAACAGAAATGTGTAAAATATTCCATACTATCAGTAAAAGTGTAAAACCTAGTGATCTTCTGTAAAACTTAGCAGCCCTGGAAATAATGTTTTCTGCTTTGTAAAATGAACTTTTTTCAATATTTTTCAACAGAAGGAAACAAAAAATGTATTCTTATAGTTTTATTACTTTTAAAATTTATTAACATTTTAATTCCAAGAATATCAAATAAAAAATTGTGACTTAATTTTGTAAAAGAAATTTTATAAGCAATTATAGTATTTAGCACATATTTTTCCCATTGAAAATTTCAAAATTTAAGCAAATTTCTTATTTTAGAAAAAAGTTATTTTTGAAAAAAGAATATCATAAAATTATTAGAATCATTACAAGTAATTTTTCCTGGTAGTTTTACTAGTAAATAGGTCAAAAATTGCAATCTTTAATTAATAACTACATTCATTGCAATAATAATTAGTGAATAAGCCAAGAAATGGTGTAAAAAAATGAAGCCAGATACATACAATTGTCTTGTTAGTGTGAATGCAATCTGATGGCAAAACACATTATAACTGGAAAAATTAAGTTAAAAAATTAAGTTATATCAAAAGATGTCACATTTACCATTATTCAAATCAAGGCCAGGTTACAAGTTTTTTTTTTTTAATAGAACAATTACAGTAATTGATTTTTTTCATTTTTCATTAGTATATACTTTGAAAATTCCCAAAAACTTGTTATACTTTTCTTATATTTTAATTGGAATATTTATCTTTTATTATTTTTTTACCAATGATCAAATTAAGATAATTTAAAAGTACAAAATAGTAAAAATATTTTTATGTATAAAACACACTTGAAATTTTATATCAAATTACTTTCTATTCTAATAAATTTAAAATTAGAGTATAAAACAATTTGATATGGAACAGCATAGTTGTGATGAAATATTGTTCAAAATAATACACAGTAAAGTTTTCTTATGTAATAGAAATAAGGAAAAATTTGACCATTTATGCAGTCTCATTAAAATGTTCTAGGCAAATACAGTAGCATTTTATTATAATGACAAATATATAGAAAATTTAGATAAGCTATGCTATATTGTTTTCAATAAACTGTGATATTCTCTGGTATAAATGTTTGAGTAACAAATCAAATTTTTTAAAATTGAACCCAATTTCAAATATAATACTTACTAGTTTGCAAATTCTGTTTTTCAGTTGCAAGATTTGTCATTGAGTTTGATTCTGTATCTATTGAATTTAAGGGTCTATAATAAAATTAATAATTAAAAAATGTTTTTATTTCACATTTTGCATTAAAAAAAACATTTATTTTTCCACCAGAGTAATTAAAATTCAAGCAAATACAATAAAACAAATAATTACATTAATCTGTATTATCAAAATCACTTTCTAAAAATACATTATGGAAAATAAAGTAATTTCACATCAGTAGAATATTATACAAGAATAATTACATACCTATAAAGGTAGTCTGCTTCTCTCTTTTGAAAAAAAGCAGCTCGCTGGCTCATTTTCTCTATCAAAAACAAAAATTATTTATTTTAAATTACTTAGGAGTTGCATTTGTGTGGATCTTTCAAAATGAAAATATAATTATTATATTTGATTCTAGAGCAATAATTTAAGCTGTTTAAGATTTATTAATAAAAATTCTGACATTAATCTCATAAAACATTAGTAATTTTTTATAAAATATAATAAAAATACATGCTTCAAATTATGTTTTAAATAATATCAAAGTATTAAGTTACATTTGATTCCAGAACTCAAATTTTTAAGTATGAAAATCAAAAACTGAAGTAATTTTATATAATAAAATATAGCTTTGTAACAAGTATAATTATTGTTAATGATTCATTCTATTATATATATATATATATATATATATATATATATATATATATATATATATATATATATATATATATATATATATATATATATATATATGGATTGTTACATACGGGCCACACATTTATAATTTTTATAGAAACTAAATAAATATAATGCAATATTGCAAGAACAAAAAATAAATTTTCCTTGGCAAGTAAAACCATTAAAAAAAATTCAACATAACAGTGTTTAAAATAATAAAAAAAATTAACAATTAGCTGAAAACAAATTTTAAATGTATAATGATTTCTTTTAAAATAATTGTTTATAGAAAAAGTGATTAAATGCTAAGACAATTAATTTTGCAGGTATGTACTTATAAATGGAACAATAAATTACTTTATTAAACCAAAACTTCATTATTAACATAAATTTTAAAAAAAAACAGTAAAATTTATTTTAAGTTTATAAATTAAAGGCTTTATCTTACAACACAAATACTTTTATAAAATAAATAAATATTATAAATAGCAGAAAATTTAAATATGCAGGTAAAAGAAAAGAAATGCTTGTTTAAAATCTCACAAATATTTTACATGCATAGATGTCAACTTTCTTTAAATTTTAAGGCTCACATAATGATAGAATGTTCATTCAATTTAATTTTAAAATTAATCTCAATAAAATAGGCAAACCAATAAGAGGAAAGAAAGGAAAACACTTTAGTTTATAAGTAAAAGCAAATATCATTATTTATACATATGTTGGAGATTTTCAGTTTAAACTTTATTGTTTTTTAATTAATTATAAATTGTATTATTATTAAGGATTAAACAATGATAAACAAGTAAATTCAGCATTGTTAATATGTTTTTCAAAAGTGATGTCTTGATATCACTATTTTTGAATCGGAGTACATTTGAATTTTTGACAACCAAGGATGCTTAGAATATTCCTTGTGATATGTACATTAAATATTAATTTAGAAAAAACTTTTCTAGAAGAATATGTGACTATCACAAAATATATTGTTAACTATAACATCAACATTAAATATGACCATTAAGTAAAATAAATTAATATCACAATACAACAACTTTTAATATACAAGATATTAAAATGATTTAAAATGAACACAAAAATCTGTATTTAATTATACCAAAATATTCAAATTGATCATTTATAATGAATGTAATGAATCTGGTTGTTCAACTCTTTGTAGAAAACATTTTTCAACTATTAATACATTGTGAGTCAAAGATACGAATTAAGATATAAACATTTCATGTCATAAATATAACTAATGAATGTATCTTTAGATTTTAAATTGTGTAGTTACAAAAATTCAATATTGTTTCCAAATTTGTAAACTCTTTTCTTATTCTTATAATCTTATCAAAATAATTTTCAAATGAAAAATGAAAATTTTGTTGAACTTTTAAATTTTTAGATTATGATGTAATAAAGACATATAAAAAATGTTAATATAAATATAACATTTTGACTAAATGAATGAATCCTGAAAGATAAATCCTGATAAATTAAATAGAACTAGTAATCTAAGCTTAAGAAAATATAATATTTAGTTATTAGCCTTTTTAGTATGGTATTGTCTTTATGACTGTATACAAAAAAATAGTAAATGAGATTAAACAAAACATTGAATTTTATAGAACCATATTGTGTCCTAAATTTTCTGTATACTTTAAATACTTGATGAATTTTGTGACTATTGTGAAATATTTCAATAAATAAATCCCTCAAACAAAAATTCAAGAAATGAAAAGAATTTTTTTGAATGATTTTCAATATAGAAGTTACAAAATCAGCAAATATAAATGCAATATTTTTAAAAAATTCAAATAAAAATGTTTAATTTTTTCAATGTAAATAGGGGAAAAAAAGAATTCCTAAAAAGACAAATTAAGAAAATTAGATCAAAATTTTATTAATCACATCAAGTTATATTTTTATTGATAAATTTGGTGGCAAATATATAATAAATCATATTTTAACTATATTTCTCAAGACTGAACAGTTCTTTAAGATAAAAACAATTTTCATCACAAGGGAATTCCCCCCCCCATTGTTTGTAAAAATTAATGTGGAATGCTTATAATTGTGTGACAAATTTTCATAACACATTTTAAAGGAAGTAGGTTTACTGAAATAGTAAATTAAGCTTAAAGATGACAAATAAAAAAAATTTCATTCATTATTGTTATTTTCTTTATATAATGAAACATATCACTAGAAATATCAAATTTTATAATGAGGCTAAATCAGAAAACAATATTACTGGATTTGTCTGACTTAAAATAAAACTACTTTTTTTAAAACCAGTGATATCAATCTTATATGGAAATCCATATTTGCATATATAAAGCAAAACATACCAGCAACCTGTGTATCCTCTACTTTAATTTTACTCAAGATGGACTTAACCTGTGAAATTTCAGCCTTCATATCTGCTTTCTGCTTGAACAATTCTTGCCTGAAATATATATATATATAATAATTATAATAGAAAAATAATGAATTTTCTAAACATTTAAAAATGTAAAATAAAATCTTTTATAAAAATTCAATTCAAGCTCAAAAATATTTTAAATGAGAATAAAGTAAATGAATGAAGAATAAGGTGAGTGCAATTATCAAAATCTTTTTCAAAACCATGCTTTTTAAAGGTAAGATGAAATATTGATAAACATTTAATTTTCAATTTATAACTGCATAATGTTATAAATTAAAGTAGAAATAAATTAAATCATATTTTTTTATCTTAAATATTTAATCACATAGCCTAATGTTTATAATTTTAATGTTCTCCTGTTTTACAAAAGAATATATAATACAAATCTTATTAAGTCTAAAATTACATGAAAGACATTATAAATATGTTTTCAAATATATAAACAAAGTGAAAAAGTTAATGATTATTGTTCAGAAATACAAATGCATGAAGATAAAAAATAAAATTTTTTTAAAACACCCAAGGCATTTCACTGTTTTTTTTTTTTTTTTTTTTTTTTACTAAATTTTCCATTATTATCATATTACAATTTGATACATATTTTATTCATTCATTATTTTAAAAACTGGAAATAAAGCAAATTTAAATAACAACAAATTTAATAATTTTATCATTCAAATCATATTTTAGTAGTTTTAAAAACAAACACATATATGAAAATATAAATACATACCAATGTGTAGTTTTTTTCAGACGTTAAACAAAATTTTATACTAAAGTTTAATATGCAAAGAGATCAGATCTCATAAATTCAAAATTGTTTTAAATTTAGAAAACCACATTTTTTAAACAAAATTTAATTTTCTTCCTAAGATTAGAAAAAAGAATTACAAAACAACAGTTACAGTGCCTGAGAAACAAAATTAAATGAGACAAAAAGAAATTTAAGTATTCCAGAATATTAATAAATAAAACAGACAAATAATAAAAATGAAAGCTGCAGGTCATGTTAATTCTGATTATTGACAGTTTCATTTATGACTATACAAAACAGTTATAAAATTTATAATTTTAAAATATTATTTTCTTCAAATATAAGTGATTAAAATTCCCATGGTTGAAGATGCTTATGTACATATTTAATTGACTGATAATTAAGTATATTAAATTAAAATATAATGGAAAAACACTTTTGACATAAACATGATTTCAACATTTTTTTTATTATATACATTATCATGCTAAATATGCATTTGTAAAAATCCTTAAAAAAATCTTAATTTTTTATAAGAAAATTTAACATTTATATCTACCTATTTGTGACAAAGATTTAAATAACTGAAACCATAGTAAAAAGTACCTATCAATGAATTCTAGAAATAAAATTTATAAATTTAAGTTTTTTGGAAGAATAGGCCATTCTAAAAAATGGCATACTTTAAAAAAAAAAAAAAAAACTTTTTAATAATTTTGAAAACTTTCTATTTAAGCAAACTTTAATTGCTTATCCCAAATTGTTATGAACTGCATAAGTATTTGAAAATTGTATGCATAAGTGCAATTATCACAGAAGTAAAACAATGTTACCAGAGGCCGAGTCTTGCTTAACTGTGAACAGAATTCCAATCATTAAATTCCAAGTGCACTTTTCTAGATATTTCTTACTTTGTATTATAGATTGTAAAATAATAAAAAAAATATGTCTTTCAAAATCTTATTATCATAAATGACAGTTGTCAAGTAAAACAATTATTGTTATTTAAATGATTTTCAAACACTATGACTTTATTTATTAATTAATTATTAAAAATCAAATCTCTTATAAATATTTAAGACTTCAGACTATTTATTAATTTCAAATATAATGTAATTTCAAATATAGTAATGAACTTCAATTCCAATCATTTTTAAGTGCAAAATGTTTCTTCAGTTCAGTGCTCAAAAACTGTTAGTATTGTACAGCAACAATTAGTATATAAAAAAGTACCTACCAGTTATGAATTTTTTGGTAGAGAATAATTTAAAAATGATTCTGTGAGGGTTCTGACTAATTCAAAACATTATCTAAAATTAGCTATCAAAAAATCAGATTCAAATAGAAAACAATTTATATTAGATTTTTGGTAGTGATAAACATACCAACTCAATAGAATAGTGTATTTTTATATGCATTAGCAACATACATGAAAGAAACTTTCTCAGATCAAAAAGCACAAAAAATAGAAGATCTAAATTTCTGTAGATTGATACAATGAAGAAAGACTAGTTAGTCAACAAAAGTAAGAATTGAAGGAGTTTAGCTGCTAACTGAATGGTTGGAAACATATAGTTTAGGAGGTTATGGCCATCCTGGTTTGATGCAAATCAAGAAACTTGTTTAGGCAATTTCATTAAAAAAATTTTTTTTGATATAATATTTTTGTGAATGTCTCAGTTGCCATACCATTTAGAAAAATTTACAAGAGGAGTTATCTTCAGTGATTCCAGGGCTGCTCTGTTGGCTCCCATTTCAGATAAAGATTCCACAACCCAGGACATAACACATCACCATCATTATTTGAAAAAACTTTGTATAACTCGAGAGAACTTTAATCCTCTCTTGGGTTTTCCCACTGTAGAGTTATAGATTATGAAAAAGCCAATTTCCTGGCTAAAAAGGGTGCTTTAATAATGTAGAATATTTCTCATCCCATGCCCTTCCATACTATTAAAACTTTTATTAAAAGGTCTATCAAAGTACATGCTCAGGAAGAACTCTATCGTCATATTTCTTGTAAGTCCTGGAAGAACGCTATCCTAAATTTGTGTAATGGCCCAAGGCGTAGAGTAGTTGCTGAACTCCACCTTGTCACTGTACATGATTGCCTTTAAAATCATTTCTATAGATTCAAAATTGTTCCTTCTCCAATATGCACTCTGTGCAATCTGACGAGGTGATGGAGTCTGTACATCTTCTCCACTGTTCTGCTCTGCGTAACAGACTTTTCTTGTAAAATGTTACTGGGAGACAAGGGAGATGTTAAATTAATGGATCACGTTGCAGCTGTGTTTGTTTGTTGTATTCTGTGTTTTTCAATATTTACTCTGATCTTTTTTAATAAAACCTACTCAATAAACTTACATGCCATTCAAGCAACTTTATCCAGTAACACCAATTACACACATAATCTTTTTACTCCTGATGTTGTTAAATATTTGTGTACATTGAAAGGTTTAAATTAGTAAAGAATTCTTATTGTTTTTATTAAATCTCTTTCTATAATATTCTGAAAATCAGTCAGTTAATTTGTAATTTTATTTTGAAGCTTATTTTTTTTTTTTTTTTTTTTTTTCATTTCAAAGTTAAAATCTAATTTTCATAAAATTGGCATTGGTGATTTTCTTCCCATTACAAAAAATGAATATTTCTCTTGAAAAGAAATATTCTACCTATATTTATTCTATTATATATTCTATTAAATATTTTACAGTTATTTTCATGTGATAAATATGATCCTGTTACATGGATAAATTGCAATTTCATTTCAACTAAAATTTCTTAAAGTTAACTGTTTAAACCTAGTGAATAATTACTATAAGTAGGAATTAATCTAAATTAATTAAATAATCACTATAAGCATTAGCTGTTTTCATACAAGAGTTATATTTTGTGCATTATAAGAACATTATTTTCAAAGAGGAATGGAACACATAAAATTAAGATACTTACCATACAGATGGGCATTAGCAAAAACTGAAAGTATTTACTACAATAAATTGATATCAAGATGAGAAAAATTGGGATTTGAGATATACATGCCCAGAAAAACAGTATAAAATATTGAGAAAAAAATTTGGATTTTTAATTTGATAGCTAAAATTTTGAATATTTCATTCATTAATGCCATTTTTATTTGAAAATTAACATCTATTATTAATTTGATTTTATTTTTAATTCACGTTAAATTATTTTCATGAAGAGGTACAAGTTTCACTATTTATTAAATAACAAATTACTACAAGATTGTCAATTTACTACAAGTAATTTTAAAATTTTGCTTATCATTTATTCTCAAATTGAAGGAGTATTTATGTTTTAGGAAAAAAAATGAATTGTATATCAATATAAAAAATATATTTCTAATAATAACTCATTAATATTATATGCTGCCATTTGATGATTGATAAATTGACATTTCATTCTGCGAACACTGAGGAACCTTAGAAAAATTTTTTCTTTTAAGATCCAGCAGAGCTTTTTAAAGTTTATAATTCAAATTTATTTTAAAAGATCTGCAGCACTGAAACACTTCAATAGAACATATTAGTTTATTGTGTATGAAAATAAATTTAGTAAAACAGCTAAATTTTTTCTCATAGTTTCCGAAATATAATTATTACAAAAGTATATCTAATAATAAATATTTATCATAATATTTTTTAATTAATTGCTTATAATTGCTTATACTTTTAAAAATATTAAGACAAATATTTATATGATGATTATTAAGTAACTTAACTAATATAATTTAAATAAGATATTATAATGTCAAATAACTTATTGCTTTCACTATTACATATACACAAAACATAGTTTAAATTTTATGCAATAACTATCATACACCTTTATTTTTAACATTTAAATTACTAATTTAATTATTCCTTACTAGAAGAATCAACAAAAATCACAATTAGTAACAAATAAAATTGTTTCAATCTTTTTATTATCAACAATAACATTGGTTATTGATATTAGCATTTACAAAGTTTAGAAAAAAAGCAATCAATCATTGTTATTCAATATTGAAAGAAATTTTAAAAATGCAACAGATAATAAATATACATAAATTAAAATTTAAATTAACAAGAGTTTTGATAAATCTATTGAGAAAAAATCAAATGAAACAATTTTAGGAAAAGGTACAATAGTAGTGATGATAGTAATTTTTAATTTTTCCACAAATGTTTTTTTATAAATCTTGTGTTTTAACAAGCACAATTAGAAATTTTATATTCAATCTAATAAATACACAATTACTTTCATTTGAATTAACTAATTAAATTTATTAAGCTTATAAATTTTTTTTAGAAAAACTATGATTGTCATAAAGAAAATTTGAAGAAATAATTTTTCACATAAATCATCTGATAGATATAATTTGCTTCTCAAGAAAATTATGAAACATAAGAAATGAATACATTTTTCAGAATTATTTAACTAAAAATGTATTGTGTATGTACATAATTTTGCTTGCAGGTTACAATAGATAACTTTCATATTATTTATGAAAAAGTAATGTTGATTTTAATATTGATAAATAATAAATCAGCAAAACAGAAAACTTTTACATTTTTTGTTAAACTTATTAACTTTTATATTAAAATGGTTAGTCTTCATAACTATGGAATAGATATAGTATTGGACAAAATGCGGCAATGTTGATATTTAACAAGCAAAAATATTTCACTTTATTTGGTAGAATGTTATCCTTCAGATAACATTCTATCAAATAATATATTTTGAATTCCTAATAGGAATTCAAAATATACTTTTAAACCTTGAATAAAGATATCAGTATATTGCCATTTATTTGATTTCTAAATAGTTAATAAAACACTGAATTTCTACTTCCTTTTGTGAATTTTGGAATACATCACCTAAGGAGAAACTTAACAAAATCTTATATTTTGAAAATAACAACTCTGCTTTGAACTTGGTGAGTACCTTTTGGATCAACATAATCCATATAAAATATTCACAATAACTTTGTGTTATCATATTACTTCCCAAATTTTTAAAATACAAACATTTCAATTTTCAACATATCATTATAAAATTGTCCTTTTTATAATTGACAATTTCAGTATCCCAAAATTAATTCTCATCAATAAAAGGTGTAAAAGTTGACAGTGATTTTAAATTTTATCATCATCTCATAACATTAAAAATATGCACAGAAATATTAGGACTCTTAATGCCACAGAAGTATCACTATCAAATTCAAGTTATTTCAACAGTTTAGACTAAATTCTGTCGATTTAACAAAAACCACATATAAATTTTTCTTTGCAATGTTAATAAAGATTGTATTATTTTTTATATTCAAAATTATATTAAATTTTATATAATTTTGTTATAAATATTATAAATTAAATTAGTTATAAATATTATAAATTAAATTTTAAAAATAATCTAAATTTTAAGCCATGTAAATTTTTTTCAAAGATTCTGCCAAAGATTAAAATTTATCAAGATGAAAATATGATGCCTAAGTTGAAATGGGCACTTAATAAGATCTTTCAGAAATAAAAATAATTTCATTAATTTAGTATTAAGACACAATTATAATATTCTTACAAAGAATTATAGAGAGAATTTACATGAATTTAAATATTCTAATGCATTTCTATTTCCCAGATTTGCTCTTATTGTTAAATTTTCACATCTGCCAATTATCTAAACATTTATCCAGCATTTGCTTAAAATATGTAATTAGTAAAATTAAGGTAACACAGAGACCATTAAATTTAATTGAATCTGTCAACTTTTAAAGATATATATCTTTGATCCCACTTATCAAATATAAAAAAATACTTAGCACAAGTACTTGACATACCAGTTTACTCTTGTCTAAAGAAAAAGATTAATCTGTTACGACAAAATATAAAATAAATGAAAGAAAATAGGAGATTTAATCAAAGCTGCAGAATTTGAATAAGGGAAGGGTCAATAAATCAATGAATTCAAATATCACGGTGCTCAAATTAATGATCAAAATCAAATGTTTTTGAAATTCAAGAACAAATAGCAGAAGAATACTGCTACTGTGCAGCACAACAGCTGCTTAGATCTTTGCACTTCATATGAAGGATAAAAATTCTGATATGCAAAGTCATCATTAAATTTATTATTTTGTATGGCTAAGAAATATAGACGGTGAGAAAATGTCATGAAAAGTTACTGACAATATGGGAATTCAATTTTAGGAATGGTTTTTCTTGGAGCAGTATATGGACAGGGTAATCAAAGAATTAGATTGTTAAAAAGAATCAAACATAACCATGGTAAAAAAAATTTAATGGCTAGGTCATATTGAGGGAATAGAGAGAAGTGGAATAATTAAATGACTCCTAAATTGATACCCAGTGGATATAGACCCAGAGTTAGATGGAGAAATCAAGTAGATGACTTGATATTTCAAATCCATCTAAGACGTTTGTAATTAATCAGTCAGTTATGCGAAATGATGAAAAATTTTAAAGGGTATCAAAGTATCCAACAAGAGCTATAATACCAAAAGTGATAATAAAACATTCAAAAAAGTATTAAATACTGTATTTGCACCTGGAAAATGTTAAATTCATTTGAAAGTTTTCCAGTCACTTCAAGTGAGGGCAGAGAGTATTCATATAAACTTAAAGAATGTCAATTGCCAATAAAATAATTCAAATGAATAACATTCGAATTATTATTTGATAAATTATTTAAGAATTTGTACACTTTGAACATATGAATGATTTTGATCCTATCTTACCGATGTCAAAATATTTTGCACACAAGACAATATTTAGGGAAATAAATAGGATTTATTCCCATACTTAACATTTAAAAACATCATTTAAGGTTTTACTTGGAATTTGAAATTTTTATAAAGTAAATCTCTTAAATGCAGTATAATATTATACATTAACCTAATATTTTTTAGCTCCCGTCTCATTATTTCAATGTCTCTCTGAACTTTATCAAGACAAGCCATTATTCTCATAAAATTATTTTACTTTTAATAAAAACAAAAGCTTTAAGAGATTTGAAATTTTACAAATTTTATGAATTAATACTTGATTATCAAATGGCTAGGTTCGTAGACGCGATAATTCCGTCAATAGGCAGAACTGCTTCGAAACCACGCCAAACATCGAATTCCTTGCAAACATAATGCTAAGAAAAAAATAATTGATTGGACAATGACGTCAAATAGAGAGGCGGAGGAAATGTCCATACTCCGCCTCTCTATGGCCCGGCGCAAACTACAGCAGAATTTTTCGTGAAATTCCGAGCATTCGGTACTAGGAGAGTTCCTCGTGAACTCACGGAAAAGAAGTAATGACGTCATGTCATGTGACTATATGACGTTTTTTCCTATTTGACATTTTTCTGTAATTACATTTGTATTGAAAGATTAAATAAATATTTTTGAAGCAGAATATTAGTTTTGTGTAATTATAACGGCTTATTTATGTATATATTTTTTAAGTATTTGTATAAAATTTTAAAATACGTAATTGCATGTTATTTTCTCTGCTTTGATAATTTTTTAATAGTTTTTAACTTAATTAACTCAATTATCTAACTAAACTAGCTTATATTTCATAAATATTCATGTATCAAATTTGGTAAAACTCATTGAATTATAAAATTACTTTGAATGTAATGCATTTTAAATAAAACTTCAGCATAATTACACAAGTAATAGTATAATTTATTTTTGAAAAATTATTCATTAACTGATTATTTTATTATTCATTAACTGAAAAATGTAATGCATTTCAGAATATTTAAAAATTTAATTAGTTAAAATTTGTTTCGCATACTCACATAATTAAATAATTATACAACTCTTTATTAATTCACTTCAGTGTATTCCATAAATTAAGTTTAAAATATTCACGTTTTACAGAAGAGAATTATTTTTCATTTATAAGCAATTAAACAGGTTTCATACAGATTTCTAAGAATCAAATTCCATGAATCAAATTAAAAATTTCCAGGAAATATTGACAATCATATTTTATTATACATGTAAAATATATTATTTAGTAATATAATTTTTAATAGAAAATTTCAATAATGTTTCTTTCATAAAATAATTTTTAATTAAAAATAATTAAAATTTAACTAAAATAATTTTTTCTTTAATAAAATAATTTCTTTAACTAAAACTTTTTATAAAGAAATCATAACACCTAAACAACATCGACAATATAAATTTGTAACAAAAATATAAACGTTTCTTGATTATATAAAAATCAAGTTCTAATTAATTTAAATAAAAGAATAAATTATTTTAATTATATTGGATGAAATATATTCAATTTTAAAATTAATTTTGCTTAGTATTTTATCTAAATCAATTTAAAAACATATGCAAATATAAGAATATAAGCGCGATTTTAATTTATTTCATATGCATAAAAATTCAATTTTTACTAATCAATATGTTATACAGATTTCACAAATGTTTCATAAAACAAATGTTGAATATCTTTTAAGATGGTGCTTTTTTAAGTTTATCAAAATAACTGCTGCCCCATAGATATCTTTGATCTACATGATTTACAAAATTAATTAATTTCGAAAAATATTGTAGATTCTTTAAAATTTATTAAATATATTTATTCCTGTATTGATCTATAAAAAAATTCCTCTTTATCGAATGAAAATTTAATAAATTTATTTGAAGCTATTTGAGGATGCGCACAAAAACAAGGTAAAAGCACAATGAAATTCTTGGTGCCGCCGGTGCCCTGCCAGATATTTCTAACTCGCTGGAAAACTTGTATCTCGGAACACCCATTTTTGTGACGTTTTCTGATGTCACTTGTTCTCCGCAGTTTTGCCGGCGTCAGTTCTCTGGCGAATTCTTCCAAATTTGCGCCTAGCCTATTTGACGAAGTTAATGACGTATTTGAGAGAGTTTCTTCTCCAATAAATATAAATATCCAAACTTCTTTATTTTTATTTATTTTTAATTTTTTTTCTTTTGCATTTGTTTTAAAAGACAAACTTGATATGCCAATCAGATACGAGACATAACTTATCAGCCAAATTTCAGATACTTTCCTTTTCGCCGGTTTTTTTAGTATTTTTATTTTAGTAAACTTTTTTTGTATTTTCTAATAGCGTAAAACAAAGGATTAATACAAAAAGCAGTTCAAAAATAATCTGGTACTGACAAATAAAAAAATTGAAGTAATATTAGACACTGAAATTAAAAACCTTATTGTATAAGTAAAATTGTTAAAATTCGTTTTAAATTATTTTTCAAAAATTAATGCCGAAAATTACTTTGAAAATATGTATATATTAATTAATATTTAATATTGTACTTTATGTTACATAAAAAATGTTTGCAAATTGATAGTGGGATTATTCCTTTAATAATAATTTATTCCATCATGTTATTTAACTCGATAAGGTAAACATAAAAAAAAGAACTTGACGTCTATCATATGTGATCACATTGGTTTTGATTTTCCTTCATTATTTATATTATTAATATTTAAAAATACAAGAATTATTACATTTGATGATCAAAGTATGTTTCAATACATATTTTAATTATTGCATATAATATAAACTACTTAAAAAATTTTTTTGAAATGTTAGTTTTCTACAATTTCTGAAAAATTTCAATAGGGTATTTGTATTTTCTTAATTTTCACAAATTCCATAAATACATATTGTAAATAAACTATAAAGTAAAAACACTAAAATTTACTAACTCTTGTTTTTCCAAAGTTTCTGGGAAATTTCATGAAGCTTAAGTAGTTGCTATTAGTATTGGATTCTTAATCATTGCAAAATGTTTCTTTTAAAGCCATGGCTTTGATAATAATCTAATAACAATTGAAATTTTTTTAAGAACAAAAATAATGTATATCACTATTTAAAATATTGTATATAATAATATTAACCCAGTAACGTTAAATATGGTGTGATTCGTAATAAATTTCTAAGAAATTTTTTGTAAAATCTAGTTTTATTGACAAAATAAAATATATAGCTTTTAATTTAAACATTAATATTTTTCAATTGTTTAGTACATTAACACTGTAGTGGTTTAGATTAACGTTTTCTTAAGTTTTTATTTTAAAAGTAATTCCCAATGTAATTCTTCATGCATAATGATGATAATTTACATCAAAATATATAAAAAAAGCTAATGATGAGTTAAAATTATATATATGAAGCTAAAAGAATTATAATTAATATAAATTTGGCGCAGATGCCGTATAATTCAGGATGCTAAATGATGAATTTGGTGATTTTTTGGCAGGTTTTCTTATGTATTTGGCCACCTAGTTTTCATTACGTCATAGATATGAGACCTATATAAATTATGCAGAAAATTCTATTTTGGCAATCCTAGCATTTACATGATTGAGGACGTCACCTTACGACATTTCTTTATAGCTAAAAAAATTCAGGATTTGGAATCCTGGATTATACGGCATTTGTGCCATAAATTTTGGTTACATTATATAAACTAATATTGAAAATAAGAATTTAGATTTATCTGTAAGCATTGAAACAGTTATTTTGTTTTAAATTATCTTCCTTTTAAGTAATTCTCTACTTTTCCAAATTAGTTTCGGTTTCCATTAAGTTTCGCTTTTTATTTCCTTTAAATTTAGTAAAGATGAAATTAAGGCGAAGTAAGATTAGATTATATTACTCAAACTTCATAGAAAAAACCTGTAATTAAATTAAATTATTGTGATAAAGAATGTACAAAGACAGTCACCAACACGTACGTGATATTATTTTGAATCACTGTCATTTAAAAAGCTAACTTACGAACATGATTATTTTGCAACACGCCGCAGCAACAGAGGGACATTGAAATAAAAACTTTTTTTGGTGATTGATGTTTAAAATGTAAAGCTCAAAATAAACTGATATATAATTTTAATGATAATTATGATTATATAATTGAGTTATTGTGCACGAAAACACGCAAGAAATTTAAAAAAATTGCTTTGAAAGAAAGTTGAGTATCATTATGAACTGCAAAAGGATGAAATCATATGTTTGATTCTTTCAACGAAATCTGAATGCGTGACATTAAAAATATAGGTAAAAAAATTTCGAAGTAAATATAGAAAACTCGTTCATAAGGTATTTCAATTGAAGTGTACCACTTTATTTTACGGTACTCATAAATTTTATATTTAGAGATAGATGTAAGGGAAGATATTTTTCTTTATCAAGTATGTTCCAACTGTAATCGAGCCTCCATTTTGGTTATATAAAAGCGCTTATTTTGTATTTTCTAACATTATTGTTAATTTATTTTTTCATTTTACTATCCTGAAAAATATTATTTTCATTTCTGACTTTCAATGAAGAAATACGACAGTAATATTGGTTTTTTGAAATAACTTTATATTTCTTTTGTAATATGTAATTTTCGTAAAAGATGTGAAATTAAATTTCTGATATTAGTTTTGTAGTATTTCTGTAAAGAGTAAATATAATGAAATATTCAAAATCAAAAATTGCGAAAATTCGCGATATTTAAAGTTTGAGATTAAACACGATTATGAGATTTTTGAAAGCAAGATGACACGAAGTAGTTTAAGTTAGTGAAATAACAGTGTATCGCTTGTCGTAAAAATAGGAAATTGCATCAAACCTATTCTAGACCAATTCAAACCTATTTTATACCATATTCTAGAATTTTATCGAATTTTTTATTAAGAAGGCAAATTTAATATTTTAATGGCATAAAATATTAATACCAGTAAGCTACAAATATATTGAAAAATACATCAATAATTATAATAAAGAATAGCTGAACTTAAAGTTTCATAAAATAACAAAAAATATAATGGTATTAAATTTTCCTCTTTTCCTAAAACAAATGAAGTTAAAAGTACAATATAAATAAATTAATTTAAATAAGAAATTAATTTGAAAACAATAACTACATTTATTTAGCAAAATATACTAAAATATTTACTGAATTTTAAATAAAAAATAATAAATTATGCTATAAGAATCCCACAGTTAAAAATTAAATATAGCAACTTAAATAATGTGTATAAAACAAGTGGAAGAAATCTCCAATATTAACTAAATTAAATTTGTTCCATTCTACCTAATAATAAAATATCACAAATTTATAATTCTTTTATCAATTTTCTGTCTATAAGCAATCACCGATCAATATGCTAAATCATTATCATGGAAATTCAACTGTTTTACACATTTTTACGGCAATTTGGTTACTTTAAAATGATTTTTATTACCATAAAAATCTGGTAGCATTTTCCTTTACGATAATGATAAACGCATCGGATCAGTACATTCTAATTATGTTCCTTCCTCCACGATTCTAACAGTCTAAATGTTAGATTGTCCAAAGCAGTTATTTTTGAATAACTAGCTATCTACGTTACGTTTTAAAGAAATAACATGTTCTAAAAAGCGTTATCAAATATCGTTTCATGAGAAGTTTTTCCAAGAAACCCTTCCGAGAAATTCTGAAGGGAGCGAAGGGAAGATCGTGGTTTTTTGAGAAAATGAGATGTAGGGTGAATTTTAATGACTATGGGCATCGAAAATCACTTAATGAAAGAAATTTGAACGAAATTTTTTTATTTTTTTATAAAATTTTTTAGGAATTCATGAAAAAAATACCTATTTTATTCAACGATAAATACAGAATTCAATTCTAGATTGATTTTATTTACTTATTTTATTTTTATGTATGTGTATATATATATATATATATATATATATATATATATATATATATGTGTGTGTGTGTGTGTGTGTGTGTTTGTGTGTGTATGAAATTCTTAAATGATGTGTCTTTGCATCATTTCTTTCTTTGTGATCTTAATTGCTTATTATTAAATTCTTTGTTACTTTAATGAATAAAATTTGCTTAAATTTGAATTTTTTTAAACCACACATAATTCAGTTTCTAACAAGATTAATTTAATTTATATCTCATCATAAATTCTGTTACAAATTTTTACGAATTATAACTGATTTTTCATCTACATAAAGGATTACTATTAAGTATTTGACTTGTGCTTAAATACATCTTAAAATATATTCACTTGGAAAAAGTATTTCTCTAATTAGAGACACAATGTAATTAAAAAGTTTAATTTTCTTCAGAATTCCTTAATTTTACTATCATTAACTTATAAAGATTTCATTCAGACTAATCAATATCCACGGACACCATCTATCGTTATTTATGGTAATATTAGTACCTAATAACTCACAATTTTCAAGTCGCGAAAGTATAGTAACTATAATTTAACCAAGTATATACACTATAACTTATATTTAAAATATAATTTATTGTTTTATAGATATTTCCATTTAAATATCGAACCTTTTAGTCTAATTTTCGTGTTTAAGTAAATTATCTTTGTAATAAAAGGAAAGTTGAATATATGCAGATGTCATATACTATAAACTACATATTTATGAACATAAATATAAAATAATATTTTGCTTAAAAACAAAGAATTGCGTGTATAAACATGAATTTTTTGCACCAACGGGAAACTTTTCGAATTTATGAATTTGCCTTTCTGATAAATTTTAGATGACATATGAAATTTACTTTAAATATTTTTACTAGACAACTCATCATGGGGAAATAAAAATATGAGAACAATGTGGTATTAATAAAATTTATTTAAAACAATTAAATAGTACTTTTAAATAAAAAATATATAAAAATTTCTTCGGTAAAATAGATAAACATAGTACTACAATAAATAATTTAGATGCAATTTTTATTACTGACTCAATTAATAAATTTACAATTTTTAAAGTTATATGCACATAAAAATGTTTTTTATTATAAATATAGGATTTTATATGCTGATAATTTTAAAATTTGTATTGTTTGGCTTACAAGTATCCTTTGATATTAATAAGAGTTTAAAAATTGAATTAATAAAGAAATTTAACATTTTTACTTTCCATATTTTAAACATTTTTAAGCAGTCATTAATTTCTATTTTTTATGATTGTTGAGGAATATGTGATATAAAATCACGTAGTTATTTACTTATTATAGTCTTTCTAATTAATGTAATTCTTACATGTTTGAAATTTTATTAAAGAAAAGTTATTTTATTATATGGATGTTTAATGTTTTTAATAAATAGATAGGTTCAATAATAAGTGAAAATATTTTGCAATCTTTTTTTCAAAATCCTCTATAAGAGTATAATTCAAATTTACAAACTGGCATTTCAGTATGTTTCTTGAATAAATAAAATTAAATATCGGATAATTTATTTCACAGCTAAATAAAATGAAATATTAAAAATCTTATCAATAAAGTTAATTCTATTTAAAGAATTGTGTTGAAATTAGATTGGAATGAAACTACAAGATAGGTCATTTTATGAACAATTATTTTCGCGTCATAATTGCAAAATATTGAACGTAATTTGAAAAATAAATGATGGAATCAGATTTTACAGCTATAATACATAAGATAATCATTTTATAATTTCATTTCCAAAAATAAATAATAAAAATATACAAATTTATTATGAATAATTCAAAAAAGTTATTTTGCAACGTTTAATAACAGACTTTTTAATAATTATCCTAATTACTTAAGCAATTTAGTGATTTTTTGTGACTTAATTTGTGACAAACCAGTGACACACCACATGAAGGGTAAAACAATAATTTTTCAATCAACACAAATATTAATTTTTTTTTAAGAAATATAATGTAATTCCTTTATTGGAATATATCAATTACATTTTACAGTCCTAAATATGCATTAAATGTAAAAATGATTATAATATAATCAATTATATATTTATTTATATTAATATTATTATTTTAATTATAAAATTTTTCAACAAGAAATGAAAAAATAACGTCAACAATACATTTTCAAATTTTTAAAGTGTATTTCAAATTTAATCAAATAGTATATAAGTTATTTTAATTTTTTTTTTACTTTAGTAATTATTTTTTTCTCAAAATTTGACATTAAAAATATTTCAAGTTTCCTTTGATTTTTGAATATAATTTTTAGTTTGTAAAATTATTTTAACTTAATAAAAATTTTATTAAAAAATTCATAAGAAAAAATAAATAAATTGTCCTCACAATATCGTCAGAAAATGTGTCTTTAAAAATTCCCATTTTCACAAATGTTTTCATCGTTTTTACCATGATATTTATTTATTCATGCATCCATTTTCTCCTTCCTCACCACTATGGACAGCCGCCGCTCTTGCCTTCGGTTCAACAGTTCGTGGGTTCGAATCCCACCTTGGGCATAGATGTTTATAGTGGTTCGGAATCCACTTTAAACCGTAGGTCCCGGTCTAATTAGCCCTCGTGTGCAAAAAATGACCGTTGAGAGACAAACAAACCAAACCAAACCATGGGGAGCGGAAGGGACACACTCATTAGTTGCTAGGCAACGCAGCAGGCCTTGTATCTATGGCCAAAACAACGAGAACGAGAGCATTCCAAGCGATTTGAGCATTTAAACGTTAACTTATTGACGTAATTTCTTAAATACACATTAATTATTAAACGATTATTAGTCGATAACTGTTCTTAAATAACAGTTCTATTGAATAACGACTATTTCTAAATTACTTCAGAGAAGGAAAAATATTTGTAAACATCAGAAAACCTCAATTGAAAAGATCATAGAAACACAATTAACTAAAATTTGTAATATGTTTAAAAAATCATTAGACTCCACAGTGAATAAAATTAATGAATCCGTCTTGACTAAAATGAATGAAACTATCTCTAAATTAACCACACCAATCTCTCCTGAAAGAGAAAGGAAGAAAAAAAATCAAAGATAATAAAAAATCCCAAATCCTCAAAACCAGACCAGATGGACTACCAACAATATGAAATAGAGAAAGAGATTGATCTTTCAGATTTCTCTGTTGGATGATTAGAGTACCTACTTTTTACCTATTTAATTATATTTTCATATTTGAAAGGATTTCAAATAAAAAATTCTTATATCAGTTCTATATAAGTGCTATAAATCTTCAGTTTATAAACACTTTTTCAAAATGAAAATTGTACAGTGGAATGCGAGGAGCGTTACCAACAAAATAGACATATTTAAGTTAGAACCTTTCATATCCGCAGATGTATTAGTTATACAAGAAACTTTCCCGAGACCAAAAGATTTATTTAATATAAAGAAAAAAATAATCTATAGAAAAGACAGAGAAAATAGAAGAGGAGGCGGCCTAGCGATTGCAGTGACAGATTCATCATGATCAAAAGTAACCTATAAGAACATATATAGCAGCAGTGAAACAGAGATATTAATAGTGAAAATAACTAACAGGAACGAAATAATCAACATATTGAATATATATTCACCCAAAGGAAAAATTGAATATAATGAATATCGAGACATACAAAAATACATAACACACAAATGCCTAATTTTAGGAGACTTTAATATCAAACATGATTTATGGGGAGGGAAACTAGCACTCAAGAGGGACAAAATTGACCGACTGGATAAACGAACACAATCTCTGCATACTGAATTTAACCAATCCGACACATATTTCTCCTGCAGGTAAAGTTTCAATTATAGATCTATCATTTTGTACCTCTAACTTATATCCACAATGCCATATAACAATAGAAGAAGATTCATTTTTCAGTGACCATTTTCCTATAGTCATAGACATTCTTACCCCAGATCAAACTCCAAAAGTGTATAAGATTCACAGATGGAAAGAAATCATCAATCAAATAAACGAAGAGTTGTGCAGTGAAAGCAACAGTTCGTATGACAATTTCCATAATATTGCAGTCAAAGCCATAGAAGAAAACAGCCATGAGCAGAAAATACCTGAAAAGCAGTACCCCCCATGGTGGAATAATTTATGTAGTAAATTTTTCATTTCTAAAAAGTGTATCTAAAAAGCAAGAAATACCTTAAAAACAAGAATTGATATTGTACAAAAAGTTTTCTGCAAAATTAAGACGCACCATAAAATCCTCTAAAACCAAATATTGGGATGATGTCTGCAAGAAGCAGCAAGACCCGTACCTACTTTTCCGAATATTTAACTCTATGAATCGTCGATACAGAGATATCCAAAACTCTAACCTCTTAATAAATTTTAATAACCAAGAACTACATTCACCTAAATCTCAAAGTGAAGCTTGCAACACACTTCAATAACAAGATACACCATGAGCCAATACCAATAGACTACTCTGGACCAGAAAATATGATTTTAAATAAAAAGTTTGCAATCAACGAGCTCAATTTAGCGATTAAGAAAACTAGAATATCCACACCAGGAGAAGACAAAATTTCTGCAAAAGTATTTAAATCCCTAAATGAAAATTAACAATGAAAGATACTCAAAATCTTTAATGATATATTTGATCAATGCTCTATTCTGACAGCTGAAATCGTCTATTATAATACCAATTCCCAAACCAAACAAACCACAATCCATACTAAATTCATACAGACCTATATCTTTAACTTCTGTTCCTGCTAAAATTTTTGAAAGAATGCTGTCCTATAGAATTACAAATTTCCTAATTACTAATGAAAAGATAGAAGAACGTCATCTAGGGTTCATACCTTTCCGAGACAGTCAAACTGCAATACAATTGTTTCACTATGATCTGCATCAGGCAAAGCTCAAAAGAAATTCATCATTGCAATATCATTGGATATAAAATCTGCATATGATTCCGTGTACATTGATGGATTAATATACAAATGCCTACAGCTGGGAATAACAGGAAAAACTGCCAAGTGGATTCATAACTTTCTACAAGATAGAAGGCTGAGGGTACGATGGAGAAATACATCCTCGCAATCGGTTCAGTCAACAAAAGGAGTACCACAAGGTAGTGTGTTATCTCCCATTTTATTTACAATCTTCATGTCAGATTTCCATGAAACAATCCCTCAAGGAGTTAAACATATAATATACGCAGATGACATACTTATTTACTGTACAGATGAAAAATTGGAAATAATCAAGGAAAAAACTGCAAGATACTTTGTATAACATAGAAAATGGAGCAGTTACTGAAACTACAGATAGCTTATCAAAAGTGTTCAGCAGTAAACTTGTCCAGGCGCAGAGAAAATCCCGACTGGTCAATACAATACAATAATGAAAAAATTAAATGGAAAGACACTCTTAAGTTCTTAGGAATAATATTTACAAGAAATGGAAACTTCCGTTCGTTCGTAACATACTTAAAATATAAAGCAGCTAAAAGAATAAACATTTTAAAAGCACTCTCTAATAAAAATTATGGAGCAAGATCACATCATCTAATGCAGTTGGCAAAATCATCTATCTGCAGTATTCTACACCACACTAGCAATATTTTTAGCTTAACAAACCACTCAGTCATAAAACCTTTAGAAACAATACAAACGTCGGCATTAAGAATTGCATTAGGATTACCCAGATTCACTCCTAATATTCTCCTACGAAAGATTGCTAATACTGGCACAATAGAATCTGAATTTAGGAAAATATCAAGCAAATTTTGGTTAAAGCATATCTCATTGGAACAACAATCACCTCTCAAAATATCATCCAAATCAGCTTCAATTCAGTTGGAAAAAGATATCACATACCCTAATGGAAACAATAGAGGAAGAAAACATTAAAATATCCCACTTCATTCAGTTTAAATACCCACAAATTCACTCTCCAAACAATTTCTCAATCCATGTAGACAAATACGATTTCCAAGATAAATCTCTCACCAATCAAGAAATTATTCAATTTTTCAATGATTTTGACAAAAGTCTACTAGACCAACCTAACAGAATAGCCACAGATGCATCTAAAAAGAAGACATACCCTCGATTGCTGGATGGTCTGAAAAAGGATCTTTTGGATGCATAATTAATAATATAAACTCGGTCTTTTCTGCGGAAGCTATGGCGATCTGTCAAGCTATAGATGAATTAATCATTTACGAAAGAAGAAATATAATATATACAGATAGTAAATCTGTCCTTATGACACTGATGGAATGTAACCAAAAATCAGTAAGTATAATATTAAGATTAAAACACAAAATATGGCAAGCTTCAAAATTCTTCAAAGAACTTCAAATTATTTGGGTTCCAGCCCACAAAGATATTATAATAAATGAAAAGCTGATAAACTAGCCAAAACGGTCACAAAAAGACAACGTATATATAGAGTGGATTACCATAGAAGACTTTACTCATACATCAAAAGCAACATTAAAAACCCAAGATAAAATATTCAAAAACAGTAAATATTACCTGAGGGTTGGAGACATCCCGGAGTGGAGCTCGATGGGGAGATCTCTGTCTCGCGCAAAGAGGATGTACTGCTCGCCAGAAGCCTTGCTGGCGTTCTGCTGACTCAGCGCTGCTTTGCCGGTTCAATCTGACTGATTCAGACAGATGCAGCTCATGCTATGCAGTTGATAATGCTGAACATATAATCTTATATTGCCCCAGATATAACCAGGACCGCAAACAATTTTTGCATAATTTAAAAATACAAGTGCAAATAACAAATTACAAACAGTTGGTCGAAATCATCACATCGAACCCAAAAAATCTAAAAACATTTATTAAATTCCTTATGAGTATCAACAGTTTTTGAAATAGATGTTCCTAGAATAATAGAGACAAAAGCCGGAGCAGCTAAAAGTCTCAGAACAGCTACCAACCAACCAACCAACCTAAACATCAGAAAACTTTTCATGTCGCGATGTATGTTTGAAATGTCTCACTATCATCATGTGTGGAATATTTAAAAGTAGAAATGGAACTTGTAAAGAAATTGAAGATTACATTTCACTGTTCCCACATAAATTAAAAGAAAGTGCAAACTGATAAGCTAATAAAGAAATATTTAAAATATACTTTTGCTGTCAGAGAAGACTTTTTTCTATTATATTAAAAAACGAGTGTATTTGTGAAATTTTTTATATAAATAAAATAATCCCGTAATTATCTATATATTTTCCTATTCCAATTCGCGTTTTTATTCAAATTTTCAGGATTGTAAAAAAAGTAATATTCTAAAATTTGTATTTATGAATTTGACACAATTTTTATTTTTAACTATGATAAATTTTTGTGTGCGTGCACAGCTACCACGAGCAATTTTTTTTATAAATCGCGGTTTTATTGATTGAAAAACAATAAAGGCAACTAAACATTATATTAAAATGTTTCCCACTAATCCACCATCTTCTGATACTGTAGAAAAAAACAGAATTAGTAAAGATGGTGATCAATCCACAAACATTTTAAACTTAGTTAGTAACCATCAGCTTGGCATATCTAGCAGTAGAGCATTCAACTCCAAAGTGAGAGATATGAAAGTAAAACAGTTGTCACGAGCAGTTGGAGGGTTTGAAGTTGAAAATTGTGATGCAATGTCATGTAAATTCTTAAGACTTTCTACATTAGGTTATGATACCTTAGTAGGAGTGTGGAAGAATAATGAATCAGATGATCTATATCATTCAGTTATTCATTTGAAATTCCAGTATAATCCTCCTAGCGGAAATATTATAAGTGAGCCAATATTTCTACCAGTGCAAGATGGCCCATTTACTGTTGATTTAGATGTCACCGATTTCTTATCTACCAGTGAAAAGGAATGTTTTTTATATGTCATTGGAAATACAACTAAAAAAGGAAAATTGCTTTTCATTCCAGAAACGTATGATACTTCCTTTGACGAAGATACTGAAATGGAATTTCCAAACTTTGTTTACAGTGTTGCTGTTCACTATAAAAACCCTGTTGTTGCTGTTGGTAGTGAGAATCGATGCTATCTCTATGATTCATTGTATGAAGAATTAGATGTTATTGAGTTGCCTAATTTACCAGGAAATGTTCATGCTCTTGCATTTGATAAGATGGGCAATACTCTATACTGTGGTTGTGATGAAGGGGAACTAACTTCTTTTGATTTGAGGATGGACTTAAGTGATGGGGCTGAGAAGCCTTTTAATCGTTTAGGAGTAGAAGATGTGATCGATATGAAAATTATGCCAAATGAATACATGATTGCATTTTCTGACACAGATGGTGATATGGGTGTAGTAAGTTTTGTTTTGTTCGATACACTATTCTGGATTTTAAAATTGCAGCTTAATAATTTCTTTGCAAACAGGTGTTGTATAATCCAGGATGCCAAATTCTGTGTTTGGCTAATTTTCTTATATATCTGGCAACCTTGTTTTTAGTATGTCATACAAATGGAGATATATAAGAATTGTGCAGAAAATTCTATTTTGGTAACTCTAATATTTACATCATTGCACATGTCATAATATGTTAGCATAGAAACATTTCTCATCGCCAAAAAAAATTCAGAATTTTTAATCCTGGATTATAAGGCACCTATGCCTTTCTTTGTTATATAATCAGTCATACATTAATAATTTACAGATAAAATCTAAATGTGTATAATATTTTATTTTAAAAGTTAGTAGAAACACTATGTAATGAAGTTATTAAATTCAGTTACCTCAAATAGGGTGCTTTATGATGTGCAAATAATATGTCATTGAAATCAAATATTTCATAATCTGTAAGGCATCCATTTTGGATTTTTGATATGTTAACATAACATTATAGAACTAATTTAATAAATAGAAAATGACAATTATGGTTGAGCACAAAATAAAATAATTAAAAAATACAGTTTAAGAAATTAAAAACAATTTTGAGCATCTCAAAGATAATATTTTAAAAAATAAAACAGGACATTGAACCTATAAAAGATTAATTTAGAGTTTTTTTTACCTCCTGCTTGCTTCAACTTTTTGGTAGTATAAGTATATGAGATATTTCAGAGTTAATTTGAACATCAGTACATCTACTATATTTTGAATTTAGAATGCTATAATTCTTTAAATAATGATAACTATTTCATTTAGAACTATTTACTAATTAACAGGATAATCAATTTATAATAATGTATTTTGTTAAATACAAAAAATTTTAATAAGTGGTTGTTATTAATACATTTCACATAGTTCAAAATTCTTTTCTATAAAATTATATTTGGAGAAAAACTTGGTTAAGAATGTATGCATATATAATTTTTAAAAAAGTAATACAATTAAAAGAAGAAGAGGGATTTTGATACACTATTATTTATATAATCAAGCAAAAGGATGCAACTTTTTAAACATTGATTTTATTACATATCTAACTAAAATTTGAGAATAATCAGTGTCAAGTTTTTAATACCTGTGAAATATCATCCTTTTCTTTCACTTAAGTTAATCATTATTATCATAGTTTTTTCCCCTATAAGATTAGGACGCTTATTTGTAAATTCTAATTATAAAAATACAGAATTTACTGTTCAATTATTAGAAAATTAAAGGGTAAAACTGAGTATTACAGTCTCACCGTAATACTCAGTTTAGCCGTCACATAAAAAATTAGCTAAATTAAAACTTTTAAATTTTTTGTAAATATTAATTTTGTTAATAATTTATATTACAATTTCAAATTTTCATATCTGCCCCTAGTGTCATGTTCATAAATTCCCTATTTATTTTCTTATGTCTTGTTTTAAAAAATAAAAATTCATAACTAAAAATTCCAGAAATGCTTTTAAATAATTTCTATGTATTCATATTAACTTTCATCAAAAAAAAATGTAGTTTCTATAATGAAATTTTTATTAATTTAACTTAAAATGTTTGATACATTTGCATAATAACTCTTAAAATAATAAAGTTTAAAAAAGTAAGTTTGACATTTGGCAGAAAGAAAAATTTGGACTAATATTAGTTATTCTTTGTAACACAGTATTTATGAAAAAAAAAAATTTTTTTTTCTTGTGTTCTATCAGCTCATCTCCTTGTATTTTATAAATTTTAGATGGATATTCGAATGAGAAAAATTATTTTTCTCTACCCTGAACATAGTAACACAGTTACTTCTCGAAGATTTTCACTGAATAATGATCTGGATTTAATTTGTGCAACAGGAGATGATAACATTACAAGGTTGTGGTCTCTAAACACAGGAAAGCTGTTGAAAAGAATTATTCCCTCACATAAAGATACTCCTGCACATTCCTGTCTCATTACATTTCACAGACAATGGTTTGTTGTAGAAGTGCAAAATCATATAATCACACCAATTCTCATAAATTAAAAATTTAAGAAACATAAATAACCCTATTTTAATAGCACCATTCTGTGTTCAAACTATAAACTTATTTCGCTAATTAATATTTCAGTTTGATGAAGATTTGAAATATCTTTTTTCTTATTTAAAACATTTTATACAAAAATTAAATTCTGAAAAATATTTTTCTAGTTTATTTTTTACTTTAAACTGTATTTTTAATTTATAGAACTAGAAAATAATGAGCTTGACATGAAAGATTATACTTTATATACATACAACTTTTTAATCAATTTTTTTATCATTGTAATTCTCTTTTACATCTGATATATTGTAAGAATCCATGAAAATAATCTTTATATTAGTTCTTCCACTTATAAATTCAGTATGTTGTTGAGTATACAAAATTTTCAGGAATATTTTTTTTTATTAAATGGTATTAGTGTGTTAAAAAGTTACAACATATTCTTATAGTACAAAAGTGCTGGTCTACTGTAATTGTATTAGATGAAGTTCTTTTAATTATGAGTTTAAATAAGAAATTCAGTATGATCTAAATTTATCTCATTTTGTAATCATTTCCTAACTGTATTTTTATGCTTAGTTATGATTTATATCTTCTATCACAATAAGGTATAAGAGCATTTAAATGTTGCCTCTGTATTGCAATTGTTTTTCACTTGTATGCTCATTACTGGTTAGTTAATTGAAGTGTAATGCTTGAATAGTTGAAACATATTTAACTGTTAACATGCATTAATATATTAATATACACACCTTACATATGTGTTAAATATAAAGAAGTTTTTTTCCATTGAATTATTAAACATGTGAAATTGATATATTAGCCAATAGTTTAAAAAAACCTATAAATATCCATATTAGCAGCTTATCTTGTAGTTTTTATGTACATATGATGGAATTTTTTAAGTAAATTATTACTTTTAAAAAATGTGTAGATACATGATTGTATAAATCTTATATCTAAGAAACAATGAGAATTTTTTATTCTATGGATTTGAAAGGACATATTTTAAACACATGTAATAGTAATAAAAAGGTCATATATATCGTTTTATTTTCATAAAACAATCCCATAAAAATAACTTTGAATAAAATAAAAATATCAGTTAAAACATCAAGTAATGATACAAATTTGTAAATATATAATGTACTTCAAACAAGGATTGGTTATTAAGTTATAGCATAAAGTTGTTAATTAGATTTGAATAGTTTTGATTTTTATAACTTCTTTTCAATAGATATTTCTGTTACAAAACTTAATGCAGTAATATAAAAATGCTAAACAAATCAAATATCAGCCAAATTATAAATAGGATGTTACCTTAAATATGTAACAATTTTTGTTGCCATTTTTATGCACCTGCCAATTCTATACTTAAAGTTTTTAATAATACATATTAAAAAAATTTACCAAATTTGTAAAATAAATGTATTTTGATCTACAAATTGTGTTGCAAATCATGCCACTGAATTCTGTAATTTATAATACTATTTGAAAGGCCAAAATGATTACTTAATGCATTTAAAAAGTACCCCAAAGAAAGAAATCAAGATAGATTGAAAGAAATTAAATTTTTATAACATATTAACTTTATTGAAACACGCCTACTGATTTCTAAGACACCTGTATAGTAAATAATTAGGAAATTAATGCAACATTATAGATTTTAAAATTTATGAAAGACAAAGAGTACTCCTTATTGTACTAAAGATATAAGAAATTCTTTAATACTACTTTAATCAAATATTATATACAACTTCACATATTTCTAAGTTATATAATTGAAAAATTTCACAAAAATGTCAAGTTCAGAAAAAAAGAACAATGATTTATACACTACAAGAATTGATTTTGAATGTATATAACATAAAAAGAAAGCTTCAAAAATTTGTTTATAATATTCATTTTTATACATATGAAAATTAAATGCTTTTTTTCTTAGAATTTTATTGAACGTTGCAAAATATCAGATTCCATACTGATAATTGAGCTTAGCTTAAAACCGGAAATATATTATATATCATAATCACATATGTGTTTATATAAATATATAATGAAATTTAATATATTTGACAGACAAAAAAAACTGATATTTTAACAAATTAAACTTCATATTTTCTCATGTTCTTGTAGAAATTGAAATGAAATATATAGTTACTAATAAATAGCAAAAATGAATTAAATGTTTATTTGAGTATCATCTAAGAAAAAGTAGCATATAAACATCCTTTTATGCCCAAGTTCTATTGACTCAGTAAATTGATTATATAGAAAAAGAATTGTGAAACTTAAAATTAGAGCTGACATTTCCGTTGTCTTAGTAATTAATAGTTTTAATATTTAACTTTTTCTAAGTAAACATTTAATAAATCTCTCTTAAATCTGAATAAATTCTATATTGAATTAACTAAATCATATGAAATTTTTTTTAAAAATAATATTTGATGAAATTATCACCATATGTACATAAAGTGTAAACATAACTTTTTTTTAATAACAAAATATTCCACTGTCTTTTTTTTAATAGATGCATTTACAAGCAAATGATAGTTGTATTTATAAATAAACTGAAGACAATTCATTATTTGTTGTTTTCATTTTTGAAAAGTATTTTTGTAAAATATTTATTTCACTATTATTCTATATAATTATTCAATATTATGTTTAATTTTTATTTAAACAAATAGATATATAGTTTTATAATTGCTTGAAAAACTTATGTGTGAATGTGTTTTTTTCTGTTTTTGAAAAAATGTTTAAAGTGTTCCTTCACAATATGAGTGAAAGTGCATTTTATTCCTCTTTATTTGTTTGTCTACTGAGTGAATATCTATATTTTGGTACTTATATAATCTTCCATCTCATATCTTTGTTGGAAAGTTAAGTTTTATTAAAAATAATTACAATATAGAAAACTAGCATATTTTAGTTTCACATTATAATTTCTTTATGATATATTCAAAATGTGAAAAATTCTTAGAATTATCAATACAAATCTAATATTGTGTAGCACTCATTTAGGTATATATGCAAAAAAAAAAAAAAAAAAAAAAATTGCATACGAAATTTAAAGTGCACTTAATTTGAATTCTAATAAATTTTACTAAATATACTTTACTTTTGATATTTTTTATTTTATAAAAATAAATAAACCAAAAGTTAGAATAATTCATAAAAATTTTAAATTATAATAATGCAAAACTAAAACATGCTAATTTTCTATATCATATTTTGCTCTTTTAGAAAATTTAATTTCTACAAAAGTTTACTACAATTTTTTGTAATATCAAAGATGTTTTACTTGTTACTCTATTTTACTTTTTTAATATTTTATTTTATGAACTCATGCTCTACTGTAAAAGAAAATATTAATTTTTTTTTTTTTTTAATGAATGATAAAAGTAAATACTCAAAAACTATTTTTTCTCTTTTCACATTGAAAATTATAATATAGTTATGTAAATTTCAAGTTTTAAGATATAGGAATTCTGGTAAGTCAATTTCCATGCTTTTAATTTGAAACAGAGTAAATATTCAATTTTATAAGCCTTTAATTTATAAATACGGTTTTGCAAACTATTGGGTGGCTACTAAGAGCATCCCATAGATGCAAAGACAACAATAATTTCTATTTACGAATTTATTTTTTGTAAATCTTTATGAAGTCGTTTTTATATATTTTTAGTTTGCATTTATTTTTTATCATCATGTTTTATATATTTTTATTTTATATTTGAGAAATTAGGATCAATGTTATTGAAGAATGGATAAATAATTGCACCATTAAGTATTTATTAATCAGCATGATAAATAAAATGTTATAATGATTCTAGCATTGAAATTAAAGGAAAATAGTTTTTATAAATTGTAGTGTGATTTATGTCAGCAAACTTGTAGCTATTAATAAGTGCCAGCCTCGAGTGTTGTTCACACAGCATTTTTTTAAACTATCCATGAAAATTTTCTCCCATTTAAAATATTATAAATTAAAGGTCTGTAAAATCGAATATCTACTGTATGTAACTTCTTATTTTCGATGCATATGACAGTAATCAATAGCTTTATGAAAAAATATCACATAAAGCTATTGGAAATAGTGATCATGTCTTTGAATATCTCCCCTTACAAGACCAACTTTAAAATAAGTTGATGAATAGTTAAAAAATCAAGATATTTTTTCTGAAAAACAATAAAATGTTTTTATAAAGAGAGAAAATTTTCTAAAATTTATATTGATATTTAAATTGTATTCTCAATTTTTTTTAAAATTATTTAATCAATTTTATTAGATTTTTAATTTTAAGCATATTTAAAAAAATACTTATTATATACAAATAAACATTCATCAAAAAGGAAAATAAATTTTGTAATGAATAAAATCGTGGTATTTTTTTTGTTTATAACTAGTAAATAAAAATTGTGTGAAAAATAATGCATGAAAATTATATTTTTAAATTAGATATTTTACTATTTTCTTTCTTTCTTTTTTTTTTTTTTTGTATTGCACAACTGCATTGAATTTCTAAAAATATAAAATAAAAAATGTGTTATTAGTACCATATTTTAAAATTTCATATTGAAATTCTCAAATAGGAAAATTATATTACATATGCCATAATTATATGTAATATAATTAAAAAATATATACACCAATATTATTTAGGGCAAGCATTTTAATTGCTCATATTTTTTTAACTTTAGTTCTTAATTTTAATGAAACAATTACAAATAATTTAAAAGATTTATTTGTAACGAAATAATCCTTCTAAACTTATATTAATTATAATATATTCATAGCATTTTTTTTAAAAAAAATATTGTCTTTTATTATGAATAGAAATATTAATTTAAAATACAAAATTACTGAGAAGTATTAATCACTCAAAAATTCAGTAATGAACAAATACCAATATTAAAAAAATTATGTCTACATTGTTTTAACACATTTGTTATTTTGAAAAGATATTAAAATACTTTTAATACCTGTAAATCCATCTTTTTAAATCAGTCATTAATAAATAGAAATAGTTTGAAAGCTACAAGTTAATGTATTTAAAAATACCACATGCTTGTTAAATGATACATTAACTTAATTTTAAATTTATATTAATTTAAATAATAATTTTAGGTTATATAGAGAAGAAAAGCATATTTTTTAAATTAATAATTAAATGGAAAAAGAAAACATTGTAATTGCTAATTTTGTGGAAGCAACTTTAATTTTTTCAAATACTTCCAAACAGATTTGTTATAAGCTTTTCTTTTGGCTGTTACCAGATATTATTTAACAGCCAAAAGAAAAAATATTTCTTTTAAGCAAGAAGTGACTTAGTAATTTGTTCTCTTTAGAGTTTCATATGGCAAGTATTTTTTTCTATCAGATTATTTCAGTTCAGAATTTATAACAGTTTTGATGTCCATCATACAAACATATCTAATGAACAGATGATAACTGAATGTATAATTTTGGTATCTGGCATGTTCTAGAACCAATATTTACCATGGTGGCTTTCTGCTCAGAGAAATATGAAATAAACTTAAAAATGATTGTAGCTGCAAATTGTTTGATCTATTTGTATGCTTTTAGTATTAAATATATTGGTTATTTTATATTACATTCATTTTTCTCTTGAAGAAAATTTTAATATTTTAGTGCAGTTTTTACAAATGAACATTTTTATAAAATTCTGGATATAATTTATCTCATGAACATGAAAGGATTTGTGTGTGTGTTTTATTCTAATCAAAAGCATTGTTTTTACTTTTTACAATGTTGACATTTAAAGAAATTTTTATTCTGTTGTGTTTTAAATTTTTAAAATAAATTCTCAGTATCTTCACAAGTTTTTGTATTTATTTTTAAGTGTATGCATTTCTTTCCCTTCAGAAAATTCAAAGTTTGCCAATTATTAATAAAGAAATATGCAGTATTAGCTCATTACATATGGATTCAAAAGAATGTTTAAATTTAAATGCATCTGGATATTTTTATATTACATTTTAGGAGACAATTTTTAATGTTAATATTGATTTTGGAGAAAAAATGTGTCACAAGTTTTGCCATTATTGAAAATTAAGATTTGCCATTATTGTAAAGACAAAATACATTGAATAATAGTAAATTTATTAATTTTATAATGGTGAGGATATCATGAATTTTCAGTAATATTTCATCAATAGGTTATAAGATATACATAATAGGATATTTCAGCAATAAGATGTGCAAAACATACAGTACATAAGCTTGAGTAAAAGCATTTCTGTATAATGTGTATATGTATATAAGTTTGTGTACATTATCAAACTTGTTAAATAAAAATATTCACTGTAACACAGGTTTGCCATTTTATAATGTGAAGGCATTTTTTCTAATATTTCAATAATCTTCAACAATTAATGACTCTGCTTTATAATAAATACGTTTGTCTACTAATTTCCTTTCAACTTCTTGATGAGTAACAGTTATTAGATTTGATAATTGATTCTGCTGATTTTCAGTCAACTCTTTTCGTTGATGATAGAATCGTAACCACCTTTCTCCTGTTAAAAATAAAAAATTTTGCCTTTAATACTTTACTTAAAAATAATAAAATTTGAATAAATTTTTTGACGTATACACTTAAATTCACTTACACATTTTTTAGTTAAGTGTGTTTAATATTCAATGTTTCTTAATTCTATTAATAGTTTTACATAATTATTGTGATAAATAAACAATATGTTAATATAGAATAATGTTGCGATTTGAACTTGCAATAAGAAATATACTTTTAAGAGTTCTATCTTAAGTTTTGTTAGAATGTTTGGGGAGTATAATAAATATTTCTGCAATCTTTAAGAGTATTTAATATAGAAGATGAAATTTGTGAAAATCAATCATTTTGTTTAGAAACATTTTTACTTACTATATATGGTAAAATTCACACCAAAAATGTATTTTTTATTATAAATTTTTACTCTCCTTACCCTTGGCAATTTTTCTGGAAAAGTCAACAGAGCACAACACAGAATGGTATAAATATTTTTTAACATTACTGAATAAAACGTAGGCAAATTCATGTTGATATTTGATTATTTTGATTGGATTATAATCATTAAAGGTGATATTAATTTTAAATGCAACTATAATTTGATTTCAAATTTATATGAATTTAAACAGTAAGTTGCATTTCAAGAGACATCAACTGGTAACTCAATTCCCACAGATTTAAATGAAAGTTATTCTTAGTTTTTTTAATATAAACCTCTTATTTACAAATTTTAATAGATTATGACTCTAAAGCTATAAAAATTTAATGGATAATATAAAAAATAATAATTTAAAGCTATAGCAAACTTCCAATGGAATTTTTATCTTTTATAAAATTTAATGTAATTAAATATATAATTAAATCCGTCACATCATTACAAAATTTTAAATTATTCTAGCAATATCTATATTTACAAATGTTACAAATAGAATTCATATTAGCAATATCCCTTTTATTATTAATAAATGAAGTTCTTTAATTGTTAAGAATCAAAGTGAAATAAATCTAAGTATGGGAAAATATTTAAGTAAAAAATCGTATTATACCAAATTTATACAGTAAAATAAATCTAGTAGATGTGTTCATTTTCACAAACTTTTCAAAACAGTTCTTAAAACAGGAAAATATATTAAACTATTAAGATAAAGAATTATATTTAATATATACTATTAGAAACATATGCAAAGTAGGATTTATAGTTTAAAACAACGCTTTAATTTATTCCACTTTCAACAAATTTCTAAAGTTCAAACTGTCTGATTTCAAACTTTTTGAGCCATACATTTGATGCTTTATATCTTTCATGCTTGGCTTCATAGCAAAGCAGCTGGATTTTTTTTAATGACATTCCCATCAACAGTTCATTTTCCTCAGCCAAGCAAACAAAGCCTTTTCGATTTTAGGAGGATGTTTTGCCTCTCTGCTACATTTTCAAAGAAGCACTTTTGTTGCTGGTGCTGTACAGTCAAGGACTCCTCCTCTTCCCCCCCCCAAAAAAAATTTAAATTTTGGAGAGGTTGTTCTTTAGAATTATAAATATTTTTTTATCTTTTAATATTGTTTGTCTATTTTTAGAATGTTCTCTTTTGTTTCAACTGATAAACAGTTCATTTCTTTAAATGCAACAAATCTTCAAAGTAACTGCTCAATCTCTCTCTCTCTCGACAAACAAAATTTCATGTACTAAGTTGTTCAAATGAAATTAAATCAACTACATAACAGAGCTTAAACTTTTTTTTCAAAGTGTTTTCTCCCTTTTTATGTTCTAATGTATGGAGAGGAGAAAAAAAAAATTTTTTTTTTCCTTTCTATGTTACATACAAGATAGACAGGAGTCAAATTTAGCTCCTCAGTTTTTTTCCCCATCAAATACCTGATATTTTTGAGTCTTTGACTATTGTTTTCACAATATCTAGAATACTTGCATATGTTGTTTGGTTGTTCAAGATTGAATTGAGTTTTCAGGCGTAAAGAAAAATGAAATCAAATAAAAAGAAAAAATATCAGACCTTAAAAGTGAGAAAAAAAAAAAAAACTATTCATTAGAAACAGCCATAAAAGATTTTTCAAAGTTTTAGTTCATAAATGAGAGTAAAAATTATCATTGTCTTTATGGATTCAGAGTAAGGACTAACCACTAGTTTGTAAATAAGAGGTTAGTACATATGATCTGTTGTATTAACATTTTTATCAAAAAACATGGAAACATTTTTTTCCTTTGCTTGAGCTTATAATTCATTAAAGTTATATTTACAATAGAGAATAAAGTTTAATTTTTTGTTTGATGGAGTGTCTTGTTCATGTAGGTTTAGAGGTGTAAAAATATTTACTTAAAAAATAAAAAAAACTTATTTATAATTTAAAAAAAAAAAAACAACTTTGATGTAAAGAAAATTTAGAATTTTTTATTTCTTACATGCACTTGCGAATTCTTAAGTCTATTTATTTAAAATTAAAAATAATCTATTTAAATATATTTCATCATATTTAATTTTTACATTTTAATAGTCTATTTAAGTATTTGCATTTTATATACAAATCTAATTTTTTACATACTTATTTATTTTTAAATCATCACTTGTACATATCTTATTTTTAAATATAGTATATTTTTATACAGTTCAATGTTAAATAAATTGACAAAATTTGTGTGTGTTGTGCAACAGTAAAATCAGCAGAGGAACAATAAGTTTTATTTTACTGTTGCGTCAAAGACTATATTAAAGATTCAGGATAATACAGCAACCAGTTCACTAGGTATTCATTCATACATCATGTTTATAAGCATGATATGTAAATTGTTAATGAAATGAAATTAAGTTTATATTTGTCTTACATACTTAAAATTTATGAGATATAAAATATTGGTGCATGATTTTATTAATAAGGATTTTGAAAGAAATTTCTCTCATTATATTGTATGAAGACCTATGATATTTCTCACCTTGACATATCTTATCTCCAACTGTTTTTAATAATGTAAACCCTACACCTGGATTATTGCGGCTGAAATAAGCTTCTTCTTTTGATAAATGAGCTAAACACAATGGATCTATTTCAGAAATATAGCCTGAAAAAATTTAGGTATATAACATACATACACGATTGTTTAATATAATGCAATTTATATCAATCAGTACACATGTACAATACATCTATACTTAATAAATTTTATATTAAAACATTATAAAAATTTTTATAAAAATTTTTTGATTGGATTTTTGGTACAGTGGTAAATCAATCATCATTATATAAATCTGAGAATAGATGGTAATTAGAATTTTTCAATTATTATTATACAGAAATTAAAAAAATACTGATTAATAAATGACAGATAAACAGATAATTAAATATTTGCTGAGCAAGGAATGGCAAATTACAAAAATAACAATATTAATGTTAGCTTTTATTAATTTTACATGAATTTCTTACATTAATGCAAACTGTGGCCTAGTAATAGAATTGTATTCCTCAGAATAAGATTCTAGGTTCAATCTTACACACCCTATAACAATAAATGGATACTTTTCCTTTGCTTTCATGTCTGTCAAACTGTATGAGTAAGCTGAGTTCCCCCCCCCATTAATATGTGAATATGGCCAATTATCTATGAAAGATCTTCAGAAAAAATATACAGTGGATTTTCAAATGTCTTATAACAGTTTTCAATTATTACCAAGTCTGCTATGACATGTCAAATCTTTTTAATTGTGGAGGAACTGGAAATTATTTTATGCTTAATAAATTGAACATAACTTATAAATGATGGATAAATTACTTTAAAATTTTATAATTATTTGATTTTAGAAAATCAGAAGAAAGACTATATATTCAAAGTTAAAAATTAGCAATAAATTGAACATAACTTATAAATGATGGATAAATTACTTTAAAATTTTATAATTATTTGATTTTAGAAAATCAGAAGAAAGACTATATATTCAAAGTTAAAAATTAGCAATAATCTCTAAATAAAATTTGTAATAAAACTATTGTTTCAGAAAAGTATATCAAGGAGCAGAAGTTTTGCAATGCTATCTAGTACAGTTACATAACATCTCAATAAATTCTAATTTAATAAAAATTTTATACTGTAATATGAAGACAATATTCTTGTTCTAGCTTCATTTAATATCCCCATAATAAATTTTTTACCAAAATTTTTATTAATTCTTATTACATGTTTGAAAATGCTAAAGGCAAGATGTTAAGATAAATATTTCTATTTCCAGTATAAGCACTCACAAACAGGAAACTTTATGTTTTTAAAAATATAAATATTCAGTTTAATATAAGTAAATATTGCTATTTTTTCCCAAAGATAAGGTTAATAGCAGGTATATGTAAAATCATGTACCATCAAATTCATTCTTTTCAGTTCCAGTCATTTACGACTTGCAGTTCTTTTGATGTATTTATGACTGAAAGGAACAAGGTTTGTTTTGGAAGTTCAGGAGTAATATCCTGATAGTGTATGCAATCCTTTTGTTACACATCACATTTGGATTTTTGTAACAAATCTCTATGGTTTTCAACCATTCAGTTCTAAAATATTGTTCATTTAAAAAGAGAATAAAGATTATTGACTACTAGGCATGTAAGATTTGTTGCACAATTGTACAATATTTTCATTACTTTGTGTGTTCCTATTTTTCATCCATCAGTATAAACTTCCTTCAAAACTTTTGCATTCTGTAAAAAATATAAACTTTAAAGAATATTTTGTTATGCTTATAAATTTTAACCAGTTTCCTAATTAAAATATTTTTAAAAAAATCAATATATGAGTGCATAAATCTATGAAAAATAACAAGTGAAATAATGAAGACAAATTGTTATTCAAACTTGTTCAAAAACAGCAAAGAATAAATGTCCATTAAAACAATTACAAATAAATTCTTTATCAAAATTATTGGTACAAATTGAACAGATATATTAGCTTAAATAAAGAATTTTCAAATAGAAATAATTATTTAGCAGCTATACAAATAAAGTTTAGTTCAATATTAATTTTTATAGTTTAATGAATTTTTTGTATAATGATGATGTTTCTACATAAAATATTTTTGTGAAATCTAAAAATTAAAATTAATTTAAGAATTCTTGTATTGAAATAAGCTATCAATTAAATTATCTTAATGAAGTTTATACAAAATCTATATGTTGAAAAAGGCTTAAGTTTTTCTCGTCATAAATTAATTAATGTACAAACAGGATGGAACATAACTACATATGCACACCAAATTAGATGACATTTTCGTAAATTTGTCTTGCATGCAAAGCAAGTGTTAAAAAATACCCAAGTATTAAAATAATAACTTCACAAAACTTCACTTACTCAGAATAATTTTTACAAACTCTATTATATAAATAAAAATCAATTTAATAGCAATCAAGCAATTACATTTTTACTTTTATTAAGTTAACATGAAATTTCCAACCTACCATCTTCACCATTGAAGGTAATATCTGTTTGATTAAGTGTTGTTTTAAATACTTCAGCAGAGTTTCCATAGCACAGCTGATTTGCTAAACACTGAGAAACACCTTGAAATTGTATCATTTCATAAAACTTCTTCAGTGCCTGCCCATTTTGTAATGTTTCAGATATGAAACTCTCTCCTCTTTGACGACATATATTTCTTGTGAGGTAAAGCAGTTCTGCACCTGGAAATTTATTGAATAATTAGAATTTGAAAAATTACTTTATTCACCATAAGAAAACTAAATTTTTACATATAATTTTCATTAAGAGATTTAAATTAATTTGAATTTATGAAACTTATCAATTTTTTGTTGCAATCTTGTTTATTCCACATTCTATTTTTAAATTAAACTCATTCCATTCATTCAACTAAATTCATTAGTTGGTATATTTGTCTACATTCCTTAGTGGCTACTTTTTGCAAGATATATAGACAAGCATGAACAATTTGGAAAAAAGGACAATTAATTGGAAAGTACCAGACAAAAGTATTGTATTATAAAAATCATTTAAGTATGAATCCTAAAAGCAAATCTCTTCTTCACTGTATCAATAAAAACAAGATTAAAATAATTACTAGCCATAATTAAAAATTCCACTTAAACATTTAAAATATTTTTGCTGAAAAATCATAAAAATTTAAAAATACCAATTAATTTAAAATTATATAAAATATTTCTATTACATTAACACAAATAAGCTTAAATGTACAATTGCAAACTTTTAAGAAAATGAAAGCTCAAAGATAATTTAGTATAGATCTGATTCTAACAATGCATTTATAATGACAAAAGTAATATAATATTTCTAGTTTTTTTGCATGCACAATCTTTCAAAACTAATTTTAACTACTAATCCACTTAACTTTGAGCTTACTTTTACTAAATATTTTTGTACAATATATATATATATATATATATATATATATATATATATATATATATATATATATATATATATATATATATATATATGAAAAGGAATGAAAATATGTTTATTCATGAAACATTGAAAACAAGTTATTAAAAAAATTTATAGCTTCTCATGCTGCTCTAAATAATCCTTTCAAGCATACACACATTTATGGTATCCCTTGTATACAAATGTGGGAGGTGGTTATATAATAAAGAGAAGAAAGAATCATGCACTAGAGACTTGAGTGGTTACCAAACCATTTGGCAGGCGATGGGAAGTTGAATGTTCTATTTTGGAAAATACAGCTTTGTAACACTCCATGAATCCCCTCCTGTAACATTGGTGTTATGTGATCCATGATTAAGGTAAATAGCACTGCAATTAAAGTGTCTTAATGTAATTAAAGCACTGCAATTAAAGTGTCTAGTAAGCTTGGTGAACTACTAGAGTATCTTGCCTTACCCAGTAACTTTGACAATGTTGGATAGACTTTTTTTCCTGACATGTAAAACACTTCTCATGAGATATAACCTCTATCATAGAACTATCTTAACAAGATAAAGAATTCTACTATAAATTAACTGAAGGAGTAAAAATACTCATTTGGTAATAGAGGTAGATAATGCCAGAAAAACAAGGAAACACATCATATTGTTTAAGAATGAGATGTTTTTGTCTTCACTCAACTGACTATTTCAGGTATTCTGGATACTAAAGAATGATATCTCAGAGCCAGATAAAGGCTCTTTCAAATTTTATAAACAAAGCAAGAAATCTTAACAGATGGAGCTATATTAATTTGGATTCTGAGCCGAGTACAAAAATGTTTTTTGTTTTTTTCCTTGTAAATAGTGTGGTTTTTCATTTTTTTTATAGCTAAACAGTTTTCATTTTCTAAATGATCCCAGTGAATAGACACACATGCATAAATATTAAATAAAATAACAGCATTTATTATTTTATTCAAGAAGGAAAAAATAAAGGGGTTATTATTTCTTAAAATAAAAGCTAAAAATAATATTACCTAGTACACATACAATTTTAATGACATCTTTTGGCCCATTACCCTTTAAACATTCTATTGCTTCTAAAACTTCTAAGGAATTTCCAATGCTTTTCCCAAGAGGAGCTTCCATGGAAGTAAGAATGGCAGCAACATTGACACACTTAGAAGTTTCAACCTCAGAATTAAAAAAAAAAATAATAATAATTTTTTTAGCACACATTTTAGTCACTTCACTAATAAAATTTTTAGAGTTATAAAAGCAGAGTATTCTAGATAATTTTTATTTATGAATATTCAATTTAACATATCCTTGCATTCAATATAATGAACATTACGACTGGAAATTTAGTACCACCAAAACAATGGGAAGCTAAAATTATCAAAAATTCCAGGTGAATTATTATATTTTAATAACAAGATTCTTCAAATGTTTCATATGAAAAAAATAATTAGAAACATTTAAGTAAGAATCTTGGCTTGTTATTGTTTTCTTTTATGACACATCAAAGCACAATTCCCATGGTGCTAATTTACCTTGGCAGTAAACTATGTGGTGTTGCAAATATGTAAGTACCCATATATTTTAAATTAAAGGGCTATTTTTATATTATCATAAAAATTTTAATATAAATTTACAAAGCATTTTTTCTGCATGTAACATGATAGACCTATTAAAAATACCTATATTTTAAATAACAGTTCTTCCTTTTATTACTTTGTCAATAATAAAAATCACATAATGAAACCAGATTTCTTATAAATTTTTATGCAATAAAATTAAATTATATTTTATTAGCAGGTGCTCTTGTTGTAGGATATTTTAAATGTAAGATTTCTCTTTAAATTTTGTATCATACCCTTTATTTTTAATTTTTGTCAGCATTTAATATTTTTCTGCAGATGCACATTTATGTTGGAAGTGGAAAATGTCTGGAAATCCACTTTGCAGAAGGCAATGTCTCACTCTGGGCTGACGCGCAACTGAGGAAGGAGGAAAGTGAACAAAGAAAAAAAGCTCATAGACAATGTTAAAGGTACTAACACCCCATAACCTATTTGCATCTTAAATAGAAAGTCCAGTTGCATTCCAAAGTGTTTAAACAATTCCATAAGTAATTTGAAATATTCGGCTGTCAAATTACTAAATCATACTGTTCAATTAGATGATTTGTTCCCTGATTTTACCAATGGTGCATATCAAGCTATTTCTTATATATTTTTAATGCAAGATTTCTGTATTTTAATTAAATAAAGCTTATTTCAATGAAAATAATAGTACATTTTATAAAATTTCTATGCTTGGCCTTAAAGGAGTTAATCCACAATGCATTTGGTAATTTATAAAAAACAGATAAAAATGACTTTCATTTATAAAATATATATAAATAGATATTCTAAACACTGAGTCATATTTTTAAATGATTAAATTTTACTTACAAGGTTTATTGCAGTTTCTAAAGCTTCTTCCTTTGTCTGGAACACAGATCCTTTTCCATACTTAACATCATAGACCAATGAATTGAGCTCCTCACTTAATTTCTTTGAGGCAATTGAAGCTTAGTAAAAGAAATTGAACAGAAAAACGTTATATTTTATTAATAAAGTTAACATTTATTATATTGTATTATATTACTAACTATACCCAAAATGTCAAAAGATCGTTTTTAATGAAATGATAAAAATAATTCATACTATAATTATAATTGTAAATGATATAATTAAATAATTCATCAAATATAATAAAATGCCCATTTAATCCAAAGTAAAATTTTTTTATACTAGTATAATAATGCCAATAAAATTTAATATTTTGGTATTATATTTAAAAATTGTTTAATGAATTACATTATTGGATAAAATGTAAATAAAATTGGATTAAGTTACAAACATTTAAAAATTTTTGAACTTTTATTTTATGTTATGGGTTGAAGATAGAAACACTTATTACTTAAGAATAAAAATCATTTACTTCTAAAATTTAACTTCATGAATTTCTTGTAGAACAGATTTGATTTATCATAAATAATTATGAGAAAACCTTGATACTTTTGATAAAAGCTTACAAAATAAAAGAGTGGATGCTACAAAACAAGAGACATTTTCTTTACCAATAATGAATGGAGAGAAATTTACAGTTGAGGTTAATTCTCTACAATGATAAAGAACTTTATCAGCTGGAACACAGTCTTCTGTCTGTCCAACAATGCAGCACCCAACAGTTTCCATAGCAGAATGAATTTCCTCTTTCTTCAAATGCACTTGAAAGCCAGGAATAGATTCCAGTTTATCAAGAGTACCACCAGTATGACTCAAGGATCTGCCAGATATCATTGGCACCTAAAATCCAGCAACAGTATAAGAATATCAAATATAACTGTGCATATAACTTATAAACAATTTATCTTAAAAGAAATATTTTTTGAAAATTTTAATAAAAATTAAAATAAACTGCAAAAGCAAAAATTGGCATCATGTTTTGATTTTAATTTTAGTAAAGATTTTTTTGCAATGGTAAAAGTCCCCTTTATTATTTAACATTAGTTTTCAATCTTAAAATTACTGTATTTACCTGTATATAATCCGCGAATCATGTGTTGAAAAAGTACCAAATTTTGTTGTGCGTATTATACGCCGCCACGGATAATCTGATAAAAAAATATTCTTCACCAGAAAAGTTTACAATAAAGTTATGAAAGAAATGATGCTTATGTTTCATAGAATAACAGTTGGTGCCAGTAATCAGTTGACTTGTTTTCATTATAATCAGCATTGTTCAATTATATTCCAGAATGAATAGAATTCTTTTGAACGGTTATTAAAATTGCAATTCATTAAAGTCATATCACATTCTGTCTTGACCTGAAATGTTTCGTCCTGAAAACATTGAATTTCATATATTGTCATAGGGAAGTGAAAATTATCAAGTTACAGAGTAAATTTTAATTTGAAAACTATAGGGAAAGCAAATGAAAAAGCATATTGTGAAATGTAAAAAAAAAAAAAAAAAAGCAGGCGTGGTAAAAAAAAAAAAAATTAATCCATGCGCAGTTAGAAATTATAATACATTTCTTTCATTTAACTATTAATAAGAGAGATAAAATTTATTCTCTGATATTTATGTCTAACCTCGTTTTAAAAGCTATTAAAATCTAAAAATAATAATAAGTTTTACTAGAATCTTCTCGGACATTGACTGATATTGTGCTTTCATCTCAGTTAATCACACTTTTTACGTTGAGGTGGATTCCAACAGATCTTTATCATTATTAATGATTTTTTCTGTAGAATTTATTATATTTCTAATTATAATGAGTAATTTTTTATTTTATTTGGCACAAAATTATTAGCAGTGAAAACTTGCAACTATTCTTCGAAAAATTGGCACTGATTACGAGATGCTTTTTTCCTCTGTTGCTCGAATAAACAGGCTTGCGGATAATACGGTGCTGCAGATTATATACAGGAAAATATGGTAGTTTTTAATTACAACATATTTTATTAGTATGCATTATTTTTACAGGGAAAAACAATATCACTAAGAAGACTTTATTTTGATTGGTGTATTTAACAATCATCAAATCAGTAGTATGTTATTTAAATCTTATATATTCAATTTGATAAAAGTTAAAAATTAAATAAAAAAATTTCAAACATAAAATTTTATTAAGTTTTTAAAATTATGTCAAAACCTAAAATAGTATTATGGAAAAATTTTGTATAAATAAATATATATAAAATAATAATATAATTTTAATAAAGGGAGTTCTTTTTATTTTCAATTATATTACTAAATCAACAAATGAATGTATAATAACAGCTAAATTAGTTTATAATTTAGATTCACAACAGCAAAAATTTAAATATGAAAAATAGTATAAAATCTGAAAACACCAATTTTTCTTATTTTTTATTTTATATAAAATAAATTATATAAAATTAAAAAAAAATAGTTTGTATAAATTTTTTTTATATAAAATAAATTAACTATAAAAGTCAATGATCAATTAAGCAGCCATTTGATTTTCAAAATTTTTAATTTTATTTTTTTATATGAAAATAGCAAACTTTATAAATATCCAAAAGATTTGCTTTACATTAAGAGACAAACATTTTTATCAAATAATTTATGAGTAAAAAAAATATAATAAAATTAACATTTTAAATAATTTTTACATTTTATTATTTGTTTAAATATATCATTTTATAATCACTGATTGCACTATTTATGCTTTATAAATACCTTTTAAGTAAATCAATAAGCCATAAAAAATTATATTTAAAAATATTTTTTTCTTCCACAATATAAAAGAAAAAATAAATTGCCATATTTTCCTGTATATAATTCGCATTGGCTTATTACCCAAAAGACCTTATCGAGTATAAAAGAAAAAAGTATCACTTAATATGCAATGGTGTATAATCTGATGCAATTTTTCACTGAATATTTGAATAAATATTTGAATACTGCTGATATGTGGTGTAAAATAAAAAATATAGTGTGATTAAAAATATAATAAATTGCACAGAAAAATATTTATTATGAAAAAGATCTGTTTGGATCCAACCTCGATTGCAAAGTGTGATGATCCAAGATAAAAGCATGACATCGATCAAGATCCAAGAAGATTCTAGTAAAACTTATTAATTTTTATTTCTTAATAACTTTAAAAATAAAGTTAAACATATTTTAAAACTAAAATATACTTGTTTTGTTAATAATTAAATGAAAGAAATGTATTATTGGATACATTTTTTTATTTTGTACTGTAGATACCTTGTTTGTCACCTAACATTAACACGTTTATCATCAATTTTTTTATTTGCCTTTTCTATAGTTTTTAGTTTAAAATTTGTACTTTTAACGTTTTGAGTTCCACGTGATGATATATGAATTTGAATGTTTCCAGAGCGAAACATCTCTTATCAAGGGATAAAGCAAAATGATGTTAGCCAATAGTAACTGTAACATAATTCCAAGGAACCAAATTTGTTCTTGAACATAATTGGACAATGCTTATTATAGTAAAAATAAATCATCTGTTATTTATTTTGTCTGTGGCAGCATATAATATGCACAACAAAATTCGAAACTTTTTTAACACATAATTCGTAGATTATATACAGGAAAATATGGTACTATTTAGATTTATTCTGAAGAGAAAAATATAGTATGATCATTTGTTCATTGATATTCTAATAGCAGATATTTGTTATTCTGTTCATCAATGGCATATTAATACATTGTTATTAAAAAACGGAAATTTTAAAAGTTCTTTGCTTAAATAATCATTTTTTTTTCAATTGCTAAAAAAAATTACTGTCTTCGAAAAATACATAAAACAAATCAAGCTATTTTAGCTTGTATTGTTTACTGTTAAATGCTAAAAAACCCCAGTCTAAAATGTATATAATTTTCTGTATATTTATCTCAGAAATTTAAAAATGAGAGGCATAATAATGTAATGGTAGAATTTCGTGATCTCAAGGCACAGGTCAGAAGTTCTACCCCCAGGTTAAGTAAGGTTGAATCAGCTTTTCAGGGTAAGTAAGGTTGACTCAGTTTTACTAATCTCTTCAGTAGATTAGTAAAACTGAGTACCAAGCATGCTTGGGAACTAAACACTGGGGGTTTTACGTTAGATAGACCAACTAATGAGGACACGTGCTTTGCACCTTAAGGTCCTTCATTATGAAAACAGAGTTTGGCATTATAAGTTTTGGCCACTTCGGACTGTCATGCTATTGAAATTAACTTTTAATTTACAAATAAAATCAATCCATGTATTAACTACTTTTAACTGAATGATTAAAGAATTTGTACTGAAATATTTATAAATACAATTAAACTGAATATATTTGACAAATCATTTCATATTATACTAATTTAAAATTAAAGTATTAGATTAATGGTCTGGTTTGCTTTTCTTTGCAAAGGGAAGTAATTAGACTGGGATCTATAGTTTAAAGTGACTACAAACATCCAAGCCAGTGGTGAGATTTGAACCAGCGAACTATTGAACTGAAAGTCAGAACACTAACTATTCAACTATTAGGTCCAATTTAATGAGATTGAATTTTTTATTTTAGATTAGATAAAAATATATATAATACACTTTAACAAATTAAATAATAACATACCACTCCACTCTTTCTTTTTTTAAAAAATCTAGTGGCACATTATTATTTAATAATGATAGATTATTTTACCTTTAAGTTAAGTGCAGCTAAGGCAGGAGCCAGAATGAGGCTAACTTTATCTCCAACTCCTCCAGTACTGTGTTTATCAACCATTACAGATTTCCATTCATCTGGCCATTCAAAACATGCACCAGAACATCTCATTTCTCGTGTTAGTTCAGCAGTTTCAAATTTATTGAAACCCTTCATATAAATAGCCATTAACATAGCTCCTGAGAAAAAAAACAACGCAAATTATAATTACTAAAAACATTTGCTAATTTTTAACACATAATTTAGTTCAGTTAAAAAAAATGTTAAATTTTATTATATCAAATAAGAAAATTTCATAATAACAATATCTTTGTTCTTATAGTAAGCATAAGTCAATGATTTGATTTTAAACTGATTAACTGCTTTGCCTGATTATCTCAAGATAGCTTTCAATTACTTATTATCCCCAAAATTATCAAGCAAAGCAGAATTTTTCAGTAGGAATTGTTTTATCACATTTCTAATCAGGCTGGAGGAAATAAAATATTGATTTTGATTAGGAGTTTTCCAAGTTTTGTTGGATAGCTCTGAAATTGTTTTAGCAGGACAGATCACAGGTTTCTCATGATTGCGTATACCGCTGATAATGGATTAGTAATATATATGAAAATAATAGCTGCATTGAAAAAGAGCAAAATAATGGTGACATGTCAAGATAAGGAAAACGATGACTTTTCAAATAGCGATTACGAATAGATTAACATTGAAAATAAAGGAAATGATTCTTTTGTAAATAGCCTAATCGAATACAATAGTTCAAGTGACTTAGAATCAGACGATTTGACGACAGTTTGAGCAAAATATGATATGGCTAATTCTGGAACATTTACTCGAGAAATTTCAGAGCTTGATCGCTATGGAGCAAGATATAATAGATGAAAATTTACTACTTTATAAAGGCAGACTCAGGTGGTAGAGTACATCCCATTGAGGAGAGCACAATTTGGAATAAAGAGATTCTGGTTGTGTCAATATAAAAATCGGTACGTGTGGAAATATAAGGTGGAATAGGAATTAATTTTGATAATTCATTCAATGATCTTCCTACATCAGCCTGAGTTGTGATGGCTCTTGAAAAATAACTGCTGGGTAAAGGCGATACAAATACCTTATCGAATACGATGGACAATTACAATGGACAATTTTTATAATTCACCAGATTTTGTTGATGCATTTGTAAAAATGAAAATTGATGTGTGTGGAACATTATGATTGAATAAAAAAGATTTACGTTGAGATATAAAGACAATGAAGAAAGAGAAATAGTTAGGTATCAGAGAGGGAAAATAACTGTAATGATATGGAAAGATAAGAAGGATGTTAGTCTACTAAAATGCAGAATGTGACAAATAAATGGGGAGTCAAGAACTAAATGTGAAAATAACTAAAGTAACAAAATGGAATGCATAGATAAAGTTGAACACTTTATCTACGCATTCCATTTTGTTATAAATATACACCAAGAAAAAAAAGAGGGAAAAATATTACAAATATTTTCTTCCATTTATTGGATTTGGCTTTGTGAAATTCCTACATTTTGTTCTGTTAGGTTCAGCATCATCTAAACAATTCAGAATAGAACTGATTTCATACAACTTATTTCAGAAAATCATCATAATAAGTTTTCTGCCACATTGGCAAGACCCAGAATTAATGCTTCACCATTCAGGTTAACAGCAAGACGTTTTCCAGACATAATTTCTGCTTCAGAAAAAGTCAAATCCAAAGAAATAGTATGCTTTATGCTCAACGTAAAAGATTTCAGAGGTAAACCGGTGAGGAAAGAGACCAAATAGCAATCATGCATTATTTTAAAATTCAATTATCAAAATTTTGAATATTTCATTCAAATTAATTGATACTTAAGTATAAAAAATTACATAATGAAAAACAAACTAAGTATCATGTAATCTACAATAGGTGACAAACTGACAATGGAGCTAAATAAGTAATCTAAATAAAATGTAGAATTCATTTTTATGAAAACTTGAATTTTATTTAATCAAGCAGTGGCACCCACCTTAAGAAAAAAACTACAAGTGTAGCCCAATCTATGCCTGCATTAAATCGGACAATATAGCTTAATCTGCTACATAAATAAAACAGTTTTATTAAAACTCAAATTTTAACTAACTGTACCTTAAAAAAATTCACTGTAGTGCAATCTAGCCAAAATTTGAAATGGGTACTAAAAATAAATCTATGAGCAAGCAAATATTTTTACAAAAACTAGTCTTTCTAATTAATCAATGTTACCATACTAAATAAATGTAAATACAAATATATAAAATAATTATAAGCAACACTTAATATCTAGCATAAAAATATTACATACAACAGCAATATTAATTAAATGCATAAAATAGTTAACCTAATCACTGCTTGCAGAATCATCGTTACTAGTCATACAATAGACAGATTATGCCCCAATGTTCTTAGAATGATTAGGTGGCCGCATATATTCCGCAAAATAAAATTTTAAATAATAATTCACAATAATGGAAACAATATGAAAGTAAATTTATTTTATAACATTTCAAACCTAAGATACTTAAATTAAAAAATTCACTGCAAACTTGTATTTGAAAAAAAAAATTCAAAATATAAAACTTAAATCATTTACTTCAAAAGCTTAAATTGTAATAAAATAAAAATGAATTACTTATCAAATGATTAACAGGTTCCTAGATGAAAAACAAATTTCCCACATGTACAACATCATAAAACAAAAGTTATGCTACAGAAATGCATTTTGACACAGTACGCTGATTTGGTGAATTTTATCGATATTAATGGATAAAGATTAGATACCCATACTGGCACTTAGTCTTTAATACCAATGACATCTATTCATTCATGATTAAAATAAACTCAAAATTTAATTTTATAAAATTTAAGTTTCAATATTAATGACATTTTTTACCAATATTGATTTTGCTATTTTCATATTAAGAGTAGACTATTTGATAGTAGTTAGATTTAAGAATTAAGTGTAGTGAAAATATAAATCCTTTTAACATTTATGAATGAAATGCAAACAAAAATATTTCAATTATAATTTATAAATTATGATTGAAATTTTTTATTTAAATATGAAATTTATCAATTCCTTCAGTTTTTCTCCGATTTAATTGATTCAAATTGAAATTACTAAGATTCATAATGAATTAACAAAACTGAATACATTTCCTTCTCACTTGATTTTAATTATTTGTTAAATATGGAGCAATAAGCCAGCCTTTAATTGATGTGATTTTCATAAGCAACTGAGCTGAAATTCAATAATTACTGTATTTTAATATTTTAGAATTTACTATTTATTTCCTTTATAAATGATTAAATGGTTGACTTTCAGTATTTATAAAAATTAACAGTATTAATTCTCACCAACTCTCACAACAAGTTGTAATGAAACTTGTTAAATATTAATTTACAATAAAATATTGATATTTAAAAAATAATAACTGTTCTAATTTAAACCTCCAATACTTCAAAAACCCTGTTCCACAATTAATGAAGAATTTATTAGTTTTAAGAAAACTAGTAAAATTATTTATATTGAATATTCATTAATACTATTTTATACAAAAATTTCCATTATGCCTGATATTATCAATAAAATTTTATTAATTATTAAATCAGATTTGTGATGATTTATATATTATATGCCAATATAAATAAACAAAATTTTACTTCTATCTGAAATAATAACATTCAATGATAAACTTGTAGAATAATTTTAAACTAATTTGGTTATACCTATCTGGCAGCGGTCTGCTGTTTGGAATGCATCTGCATTTTGTTTAGTTGTCAGAACCACAGATTTTATGAAATAAACAATATCCTCTTTAGAAAGTGATTCCCCTCTTACTTTTTTAGCAATGATTTCTGCAAGCTTAATATTAGACATTGTAATTAAATTTTTTATCAAGATACCAAAACCACCTACAAAATAAAAACACATTATAAGACAATTGTTAAATGAAAAACTGAAATTTTTAATATTTTAAATGTTTTTGTGTAGCTAATTTTATTGGGCATTTATTATATGCTTACAGTATCAATAACAAATATATATATAATAGAGAATTCCACATGGCATTACTTCCTTATATCAATACTGTTAATTTGAAATTTTCAAACTAAAGTAACAAATTAAGCCATTAAATAATAGATTAATTAAAAGCATTCTAACATTAAATAAATTCAAATTTTATTCTCTTCAACACAAAGAAATTTTTTCTACGTAAATAATAGTAAAATATTACTAAGACATTTGGTCCATTATTTTGTTTATAACACTCTTAATCACTTACAAATTAATTATATTACATAAATACAGTTGCCTCTTTTACTGCTTTTATAAATACACAAAAATGCAGTATTCTTAAGTGCAGTTTTATCTAAAATTAGTACAAAGAAAAAACCATAATATTAATAGTAAATAAAGTCAAGAAATATATTCAGTACATAAAAACTATAAAAATTATTACTAGTTAATAACTTACTATGAAATATAAATTTTTTAAAATATAAAATTTAGCAGTACATAAAATTTATATTTTAATTATTTTACATTAAATACAATTAATATTTTTAAATAAAATTAAATCCCAAAAAGTGACAGATAAAATGAAATACAACAACGAAAATTCTAATAGCATACTTGTATTTTTTTAGACATATATATATTACGTTGTTTAAACCCGTGTTTACGACAGCTGTTTTGTTGAAATACATTGCGAAATTCCAGAGAATCCCAAGGCCAAACATTTTGAGTGGACGACACTTCGAATTGATAGATTCAATTAGGAAACGTAAGTTTCAAATTTCCAATTTCGTTGGATTTCTCTGACTTTCTCAGAATTCAATTTCACAATAGCCGATCCCACTTTAAAATTCAATGGATGGTCTTGCTCGCTCTTTAAATTGGTAGAAAAAACCACTAGGAAAAAATCTGTTCTGTCTTCTAGTATCAAAATTAATTAGTTTTGTACTGAGAAAAACAAAAATACTTGTTAAAACAATAAAAATAATGAATTAATATTGGATGTATATACAAGATATATTTCTCAAAACTGTCAAACTAAGTATAGACATTTCAGCGTTACTGTTGTTATACGTTCATAAATTCATACTGAAACAGAAAAAATATATGTATACTCCACATTAATTTTTGTAATCTTTCTAAGTTGGTCATTAAAGTAAAATTGTTTTCTGTACCTTGAAAACTTTGTATTACCGTAATCAGTAGTAAAAATCATAAAAATAATTAAATTTTTATTTTAAAAAATAAATATCTAACAAAAAATATTAGAAATTTCTTAAATCATTGGAAAAAATTTCCCAGTTCTCAAGGGCTTACAAAATTCTAACGATATTGAACCGGGTTTATTCTTGGAAATAAACCTAGTCTGACTTTTGAATGCATGTGACTGGATTTTGCACTAAAGTTTTTCTCTGTGGTAATTTGTCGGAACTGAGAACAGTTTTAGAAAATCAAATGGTGGTGCTAAAGCAATTGATGCGTTTCAATTGATTCAGCAACATTTCGTTTTCAATTATTATTCTCAGTGTTTGTTGAAAGACGTAAAAGACATCAAAACTAATATTATAAAAGGGAAGAAAAATTGAAAAAAAATAATGAGATAGAATTATTTATAAAAGTATTAATTAAGTATCAAAATTATTTTAGGTACAAGAAGAAATAAATTTGTCCACGTCTTTCTGTGCTTTAATGTGCATAATTTGAATTATCATAATTTTAGGTACCATCAGTTAGGTCTATATATTAATTTTTGATAAAAAGAGTGATCAACTATAAGTAATAAAAAATTATTTCATAGTTTATAATGTTAAGAAACAATAAAAAAGTTTTGGAAGTAAAACTAACATTTTTTTAAATCAATCTCTGTTGAGAGTATAAATTCAAATGTGGTGTTCCGTATTTGTTATGTACACCCTTGGCTACGGAGCACCCTCCTTGGCGCATTCTGTAATCACCCCATTTACGGCAACCTTTTTCATTGTAAGTTTAATGTTGTACTCTTACGCAAAGAAACCCGAGCTGTGAAAACACGCAGCAAAATAAACGCATTATTTAAAATTTTTTTTGTATTTAATTAACGCAACTTCCGCACGTTTTGGTCCTTAGCGACCCGGAGGTGAACCAGATCCTATGGAATAAACAATTTTATACTTTATAATTAAATTTAAAATACTAAATTCAAATCCCTAGGATGACAAACGTCACACCGCAAAATCGAAAGCGTGGCGTCATCAAAAGCCAGCTGAGAAAATTAAATAATGTCCTTACAGAAGGGCAAGATTATATGGATATTCCTGAGCTTTAGGCTCAGTTCGACATTTTACTCTCTATACAACAGAGATTTGAAGCACTCAAAGATGAGTACTATAAAATTCCCAAGGAAGAAGTATTTCAAAAGATCGAGGACTCTCTTACCGAAGTAGATGATGAGATTCAAAATTTAGAGATAAGCCTCAAAACCTCTATTAATAAATTAAAAATTATAAATATTAACTTTGTTCAAAACAAAGATATTGAATGTATTATCAGCGATCAACCTAAAAAAGCTTTTATATAACTTCCGAAAATCCCACTTCCGTATTACAGCGGAAAATATGAGGATTGGAACCTTTTCAAAACTCAGTTTAATAGCTTAATTAATGAAAACCCTGACCTTAATGAAAATTAAAAATTACATTATTTACGTGAATCACTTAAGGGAGAAGCTAAAATCATAGAATCTGTTAACAATAACTTTTAATCTCTCTTTAAAACTTTAGAAAACAACGATATAAAAACAAAAGAATAATTAGTAACTGTCATATCAAAAATATTTTAAATCTTTATCTCTTAAAACAAGAATCAGGTAAAGATTTACGCAGTATTCTAGATACTATTTTGAAAAAATCTTAGATCATTATTAAAAATTTTAGGTTTCGCAAGAGATAAATTATCTAATGCTTTGTTATTAAACATTGTACTTGATAAATTCGATAGAGAATATCACAAACAATTTGAATTAACATTGAAAGATAACAATGTACCTGAATTCGATGATTTCCTGGAATTCTTAGAAAGGAGATGTCAAATTTTAAATAATATTCAAACAAACATTAGATCTAAATTTAATGCCGAGAAATCGAAATCTTTTTTTGTTAACTCTGAAAAATCTCCAAAATTGTGTATTGCTTGAAAAACACAAACACACGCTCTGTATCACTGTAACATATTTAAATAAATGAAATTATCAGAAAGATTAGATTTAATTAAAAAGAATAGGCTTAGTAAAAATTGTTTAAGTGGATATCATTCATTATCCAGATGTAAATCTAAAAGTTCTTGTTTCGTTTGTAAAAAGAAATTAGATCATCACACACTTCTTCATAAATATTCTACAGTGCTTATGACAAATAGTCACCAAGAGAATGAACCCGTAGAATTGACGCCTACGCAATATCAAGAGCGAAATCAGCAAATTAGCAGTTCAGAATCCATCGATAAGCAAGTGCCGGAAAACCCTCGACTTTCGTTTTTCTGTAACGGAAAGAAGAGCATTCTATTAAACACTGCAATAATACATGTCAGAGACGCTTGGGGGGGGGGATTCAAACCCTTGAGAGGGGCTCTTGACTCTGCTAGTGAATCATGTTTCCTTTCCTCCACCGCCGCAGATTTATTGGGTTTGAGAAAAGAAAAAATAAGTATTCCAATTGCTGGTTTAAATGATGCATCTGTAAACATAAAGAAAAAGGTTTCAACTTTTTTTGTCGAATAAAAATAAGAACTCGCTATGGGAAACAGATTTATTAATTGTTCCTAAGATTACTAGTTTCACGCCTTCTAAAAGATTAAATATTTCAAACTTAGAAATTCCAAGTTAAGTTAAACTAGCTAATCCATCATTTTATATTCCGCAAAAAAAAAAAAAAAAAAAAAAAAACTTTTAGGTGCAGAATTATTTTTTTCATTGTTGAATGAAGATAAAATAATGATAAATGACAATTTGTTCTTACAATCAAGTTGTTTTGGTTATCTTGTTTAAGGTGTTATTTTAGATAACCCTTCTTATTTCCAAAACAATGTTTTTTAACTAAAAACTTAGATATTCTTAATAAAACTCTCAAACATTTTTGGGAAATTAAAGAAGTAAACACTAATGAAACTTGTAACGATGATTTAAAGTATTGTAAAGATCATTTCGCAAAAACCCACAATAGAAAACCGAATGATAGATTTGTTTTGGAAATGCCATTCAAACCCGATTCTTGCGAAGATTTGTTAGGACATTGTAAAGCAATCGCATCAAAAAGACTGGACCAGTTATGGGTACGTTTAGAACGTGATCTCAATATGAGAACTCTTTATTCAGATTTTCTCAGGGAGTATAAATTATTACAGGATATGAAAGAATTGAAAGAAGATTCAAACACTGAGCACAGGTACTACCTACCGCATCATGGTGTGTTACCATCAAATAAGACTACTAAACTTCGTGTAGTTTTCAACGCGAGTACTAAAACGTCTAGTGGAAATTTTTTAAACGACCTATTAAGCAAGGGAGGAGTGCTACAGGAAGATCTCTTCTCAATTCAAATAAGATTTAGAAAACACGCTTATGCATTTACTGCAGATATAAAACAAATGTTCCGAATGATTGAAGTTAATCCTTCGCAAACTAAACTTCAAAAAATTCTGTGGAAGAATAGTAAAACCGCACCCAATAAAGTTTTTAAATTACGAATGGTTACATATGGAACCGCATCCGCTCCATACTTAGCAAAAGAGGTTTTGCAACCACTTGCTCTAGATGAGGAAAGTGACTTTTCTTTAACTTCAAAGACCGTACTTCAAGATTTTTATATGAACGATTGTCTCTTCGGTGCTTCAGAACTTTGCGAGTTTAAAAAACACAAATCAGACTTAACTCAGGTGCTGCAACGAGGAAATGTGTCTTTGCACAAATGATGTTCCAACAGGGTTTCATCAACTGAACTTATGGAATTCACACTTGATCGAAATTCTGAGGAAATAATGGTCAAAACTCTAGGGATGCTTTGGAACAGCTTAAGTGATTCCTTTACGCTTAAGGTTAGCACCAGCACAGATTGCAATTATACTAAACGGGATGTGCTTTCACAAATTGCTCGCATATTTGATCCCCTTGGACTCCTAGGACCGATCATTGCCAAAGCAAAAATGTTTATGCAGCAACTGTGGTTACTCAAACTGGACTAGAACGAAATTCTACCATCAGATGTGTCCAAACAATGGGAAAACTTCTTAAAAACTCGGCCAGATTTAGAATCCATTCATGTTCCCGGATATTTTTTGCAAGTTAGCACAAAACTCGTAATGTTACATGGATTTGCAGACGCGACTTCAAAAGCATATGGTACTGTGATTTACAAACAAACTGTATCCAATTCCGATAAAACAAGAAGCCAACTTTTGTGCAGTAAATCCAGGGTGGCCCCAACAAAATCCATGACTATCCCAAGACTGGAACTTTGCTCCTGCCAGCTTCTCTCAAAACTTATACAGAAAGACACTACTGCAATAAGACTGCAAATAAACTCTGTCACACTATATTCGGACTCAACTATAGCCCTCGCATGGATAAACTCTCCTTCACACTTACTCAAGACATTTGTTAGCAACCGGGTGTCTCACATTCAGCAACTGTCAAAAAACTTTCATTGGTAGCACATTCCATCGGAACATAATCCTGCTGACTTACTTTCCAGAGGACTCGATGTTAAAGCTCTTACAGCCAGCAAATTGTGGTTTAAAGGTCTAGACATTTCAAAATTAAATTTACCTGCCTTTAGGACTGTACAGATTTCTAGTGTCTCAAACGACAAACTTTTTATGGATGAACTCAAGCCTATTTCCAAAATAGCATTAACTTTTATTAATGACTCTAAATTTTTAAATAATTTACTCAATATCACTAATAATTTTCATAAATTAATCAAAATTCTAGCAGTTATTTTAAGGTTCTTGCGAAATTGTAAATTTTCTGAAAGGAAAAGGGGATTCCTTTAACAAGAGGATACAAAAATGCAGAAAATCTACTTTCAAAAATGGTTCAAATAAGGTATTTTTCTCCGGAGATATCTGCTTTAGAAAAGGGATTGCCCATCCTATCAAGTAATTTGAAATTTCTTAATCCATTCATAGATCTATCAGATGGATTTATTAGAGTAGGTGGCAGACTTGCGCATTCAAATTTAAAATTTAATCGAAAACATCCTATCATTCTGCCAGCTGGAAATAAATTTCTTAAATCTATATGTTAATTGTACTCATTAGTACTGTTAATTATTGTTTTACTTTTTTGTTTATGTGTCAGTGAGTGATGTAACTTTATATTTTCTTTGAAACATATGCATATTTCAACGTCGGGTGGGATGTTCCGTATTTGTTATGTATACCCTTGGCTACGGAGCACCCACCTTGGAGCATTCTGTGATCACGCCATTTACGGCAACCTTTTTTCTTGTAAGTCTAATGTTGTACTCTTACGCAAAAAAAAAAAAAAAAAAAAAAAAAAAAAAAACACCCCGCGCTGCGAAAACACGCAGCAAAAGAAATGCTTACAATTCTTTTGTATTTAATTAACGCAACCTCCTCACACGTGGTTTTAACTTGATTTTAAGCTAAGCCAAATTTATATTTAAATTTATTTTAAAAGTGCAGTACAAATAGGAATGATGTTTTTCTTCTTAATAATTCTGATTGATCCCTTTCCATTGACAAAAGTTGCTATAATGAAATTTAAAGTAGTATCGGTTGGTTTATTTTTCCTTATATTTTGTAAAATACATTTTAGAAAACGAGAAAAAAAATTTCCTTTTTCATTAAAATATAATTTTTTTTAGTAATTTTATTTTTTGCTATACTTATTAACCATAAAGTGGTTGATTCTTGCATTCCATTTTAGACCATATCTAAATCACTTTATTCCATTTGTAAAAGTTTTCAAAATCATGAAGATTATTTGTTGTTCAGAGTAATTAGTTTTCAACTTTTCAAATCTTTAGCGATATTACTTACAAAATTTCTTAAAACTGTTATCGTTTCTAATTTGCGTCTTTGACCAATTCAAATTTTCTTGCCTGACTAACTCTGGCTCACCAACTTCTCTTGAGGCAACATCTCTTATGTCATTTCACATTTTCTTGAAATCCGTTAAAGCTTCTCTAATTCTCTTTAATATCGCTTATTACGTCTTCACAAGTTCCCGTTTGAAGAACATTTTCCGAATATCCGAAACCATGATTCCAAAAGTTTTTTCCACAGCCTATTCTTTGAGCCAAATGCGATAATCGTATAGCTTAACAATCGCGGAATTTATTTCGACATGACACTCATTTCGATTAAAAACTCTATGGCTTCAACTCGTTGGAATCTAAATTTAAAATTTTGTCTAAGTTCATTTTGTAGATGAAACCTTTCCTTATGTAAAGTTCAAAGCATAGGATTGAGGAGCCGTTTTCCATTCAGTAAAGCCATTTAAATCGACAAGAACACGATTTTTTTCTTGCAAAGTATATTTTTGGAGCTCTATGCTAAATTGCTTTTAGCTCACGTTGAAAATATAACATCTTTTAATAAATTCTTATAAATTGATACAAATATTTTGATAGATTTTATATGAAACTTGATACAATATTCTTTCGTTGATAGAGTCTTCACCTTTCCAGGAGGAAAGCATGGCAGAATTTATTCACTATTCTAATAGTATAGAATCGGTATTCATTCTAATATTAGAATTGGTATACCATCAAATGCATTTTAGGCTCGATTTATGAAGTTCATTGAAAAACGATATTATGGGAGTTACTATAAACTCTTTACCAGTGAATTGATTGGAATCTCAGGGAAAGCTGATGTTGAAAAAAATCCAATATGATCTTTAGTGCCGAATTTCCATCTTAAAGGTTAAAACCTTTTAGATCGTTTCATAAAATCCACGATACATTCGATTTTATTGGAAGGATTTACGGATAGTTCAAACAACTAAAAGAAGGATAACGCTCCAATGCCATTTCTTTGGCGGGGGAGCTCTCGTATCTGCTTGTATTGGGGGCATTGAAATAATATGTGATCTATAGTCTCAACCGCTCTACATGAGTCTTTGTCTGTATTAGATAATTTAAATCGAGCCAGTAACGTTTTTGTTGGAATTGACCTAGTTCTAATCCTAGAAATCCAGACATGTTCCATGCGAGATTTTGGAAGGAGACGATCCCATTTCTTTATATATAGTAGGTGAGTAAAACTGTTAGCATACTTGCTGTTCATCCATTCTTTTGAATAAGAGTTTTTAAAATGAATCCGAGCATAACGGGCGAGATCATCTGGAGAAATCGATTTGTCAATATACTGTCTGTGGAGTGCATATTTAGCAATACAATCAGCTCTTTCGTTGCCGTCTATTCCAGAATGCCTTAGAACCCATACAAAATGAATTGCATTGCAAATTGGCATTGCATTGATGATTGTTGAGCTAATTAACTGTATTACTGTAGGAAAATCTTTAGATATGTGATATAGAGCTGAGATACAGGAAAAACTATCAGATAGTATCACATCGTTGTGAGCTTTCGTACAGATTTTTTCATTGCTAGTAAAATAGCTAGGCATTCGGCAGTGAAAATTGTATTTTGGGATGTAACCTTTCCAGAAAAGAAAGAATTTTGGGTGTATTTAAAGACTGCTAAACCAAGATCTGACATTTTCTTTGAAGCATCTGTAAAAATTAAAATATGATTTGTCCAAGTTGTATGATAGTAGTTATTGAAACTTTTTTTTATTATCTCACTAGGAATGTTCTTAGATTGAAATGGGAAATCTGTCTATAAAAGCAGTACGTTGGAAAAGTCTAGAGTCTGAAATCTTGGTGACTTCATTATGTTTATTTCATTAATTCCCTGAGAGCTATGCCAATTTCTGTCACGAAAAACAAGAGGGTATCCCTTGTTGATATGATTGAATAATAATGATTTCCACAATTTTCGCACAAAAAGACTCAGAATCTAAACTAATATTTCGAATATACATTTTTAGGGAAAGCAATTCTTGGCGATATGATAATGGAAGCACATCCGCTTCTTGGTATAGGATAGGAATTAGAGTCTATTTTGGGAGCCCAGTAGCGATTCGGAGCGCTGCATGATAAATGACATCTAAAAAATTTTTTTTATCGCTTTTACTTCAGACAAAAGTATGTGGTACCCATAGTTGATGCTTCCACAAATGCAGGCATTTACGATATTTAACAGATGGAAAGTTCTCAAACCTCGTTTTAATGCCGCAATAGCTTTTAACCCATTAAGTTTCTTCAGGCGTGCCTTTTTCTTTTGCAGAAAATGGTGTTTAAAATACAAGTTATGGGAAAAATATATTCCAAGTATACGTATATATTGCGAAGATTTGATCAGTTGATTACCAAATTTCATCTGAATATTTCCAAGGTCTCTCCTAGACGAGAAGTTTATGAGAGAACATTTGTTTGGATCAGATGTTAACATCCATTGTTCACACCATTGGCTAACTTTGTGTACAGCCAATTGCATCTTTTTTCTTAAAGTATCAGATGTTAAAGCGGAGCACAAAAGAAACACATCATCAGCATAAAGGAAGCACAGGACCCCTTCCGGAATTACTTAAAAAATATCTGCCATAAAAATCATAAATAGGTACGGTGATAATACACTTCCCTGTGGAACACCCCTGTAAGATTTTAATTCATTTGAAAAAGTGTTCCTTCATTTCACTCTGAAAAATCTGTCTTTTATGAGGTTCATCATCCATTTTGTGGCTCTGCCAGTGATATGAGCTTGCGTAAGTTTATAAGATAAACCATCATGCCAAACAGAATCGTATGCTTTGGAAATATCAATCGATACACAAACAATAAATTTCCTTTGTGATCTTGCAAAGATTATATGATGATGTATCATGGATAGAATACTATCACAACCTCTATAACGTAAAATCCATGATTATGAGGATGAAAGAAATTTTTTAATGTTGTATGGTTAAGAAGGCGTTTAAGATCTATTCTCTTTACCACTTTACACAAATTGCTAGTGAGAGAAATAGGCCTGTAAAAGATGATATCTCGTTTAGAGGTTTATTAGGTTTAGGAATGGGAACCACTGTAGTAGATTTCCAAGTGTTGGGAATGGTTCCAGAAGACCATGAGTTATTGACAAAAGAGAGAAGACACTCAAAGGATGAGGAAGATAAAACATCAAACATTTTATTAGACATGTGATTAGGATCAACGGCTGAGAGTTTATTAGTAATAGCACCCCCTTAAGCTCTGCTAATGAAAAATCCATATTATATTGATAGAAAATCTCTGAGCTTATATATCTATAGGAATTCCTACCGAAATAGAAGGTCTTGAAAAGTAATTTACTAGAAGGTTAGCCTGTTCCTGGGAATTCGAGATGAATATGTCTCCAACTTTGAACAATAAGTGAGAAGTGGGCGAAGTAGAAGACATACTAGAAATTTGCCTAAGTATATTAAAAATATCTTTAGATGAACAGGCACAATCAATCGAATCCTTCTAATACTTACGGCTAAGAAATAAATTAAGTTGATGGAGCTGAGCTGCTATTTGCTTGTACTTGATCCAAATATACTTATTGTAAGACCTTTCTGCCAATCTCCATAATCGTCTCTTCTTACCCAAAATGAATCTTGAAGACCGATCTAAATATGATCTTATTTGATAAGCTAAAGTGTTTATTGCTCTTCAGAAAAGATTAATGTATTGCAATCACATTTGCAGGGGCAAAAAAACTTGAGTTTTAGAAAATGACGTTTATTGAGAATGCTGCGAGAGTTCCATGAAATCAGAGAAAACATGCTTTAAAATCAGTAAAAGTTTTTAGACATTTCTAACTCTATTATATTTTGCCGAACTAATATTTAGTGAATTTGATATAGATCTTCCACTATATCACTTCCTGATATGAGAATTTGATTTTGTTTATTAGTTTCATTTTTGTTAGAAGCGGAATGATATAATTTCCCCTTATCTGATGATTCGATTTTTTTTTTGTATTTGCATTATTACGACTAGTTTTCCGACATGGTGAAGAGGATAATTCTCGCGAAGTTATCTGGGATTCGGCTAACTTTTGAATAGTCACAATAACTTTTGAGAACATTTCATCTTGTTTATTAGATAGGATTATCAATTTTTCTTCAAATATCTTGCTTAATTCTTGATTGCCGTTACAATAGTCTGAACTGTGTGGTTTATTAAACTTTCTATTTCTTTACGGTATAAGGATGGTTCAGTTGCCTTAGTTTTTGTCGCATTGGCTAGCTAGGAGAAGTTTTATTTGACTGATATTGTCACCGAGCTTCTGTGTAAGTTAGATGAGTTTTGCATTTAAAGTTACGAAATCTCTTTTCTTCTAATCTGACTGGGCAATTGATAAAGTCAGCTGAATGTGAACTATTGCAATTACAACAAATAGGTGCTGATATCTAACACAACTGATCAACATGAGATACACCACATTAGCGACATATTGGAGTTGCGATTTGACATTTTTGAGGAGAATGTGTAAACATAAAGCATTTTGGACACCGTCTTGGATTATCAATGAACTCATAGATTCTTACTATTGAAAAAAAATAAAGTACTCTCTGCAGGCAAATTATGTCCATACACATTTACTAATACAGTTTCAGTTAGTTCAGGAGAATTTTTCTTTGTAAATCTTCGAATACTTTTTACATTAAGATTATATAGGGAAATTTTTTTTTGCTAGGCTTACCAATGATAAGTTCACGGGAATGTCTCTCAAAATGAATCTTGTAGTTATGAAGTCTTGGTTAATAAAAGGTTTTACTGGTACATTTAAAATATTGTTAATTTTACATATCTCCCAAGCTGTTTTAACCTTGTTGGTTTTTATAATTAGTTTTCCTAATCTAGTATTGAGAGCTTCGATAATACCACTATGATGCTCGACTAAATGAAGTAATTCGGATTTTAATGCGACTGGTTTTTTTTGGAATACTATTAGAATTACATGATGGAAATAATATAGTAAAATTGCTTACTCCGTTATCAGCAGCCAACTGAATTTGACAGTCAATATTATCTTCATAAATTAAATTCTTTGCATAAATTATTTTTGGAAAGCAGTAAACTTCTTCGTACTGAAAATCTGAATCTTCGTCCATCATTCTTCCATCGTCGTCGGAAAATGAAATAAATCGCTTAGAAAATATTTGTAGCACTAAAAATATTTAATTCTTTTTGAAAAGTCTTGAAAAAAACTATATCGTTTAAATCTTTATTTCATAATTAGTTCAACTTCAACAATAATCTTACACGAATGAAACACTTGGATGTACAAAAACCTAACAACATCCTTAATTTCCGACACTATTTAAATTTATAAAATTGCAATATTTGCAATTTTAAAAATTTAATCTCGTTTGAATTAATCTCTTTTGAATCTTAAGATTATTGCCTTGCTTACGCCAAGAAAAAATTTCGTTTAATATACTGCTGAAATAATAAAAAGCAGATTTGTAATAATAAAAAGCAGATTTGTAAAACATGGGCTCAAAAAGTTCCTTGAATTTCTTAAAATTGTTATATTATTTTCACTGTATCTAACTTTTTCAAAAGCAAGTTTCGATATAAGAACTGATAAGTTATATAGTCAATCGAAGTTTATAAGTCAATATGAGATATATGAAAATATCTTGAAAAAATTACATTTATAAATGTAAAATAATTAGAGGATAGAACATTTTACTATGAAATGATTCGTCTTGTATGGAGTCTTATGTTATGTAATTTCGTAACTTTAGTTTTTTCTAAATTTTTATGTGTTGATATAAGCAAAATATTCTTAACAACAGCATTACACTCTTAAATCCTCAATTTTCGGATTCAACCTTTTAGGACTCAGAGGATAGAAGTTATTGATAATGAGTTTAAAGAACAGTCTCATTGTTCTTTGGGTGTATATACTATATGTATTAGGAATATGGCTGTACCTTTCCGGTTTTCTTCTGAAAAGAATTGTTATTCATCAGTATTCTAATTCAGAAACAAATATTGGGATAGATCTTAATTGTAAAAATATTACATCTTTGCGATATGTTGGAGAATCGAACGTTCATGAAATAAACAATCCAACTTCCAGTACAACATATTTGAAAAAATTCGATAAAGCAGTTATATTGATTATTGATGGCTTGCGTTATGATTTTACATATTCAGAAAATGAATTTAGCTCTTTTCATGAAAAATACTATTTCAATAAAATGCCTGTCTTTCGCCAGGCATTAGAAAAGAAAAAAGGTCATGCTATGCTCTTTCGATTGCTGGCTGATCCACCAACCACGACTTTACAACGACTGGCCGCTATAACTACTGGTAGCCTTCCCACATTTATTGATGTCAGTTTGAATTTTGCAGGATATGAAATAAAAGAAGATAACATAATTCATCAAATGAAAAATGGTGGTAAAAAAATTACTTTTATGGGAGATGATACATGGGAAGCAATATTTCCAAATTATTTTCATCAATCTTACCCATATCCCTCATTTAATGTTAAGGTAAACTATTAAACTTTTTATATTAGATATACATTACTTTTATTCTAGTGTAAATTTGGATAGGGAGTATAAAAAATTCCGTAAAGAAAGTGTATGTTCTTTTGATTCTTTAATAAAATTTTTAAGAAATATGTGTTTTGGAAGTATCAATAATTTGATTATTTTTGAGACATAAAGTTAGTTTAATATAATCGAAGTTCCCATTGATAATATAAACAGTTTAAAGCTCAACTAAAAATTAAAAATATTTTCTTATAAAAAATATAAGTGTCATTGACAAGAATGAATAATAAATTACTCATTAATTAATCTTGTCAATGATGAGTGTAACTGCTAAATTTAATTGAATCAGTAAAAGTTATCAAGTTTATTTTTTAAATAAAATAAACACTTGAAATACTAATAAGAATGTTTGTTTTCGTACTGTATGCTTGATAAGTGAAAGATATTTGAATTTTTAATGTCTATATTATATCTAATTATTATTGTAGTATATGATATGACATTGACGTAATGCTTTGTTAACATGATATTTTTTAGGTATTAATTGTATTATTTTATTTGAAATGGATTATCTGGATTTTGCATTTAATTGTTTATAGATAGGCGTTAAAGATTAAATAAAGCTTTTTCATTAACCAGGTTTTGCAATTTTTTTTATACCTTATAGTTTTTGATCTTCTAAATTTGCATATCAAAAGTCTGATCTGAAACTCTTAAAAGTTGAAAATAGATTTGGTTGTAAAGATAAGAAAATGTCACAATTTTTCATTATGAATAAATATTAAAAATTGTTAGGGAAGAGATAACGAAGGAATATCTACTCTGAAAAAATAGCATTTTTCTTATTAAATAATGTAAAAAAGTGAAACTAATTAAACATTAGCCATGTAATAAAATTTTAATACAAAAAATTATATAGAAGTAACAAGACTAGAATATTTCTAAAACTACAATAGTTTTAAATTAAAAGATTGAATAAGAAAATAATTTTAATAACTTGATTACTACATTGTGATATCTACTTAAAAATATCTTTTTACTGTAATAATATCTATTGTTTAAAACTATATTAATATGTTATAGTACAAATATGAAAGAAAAATTTGGCCCTTTATGATATCTTGAACCAATTTTTGATACTTATGATCCTTTTAAAAAGCAGATCTATTTAAAAGTGAATTACGTATGTTATTTGTGTATTTCATGAGATTGAATGAATAAAGTAATTGCAATATGAAATTTGTTGAAAGATCAGTGGTGTCAGTTAATAAGTTAATTTGGTTATCTTAAATTACGAGATATTAAGTTAATGATAATGCTAGATCTATTTATTTGCTAAATTGAAATCTATGTTTATAATCATCTATCTCTGAAATTCCTTTATGTTTTAATTTCTTAAAATTGTGCAAAATTAAAAATTTTGTTTTTTTGTAATAAAATAATATTAAGTTCTTTTTAGAGGTTTATATATATATATATATATATATATATATATATATATATATATATATATACATACATAAACCTCTAAAAAGAACTTAATATTATTTTATATATATATATACATTCTAAATTATTAATATATTATCATATGATGAATAATTATTTATACTTTAATCAGTAAAATTATTGGCCTAGCAATTATTAAACCTCTTTAACCCTTTTATGCAGAACATACAGAGAAAAATATACATTATATTGTTTAATAAATCGATGAAATTCCATCATACATTTAATCACAGTTTTTTTATTACTCTACTTAATGTACATCAAACATTAATTTACTTTTCTATTTTTACCGTTTTAATTACAAAAATAAGTCACAAGCCCTTTATAGTCTTAAAGTTAAAAATGAATAACTATATATTTGAATTCCAGTGGAATCTTTTTTGCTCAGATTTCTCCATTCATAATATCAATTTTTTTGTTTTGATTTTTAGCTGTGGAATTGATTGTATAATCTGTTGTTTTAATTATTTACTTATCCAATTAATTTTGTTAATTTTTTACAATTATAATTGTTTTGTAAATGAATTGTTTTTATAAAAATAATTAAGAAGAAAAGTGTATTTTTTAGTTTTAATATTCAAACGTATCTCATCCATGCATTCTGTTTTTTTTTAATCCATATACATGTAATGCAAGTTTTATTAATTATGCATTACATATGAAAAATTTAATTTAATAATAATAGAAAAATGATACCTTTCCAATTAAAATTTCATTTTGAAATTTTAAGATATGGTAAACTTAAATTTTTGCTGGTTTGCACATCAAGTCTTATTCTAAGACTATATTATCTTAATTTTATTTAATCCCATAATACTAAAATAAAATGTAATTTATATATTATTAAGAAAGGTATTTTAACAACAAAATGCAGTATTTGTGCCATGTAATGTGAGCTTTTATTCCACATTGAAAACTCTATATTGAAGTGTTCATTTTTAATGTTATGAAAAATAGCTTTTTTTTAGAATTTCAATTTTAAAGGCATAAATCTTTAAAAAAAGTATAAAACTGTTGAAATTAAACTTTTAAAAGAAGAAAACACTTTAACAAGTTATATATTAAAATTATAAAGATTGACTAAAAAAAAAACTTAGCTTTTTTTAGCATTACGTCAATTGTTAAGATAAATCTTTAAAAAAAAATGATTGAATTAAAATTTTCGTTATTAGAAAAATTATGTGTATTATATCTTTAAATCTCTTAAATCATTGTTCCTGTACTGAACTTAAGAAACTTGTGGGAAAAACACTGGAGAACTCGGCACAAGATGAACAATTTATATATTTACTGGGGTTTCAGTTTTTGCTATCTGAGTTTATGTTACATTTGTTCTTTGTTCCAGTTTTAATGTTTGTTACTCTGACTACTGTTGCCTTCTAATTTGCCATTAAAAATAAAAAAAGAAATCTTTAATTTAATTTTCACTAAAATTTTTGCATGCATTTATCAACTTCACTTCATGCCAAATGTTGTATGGTATCAGTGCATTTTATGTGAATATTGTGTACAGAATAAATTAAAACATAAAAAATAATAGCTCTATTAAGTGTATCTTTAAATAAAAATGATATATTTGTTAGTTAATTTTAAAATAGTAGTATATTATTTCTTATTTACCATAATGGCACTTAAACATTTGCTAGGATTTAAGGTTTTATTTATTACTTAAGAAAGTTTTTGAAGTGCAAGTATTTCTTTTTTTAAAATTTAAATGATAATTTTTGATAGTATCATCAAAACATTCCGAGATATAAGGCAAATTAGAAAACAGACTTTATTTAATATTTTATTTTTATTGTTAGTTTTTGCATTTTAATTTCTTTCTATTTATAATTTTGTTGAGATCTTTAATTATGAACCAAGTTTAAATATTGCTTTTTTATTTTTGGTGTAGAGTTTAAATGAAAAAAAAAAAAAATGTAAATAACAAACATAAGAAAAATGTTTAAAATTGTAGTGTTATTCTGTTTTTTAAGTTCTTCACAAATGTCTCACAGTTTTTTAATAATTAAATCTAGAAATTGATAGCTTAAAATTAGTAGATATTTGCTCATTTTATTTTATTGAAATATTGCTGTTGAATTTCAATCATATGTGTATAATTTTGTAATTTTAAAAAACATCTATAAATCCTAATTTCTTTAAATTATTTTGCTAATGTCAGTTTACAAAGTGGGTAAAAAATTAATATATGTTATTCAAAAAATGTATAGCATGATCTATTAAATTATTTTTTGTGTAAGATTTATTCAATTTTTTCAATTTTGATGTTAGAAGTATATTTACTTTTCTTCTAAATTGTAGAAGGAATATTATGACACTTTGATGTAATTTGACTCTACTTAAATATTTTGGAAAAAATTAGAGATTTTTTTTTATTATTTCGTATTTTGTGGTATGATGGTATTATGTGGTGACAATGACTTTGAAAAATACCAGTGTATAATGATCACAAATAAGGGTGATTTTGTGTTGCTAAAATACGAATTTAATGGGAAAATGTGGTGTGAAATTAATGTAATTTTCAAAAAGAATCACTTGATTATGTAGATGAGACATCTCATTACTTCAATTTGTGACATTTTTTTATCATTTGTTGTGAGAAATATGACAATGTGTAATATAAAATAACTTTTTTTTGATATAATTTTAATTTTAGTTCATAATATGATTTTTCTACACTGAAATTAACCTTAAATCATAACTAATAATTTTCCATTTCTACTGACATTTGTTACAATTAAAGGATGTAATTAACTTTTTAGCTGAAAATAATAAGTGAAGTTAAAATGTAACCAGAAAAAAGTGTTTTTTTTTTTTTTTTTTTTTAATATTATGTGAACTATGATATTGATGACCAAATGTTGAACATATTAATGTAAAAAAAAACTGTATGATATCTTTTTCCTATTGATTAATTAAAAGTTTATTTTAAATTTAAACGTTATTTCTTCAAACTAAGCAGATAGTGTGTTAAAATCTGATTATGTAATTCTAAGAATAATAATTTTTGAAAATTTGCTTTATTGTGTGTCGAGTTAGAAGCTGATTAGTTAGTGTTTTAATCTGCAATTCATAAGTTCAATTATCTTGGGCATACATGTTTATAGAGTTGAGAATCCACTTAAAACTAGGTTTCAATCAAATTAGCCTTTATGTTTAAAAAAATGATTATATGATGACAATCAAACCAAATTAAACTTAATATATTATGATCAATATGAAATCTTTTATAAATTAAAAACAAGAAAATAATCATTTACAGAATGAATGCATTCTGTGTTTTATATATAATTTTCATCCTTTTATTCCAGTATATAAGTTTATTATTAATCTAATATTATTTCATTTTCATTCTTAAAGATTATGTGTATGTATTTCAAAAAAAATTTGCTAAAGATAAAATTTTTATTCTGAAACCAAATGACTCATCAATACACTAAACAATTTTGATTAATTTATATTTGATTCTAAATTGAAAATTTATTTTTAAAATAGCCTTTTATTTTTGTTATTTTTTGACAAGCTTAAAAAATTTTACTTTGAAGAATAATGTATCAGTTTTTTCTTACTTTCATTAGTCTTATATTACTCATGTTAAAAAAGCTAAGACTTACAGAATTCAATTTATTTAATTATGGAATTTCCATAATTCCAGTACAAGCAAATTTTTATTCTTCCTATTTTGATGTTAGAAGTATATTTACTTTTCTTCTAAGTTGTAGAAGGAATATTATGACACTTTGATGTAATTCAACATGAAAAAAATATAGAGCAAATAATGAAATTATGAATTTATATTGTGTTAAACGATTTCTTTCATGAAAGCAACACAATTAAGATTAAATGTTTGGAAGTTAAATATAATTTCTATTCATAACTGTGCTCTGCTTTTATTAATACACTGAATATTTATAGCAATTTTTCTTTAGGATTTGGACACTGTTGATAGTGGCATTATATCTCATCTTCATAAGGAAATCAGAAATAATAATTCAGATATTATTATTGCACATTTTCTTGGAGTTGATCACTGTGGTCATCGATATGGACCTAAGCACCCAGAAATGAGTAGAAAATTGGTTCAAATGAATAAAATTGTCAAGTAAGTATTAGAATTGCTATTTTAATATGAATAGATTTTGACCTAAGAATATTTTAAAGAAACTTACATTTAAAGCAATTAAGAAAAAAAAATTTATACTGAAATATTTCCACAAGTATTGATCAGAATGTTTTTTTTTTAAATGTATTTAGTTTGAAGATTCATATTCAGTGTGAAGGTGTGCTGATGATTCTTATAATTGTTATTCTTTTAATTATGAGCTTAATTATACTTCCTCTAAAGAAATTTTTATCACTTTTCAGGATAAAATATAAAGTTTTAATAAACTTTGTCCGAAAGCTAAGTGCAAGAGTTTTAAAACTTACTATGTGAGATCAGTTTTATGAAGCAATTATATGCTTTATAATTCTTATAGTAAAATAATTACTTAATTAATTTCTTAGTTAACTACGTGGTAATTAAAGCAACATTTGAAATAATACAATGAAATTTTTAATTTCTACTGTTAAAATTCTCAAGTATAATCTGAATGAATTAAAAATTTAAAACTTTGAATGCATATAAATTGAGTGTGATTATTTTGTAACTATATTAAAATTAATATACTTATATGAGCACTTTTTATTTAAAATACAATTTGCCCTTTGAAAGAAAAAGTCTTTCCTTTTCAATTAATCAGATAATTCTAATTTGTATGGTGAATTAGTTTTTGTAGTAGGGATGGATGAATTTCTTCTACATTCCTATTCAGTTAAATGAATTATAAATATAATTTTAACTGAATAATGTGGAAACTTCTGCAGTTATTTCCTCTTTACAGCATGTATATACAATCAGTGTTTTTTGGCAGTATAAGAAAACTAATTTAATTTTTCTTCTTCTCCTTTTTTTGAAGAGAATCCTTTTATATACATTTGAGATAGCATAACTTGTTAAATTATATTAATTAAGAAATTTCCTTATTCACTTAGGAATAAAATATTTACATTTGTAATAGTTGAAATGTATTTGACGGAATGTTTGAAGGATATATTGACGAATAATTTTACTGTATGGTTAATTTAAATGGGTTCTATAATATATTGTTTTAGAAGTGAAATAATTAAATTTAAATGTATCTCATTTAAATTAAATCCTTTAATATACTTTATGCCCATTTTGTGTAAAATTTTGTTTGTATAACTAGGATTTAAAAATAAGAATTTTTTTTTCCCATTTAAATGACATATTTTGAAAAATTTCTTTTACTTGATACTTTTTATTTTCAATGAAGTTTTGTAAATAAATTTTAGGCAAGTTATTGAGGAAATAGAGGGAAATACTATTTTAGTAGTCCTTGGTGATCATGGCATGACTGAAAGCGGTGATCATGGTGGTGACAGTCTTCAAGAAATATCAACAGCTCTGTTTTTGTACAGCCCAACTAAGTTAGGAAAACCATTTTTAGTAAGTTTACTTACAGAATATTATTTAATACTCTATTTATTTTTGCTTATTTATTCACATAGTAGATGTATTTATTTACTTCTATCCTTTACAGTTTAAGTTTTATCAATATTAGTGATCACCAGAATTTGCTTTATAGCATAATGTAAAAGACAAAATTTTTATATAAATCTATAAGTTATTTAAATATACTTATTATCTTAAAGTGAAGTTCATTATGGAAAATTTTTATAACTATTGACAGACTTAATATGAATGATTGTGTCAAGATAAAACTTGTATTGAGAAAAATTAACCAATTAGATATATAAATAGATTTTTCTTGTGCTGGATAATTTAGAAATTGTTTACTTTGAGTTTAAATACTGTGAATGTATAGTACTAACTTCTGTGTGGATTTTTTCTAGTGTGAGTTAATTATTTATCTCATTTTGCAAATATTGTAATATATATTTCAAATATATATATATATATATATATATATATATATATATATTGCTATAGACAGTATCATTATCCACAAATTTAATTGTATATTTCATTACCAAGTATAGTATTTTATTTTAGTATTTCAATTACAATTATTTTTCTAAATTATTTTATAAGTATAGAGATGTGAAATTATTAAGTTAATGAGTTGCTTCAACTAAATAAATATAAAAGTTTTTTCTTTCAGATAATATACATTTAGAATAAAGAAATTCAATAAATCATTTGTTATAACACCTTACTGATTAAATGTGTGCAAATTCTTTATTTTTTTATGTGAATAATTTTATAATGTTTAAATCAAATAAATAATTTTCTAATCGTTAATGATGCATTTTAACTAATTTTAATTAATTAATTATTTATTAGCATTTCTATATAATTAATTCTAATTTTAAGAATTTGAAATAAAATAAAAAAGGGGGAAAACTGAAAGATTTAAACCAATAAGAAGTTTACTTACATTTTGTTTCTTAATTTTTTTCAAAAATTAGTTTGTTTAATTGTATTCAAGACTTTTGTATCTTAATATATGTGTTGATGAAAATATTTTCTCTTTTTTACATTTGTAATTTGATATCCATTTTAATAGCATTTTTTATCTTTACAGATTGATGATATACCAACTGTGTCACAGGTGAACATTGTACCAACACTTTCTCTTCTTTTAGGTTTACCCATTCCATTTTCAAATTTAGGTTCTATAATTCCTGAAGTATTTACTCTTAATTTCAAGAACATTTGCTTTCATCCTAAGTTGGATCCATTGATAGGGAAAGCTCTTGCAGCTACTGAAAATTCATTGCAAATACGCAAATATCTGCAGGCTTACAGTGAAGTTTCTTCAGAATTATCAAGCTCATTTACTTCAAAGATTGAGCATGAATTTAAGAATGTAAGTTCATTATGGAATAATATTTCAGAAGATTTATCAGAAAATACTGAAATTCTCCACCGTATTCTGGATGGATATGAAACATTCCTTTCTAATGTACGAAACACCTGTGCAGAAAAATGGGCAACATTCAATACTAAATATATGATTGCTGGATGTGCTGTTCTACTTGTTGCTGTTACTTTCAATGTCATTGTATCTCATAAACTTGAGTTGAAACATTATTTATTTATTATTAGTGGATTGATATTTTCATTTTCAGTTGCTATGATATACTTATTTAATTTGTTGAACTTTTATATATGGCCAATTGTAGTAATATTTTTCTATTTTTGCTTAAAGATTTTGAAACAAGTACCTGAGGAATATATGGTATTTATAAATGAAATTGCAAGGATTCCATCTGTGATTTTAATCATGCTGTTTTTCATGAATTTCTCTAATAGTTTTGTTGTGTATGAAGACTTATCGGTCATGTATCTGTTACAATCTATTATTTTATACAGATTTTTGCCACATGTTGCAGAATCTCTTAAAATATTTGGAATATTTTTCAACACTAAAAATAAAGCTTCAAAGCGAGGTCCAAAGTTCAACTGGAAGAGCTGTCTACAACCTATATGTTTGTTGTGTCTTGTGCTGTGTATCAGAATCGGTTCAACATTCCACAAGTGTCGAGAAGAGCAGGTGTCATGCAATAACTCAGACTTTATAATTTCTCTAGAGAAATTGCATCAGGGTAAAACTTATAAAGCAACAAGACTGATAATTTCTTTATCATCCATGATTATTCCAGTTGTGATATTCTTCACCATGATGAATTATAGATATTCAGTAAAATTACAATCTGTATCTGCCATTAGCATAAAATATGGAACTTTTTTCATATGTGTATTGACTTCTCTTAGATGGTGGCTAAATATTATACCTCCAAATATAATTGAACGAGTGCTGAAAGGAAATGAGGTATATTTATTTGTTAATTGTATTTCAATATTTTGATTCAAAAACATTTATATGGAAATTATATACTTTTTCATAAACTTAATATGAGGGTACATTGTATGCTTTGTTTTATGTATTTATGCAGCTACAATTAATTATATCAAGTCTACTTGTGTTTTCATTATTTAAAAGCCAAAAAATAAATAAATAAAAAGTCTGCAATTTTTTAAAATAGTTATTCTATGTAATGGAACAGCACACAAATGCCTTTTAAATTTTTATTTTAAGAGAGAATTTCTGACAATTCAAAAACTGTATATGTTTTTGATATTTAATCTTTATTTAAACTGTTTAATGAATCTGATTGAGGAGTTACTATTTTCTACTAAGCCAAATATGTGGCGCAGATACACTAAAGTTAAATCTAAAAGTAAGTATAATAAATATAAAATTATCCGTCTCCTTCAGCATTAGATTGCAAAACATTATCTGGAAGACAGAATGATGTTCAGAATCGAAACAACAGCTTGGTCAGTTGCTTTCAACAATTTTTGTAATATTAAAAATATTTGAATTAGATTGTTCAGAGTTTAAAATTAGTTGAAAAAATCAGAATAATGTCATATCATTTTAGGAAAATTTTTTTAACTTGACAAATTAGTCATTTGTCAAAATTTATGTAGTAACTATAGAAAAGAATTGAATATTGAAAAAAATTGTTTTGGTAAAATTTAAAAATAAATTTTTTTTATGCAATATCTATTATATATATTCAGTTGTAACAAAACTAGCAGATTTTCTTAAAGTACATTTTATAAAATACTATTTTAACAAATTTTCATGTGCACCAAAAATGTAATTTTAGAATCTCTTTTTTTGTGCAAAACTTATTTAATTTTTTAAAAATTAAATTTGCCACAAAATAAAGGGAGATTAGAATTTTGCTACTTAAATGTAAAATTTTATAAATAGTTATATTAATTTTTTTTTTAAATTTATAAACTGATAATTTATTCTTCATGGATAAAACTTCTTGTTATTTATTTATGCTTTTGTATTTATGCTAAAATCGTGTTTTATAAGTTGATATGTACCCTGTTCTCTTGAAAATAATTTATTTTCCTCAATGATGATATTTTTTATATGTTGATATATTTTTGACTAGCTAAATAAAAATTACCATAGAAAGTTTTAAGTGATGTTAGAGCTAATCTATTAAGCTATAATGTAAGTTTTAAGTGTATTTTGCAATAGGCATCTATTGAGATTCAACACAGATATTTCAAGTGATAAAGTAGTTTTAAATTAATATTTTAGAAAACAAAACTCAATGATATTTTTGATTATAGGAACTATAGTATCTATGTTAAAATTCTTGTAAAAATTTCTTGTATATGTCAATGTATGCTGTAGCAAATTTACTGTTTTCTTAATTGTAAAACCATGAAAATTCAATGTTTCCATTATAAAACATTTTTTTAGTGAAAACTTTAATGCTTTTTGTTTTTAATTAATTTTAATGAAAACTAAATTATTTAAATGTATTTAATTAATAATGAGAAGTTGATTTTTACTTATTTTGATTGTTTTAAATTCAGTTCACATTGTAAAATAAGGTGTTATAAGCAATTGACTTATGAGTATGAAAATTTAAATTCTTTAAAACAGGGTAAGTTTTTAAATACATATTTTATATTTTTCTTCAAACAAAATTTTTTTAAAAAATAATTCTTCAAAACTATGTTGTGTAATGAATTCACCAGAAAAAGAATATTAGTCGCCATAGTATATAATGAAAAAGGAATCGATAACTTTACAGTTTCCAAATGATATTCAGCTTTTCATCCATTGCCGGAAGTCATCTTAAGACAACAGTATTCTTTGAACCATTTTCATTTCATCTAATGTGAATAAATTGGATGAATGAAACATTCTGAATGGTGCTTGGTCAGATTCAAGCTGGAAGTGGGTCTGTGGTGTCATTGATATGTTTTCTTTATTATATATTTCCACTCTCGGCCACTCAAGGTTATTACCAACATAAACTAGTATGTTTATTCTAACATTCTGGATGATCAGGTAGTTTTTAACTGTCAACACTTACCTGATGAGTATGTTGTCATTGCCATGACATTTTATGTTTCAACATAGCAAAATTAATCAGATTGAAAAAATATGCAATTAGTTTTATTAACATTCACACACTTATTACATCTCAATTGTAAAATCATCTGAATTAATCAATGTTGAAAATCTGAGACATGTTAAAACAACAGGTAAAATTCCAAAATCAATATCTCCATAATTTGGGGTTTGTGTTATGTAATCCTTAATGAATGTGTTAAATTATAGATGTGAAATGTGCTCAAAATCTTATTGAATTATTTTCTAGTTGAGTCTAAGTGACTACCAAATACAAAAGCAAAGTTACATGATAGTGAATAATGTTTTTCATGATTTTTCTCTTGTGATGACTAATTTTTATTTTGGGAGTTTATGCTGTAAATTATGTTAATAACTTACTTTTTTAAATCAGATTATTGTATTGATGAAAGTAGTAAGAATTATGAAGATATCCAATATAATTTTGTATTAAGTTCTTCATTAAATCAAACTTATCTTCAGAAACAATAATTGATAAAAATGCATCATTTAAGATAAAAGAAATAAAATTATTCCTTTTTATTTTTATTTTATTACTTAATATTATTATTTTTTTAATAAAATAATTTTTTTTAAAAGAAAATATTCTACAAAATAAAGCCAATTGTTGGAAGCTTGTAAAGCTATCACTTTTACAATTTTTGAAATTTAGATCAATTACATGATATGAAAATCCAATTATCTAGTTTTGAATAGGATGGAGCTCTTTAAATATATACAACTGGATTACAGTTTATCTACCGAGTATGGGACATTATTTCAGAGTGGATAGATAATTTCAGTTGTAATAAATGCAAAAAGTGAATTTTCTTATGAAATTCAACTGTGTGTTTTGATATTAAATACTAGTTTTATTAATAAAAAATAGTTTACTTGTCCTACATGTCACTTTTTTAATTATTTGCATTTATTTTTATTTACTGCAGATTTATCAGGAAGAGTTTTTTAATAAAAATGCGAAGAAATCTTGAAATAAATCTTTATTTTTTCAATTTATATTAAGATTTTTCAAAATTAATGTAACTAATAGCATTAATTAATTTTCAAATATCTAATGATTTTTAAATTAAAATAAAATGTAGCAATAAATATAAAATTTTATTTAGGTATTTCTGACTCGTGCTTCATTTTTACTTTCACTTCTGATGTGTATCTTGATCATCCTGTTCCCGTTTCTGACAGAGAAGCCATGGTTAACTCAGTCAAAAGAAATATATCATGGGAGTTTCTTATCATTTTTGTTCTGTGTTATTCAGTTGCTTCAGCTCATTGTTGGTGATGCTTTATCAACTGCTGTTATGCTCATGAGCTTATCAACTTTATTTTATATAATTTTAGTTAACTCATCTCCATCTTCAGGTAATTTATCATTAGATTTTAAGCAATATAATAATGAACCCAAAAATATTAAAGTAATGTTTTCCTTTTCTATTATAAAAACCCTTTTTCAATTTGATTTAATTTTAATATTTTTAATTTTTAAATTTATATTACTTTTGTGACTTATGATTAATTAGTTAAATTTAAGTAACCTTTGATATTTCTCAGAAATTTTCTTATAATATAGCATGATATTTTTCTATAAAACATATACTTATATATAGCATGATACGTTTTTTTGTTTTACATAAAAAATAGCATCTTTAATTTACTTATTAAATTGTAAATTTATTATTTTTTGTAAGCATTGAAATGTATTTGGTCATATAATTTCTTAATTCTAGTATATTTGTGTTTTCCAAATATGAATATGGATGTATCAAATTGTCAGAAATATATCTATTTCTCTAATTAATTTTTATTATGTTCTGCTGCTCATTGAAAATGCAATACCAAGGAAGAATAACAAAGATCACATTTAAATTTATATCATGTATATACTATGATGAAGTATACAAATGATAACAATTTTGCTGAAACTGCAAGTTTTGATTTAACAAATTGTATACAAAAGCATTTATAAACTATATATAAAAACAAACTAAGAAAATATAAATTACAAACTAAGAAAAATTTTGAAATGTATTTTCATGGTTTTGTTTTTGTATGTCTGGATTTTATATACTTCAAAGCAAAAGAAATATCACAAGCCTTTTTGAGTTTAACCATGTAACAATTTTTTGCCTACATATACTGTAAGCTTTTTCTGAAAAATCAGCAATTCTGTCATACAATGATTGATGATTTAACATAATCAAGCATCATTCAGGGCTGAAAATGGTAGCAGAATTGAAAGGTGCAGATAGGAAGGATTGATCAACAGAAAAAATTGCAACCATCTTGTCACATCATTATATGTGAAGACAGGCAAATTATGTGTACTCTGCTAATGAGGCTTTTTATGTTGGTTCAAACCACTCGACATTGAGGCGAAGATATCTTCATCTTCATTTACCATTGGAAATAATATAATAAATAATAAAGTTAAATATCTAAATGGCATGTTGTAATTTTAGACCAATCATGGGTCTATTTCAATTTCACAATGGTCAGGTTAGAGTTTAAAGACACTGGAGAAAGGTGGCTAGCATTTTTTTATGAATCATTATACTTGTTCTATATTGAATATAATTTCATGGGATTATATTAAATTCCTTCATACCTCCTAATATGAATTTTTAGTGTATTAATTAATTAATGTAATATTTAAAAAAATTTGCACTGTATCATTTATCTTAACCTTCAATTTAATTTCAATGGGTCAATGTGTATACACATGTAGCATTCTGTCTTGTTTTTTTAAGTTGTAATTTTGTCTGCATCCATACTTCAATAAGATAATAAATCTAACATATTGCATGCAAATCTCGTAGGTTTCTTGACTTATTAATTGCATTGTTTCCCTAGTTTATGTGCTTTCCAGATCACTTATCTCTTATCAAATATGTCTAATTTTGTTTAGAGAATGACCAGATCAAAATGCATTATTAGCTAGTGTGCCATATTTAGCTGTGTGTGAAAGCATTGTGATTTGATATTTCCCAAAAAGAGATCTAAAGAATCTTTTAGTGTAGTTACATATAACAGCAGTTATTGCTTGTTGCAAAGGAAAAATTCCTTACTAACTTATGGTATTTCTCGTTTTTCTAAAAACAGTTTTCAGTTACTTAAAATTTATTGTATGTGCACTCTAAAATAAATTTGATTTTAATATTTCTCTCCTCTCCATAGACCCATCACATATTAAGCACTTAAACTAGAATAATTACCTTAAAATACATGAACAACTAATACACCAATATTTTTGGTCACCATCATTGTTTATTTTTTAAATTGCATATAAAAATCTAATGAAATTCAGTTATTTAAAGTTAGTAAACTGATGTATTCTAACATTACTAAATATAAATAAATTTATTACAGTGAGAATGTAAATAAATGCCTTATTTTCTGAATTAATGAATTAAGAGATTTTTAACGTATAAACATACATATATTTGGTGTAATGTATATAGTAAACAGATTTTTTAAAAAAGTTTTGAAATAATTTTTTAATTATATTTTTTTATAAAAAGAATTGTTGTATCTTTAAATGTTCCATTCCTTTGTAAGATTTTGGAATGCCTGGGATCAAAAATAATTTAAATTGTCATAAATTAAAAAAAAAATATTTTGATTACAATTTTAAACAAGCATTTAATATAATATGATTTATTAAGTGAACTTCTAATTACTGCTTTATTATTTTATGACATTTTCATTTTTATCCTAATTTTAATAATGATTAAAATTTGATTATATATATATATATACTGACACACTCACACACATATCCTTCGACCATAAAGTTTGGTGAATTGTCCTGTAACATTAACATAGTTGAAATGTTAATAAACGTTATTCCATATCTATGCACTGCTGAGATCTCCTATACATGTTCTGGAAACTTTGCAAGAAGTCTTTTGGGATTGGATTCAAAAGCCTCATCACATTTTGTTAGATGTCAGGAATATCATGAAATCTCTTTTCTTTCAAAGCAAGTTTGAGTCATGAGAATAATAATAAGAAATTTGGAGGGTTGAGATCTGGCAAGTATGGTGCATTTTCGATTTGCAGCACCCTTTTTTTTTTGCCAGGAACTGTTTGATGATACAACTGTGTGAGGGTAAGCATTGTTGTGCACAAAAAATCACAAATCTTGTATGTACTGGATTAATACCCTGTGTAAATGTTTCATAAAATGGGCCAACATTTCAGTTTATCTTGAAGCACTCATTGTCATTCTCTCAGGTATAAATTCTTTGTGGATAATGCTTCAGCTATCAGAAAAAGTGATAATCATCATTTTGATGTATGATTTTTCTGCTCTGACCATTTTCCGACAAAGTGATGCCGGAGAACACCATTCTATGGTTTGTCATTTTGTTTCAGGGTCATAGCTAAAACACCTAGACTCCTCTTCAGTGGCAATACAGTTAAAATAATTTGATGTTGCATCCGCCATTCCAATAAAAACTTAAGAAACCTCCAAACATGCCTGCTTTTTATTGTCACTCAAGTGATATGGCACAAGACAGTAACTTGTTTTTCTCATTCTTAAATTCTGGGTGACGATTTGTTGGATGGAATCACGCTAATCTACAGTTGATCAGTGATCATTCGCACAGTTAATTGACGATCTTTTGGGATTAATTTCCTTACTTTCTAAATATTTTTGTCACTGATGGAGGTCGCCAGTTTTTCACTACAGGGGTTGTCAAAAACACTTACCCAACCTTCTCCGAAATGGGCAAACTATGTATACACACACTTCATGGACAGTGCTTGAACTTCATAAACACATACCACTATTGTAGGAGTTTCTTACATTGTCTTTCCAAACTTAAAACAAAACTTTAAATTGATCCTTTCGTTCTTTTCACTATTCTTAGTTAAGAACCAAAACACTAAAGAAACAATGTATAAAACAAGTGTCTTGTAAAGATACACAAACAATGCTCAATGGAATCACAGCGGGGCACAAATAGTGAACACCTGCTGTCGCGCATGGTCAGTGTTTTGCTTCACTAGTGTTGGTAGATTGACTTTTCAGAACTTTATTGTCTGAGATTGTGCTTATGTATGTACATATATATACACATGCACATTGTGTGTGTGTGTGTATATATATATACATACATATAATTTTGAGACTCCTTATTATTTTTTTCAAAAATGAATTCATTTATTTAATAATTAAAGAAACAATTTTTTTTCAAAGTTTATCAGTTAATTATTGTTATACTTATAAAAATTTTGTTCATTAATTTTTATTTGATATTTTAATTATTGCATCACAAATTCCTTAATTTGGCTTTTTGATTGATTTATTCTGGAGAGCTTTAATGTAATATTTAAAATAGTGATTTAACTTTTGAAAATATTCATGTTCTAAAACTTTACAAAATTGCTTTTATTTAAAAAAAAAAAAAAAAAAAAAAAAAAAAAAGCCTTTTTTAATTTAGTTTTTTTTTGTGCTAAAATATATCTTTTTAAAAAGGCAACTTTCTTTCTTTAAATAATGGTGAGTTAACTGATTTTTAAAAATTATATTTAATGCATAAAGTAATTATATTAAACATCTTTTATTAGAAACATGGATTTGGCTTGATGTCATTGCATGGTATCTTTTCTCTTGCTACTGGTTTTATGGTACAGCACATCAACCAACTTTTACAGCTATACAATGGGATGCAGCTTTTCTAGTAAATTACAAAGAAGTTTACAGTTATGTTTTGTCTGGCACTCTAGTGATTCTGAATACATTTTGCTCAAATGTGTTTTATGCATTAGCTCTTCCAATTCTTTTGACGTGTACAGAGTCATCTATTTTCACTTCAAAGTCACTTTTAAGGCTTCATATGAAGTACTTATTATGTTTTGGTTTAAAAGTAAGTGTGAATTTTAGCTTATTATAAATGAATTTTAATGTATAATTCAAAAATAGATTAAACTTTATAGATAGCTATTTATAACCTAATAAATTAAATGACAAAAAATCTAAATTCAGTCACATTATTCTCTTCTGAACATTATTGCTTATAATTGCTCAATAAAAAAAGGTAAGGTACTGTCAAATTATAGTAGCTTAGTTGCATTTTTTTTTCATAATAATTCCATTTGCCATCATGTTACATCTGGAGTATGATAAATTATCACCGATTGATATATTTAGTAAATATGGAAAGTCACACACATTTAATAAAAAGAGAATGTTATTACTTTTTTAAATATTCAATATATTTCAAAATCATAAGTTTATCTAAATTCTTTATATGTGGAATAAAGAAATTTCATAATCTCAATTTTTTCAAGAAAAATATAAAAAAAATTATTTACAGCAATAAAATTTGGCAAATATCTAGAATTGCCGATCAATTGCGGAGTGCTTGGCTTAACTAACTTTGAAATGGTAGGTCTCGAGTTGAAATTCTGGTTCGCTCATGCATGCTCCTTTCTCTCTGTGTGTGTTCTTTGTTCCTTCACTTTCAGGGTGAATAGGGCACACCCACTAGGTGCTCCACTATATAAGATACCATTACCACATTCGCCCCTGTAACACTGAATAGTTTATCCTAAGTGCAGCCAGGCATTAGAGAAAAAAAATTAGAATTACTTTAAGCTTTTTACAATTATTGGGAATATAAAAATAGGTTTTTGAAAAAACCATACAAGAAACAATAATTGGAACATGTAATTGAAATAATATTCTTTGTTAAATTTTCCATTTCAAATTACTCAATTCAATCTCTTCTTTTAAAGAAAATTAGTTCTTGTTTTTGTCATCATCATTAGTTGTGAGAAAACTCAATTTAAGAAGAGAGGAGTGTAGAAATCTCGGTTTTGGTTTACTTAGTCATGATAAAATTTCATACTAAGTTAATTAAGTTCTCAAAAAATGAAAAACTTGATTGATTTAATAAGTTTTTATTCTTTTCATTTATGTAAAATATGTATTGTTTTAGATCGATTGTTATAAGTGATTGATGATTTCCTATAAGATATGTAACACTTTAATTGCTTTACAATTATAAGCAGTTTTTTAAACAGGTTCCAAAAATTAAATTCTTTGTTTTTCAGCAAAATGTGTAGAAAATATTAAAACTAAATTACAAAGAATAAATAAAAGTGTAAAGTAATTAAAAATAAATAAATATTAATAGTAATTGAAACAAATTCTTATTTGCTAATAATTATCCATAAATAAGGAAATTAATTAAATGACAAAATGTATATCTGAAGTGATTTAACAAAATAGGTGCAGAAGAAAGACGGAAAAAATAATATAAGTTATAAAATGAGATATGTATAGCTAAAATTTAGCTTTAAATGTAAAACATAGTCACATATCTTTGGAAGTTAAACAGTGTACTATGATTTTTTTTTTTTTAACTAGATAAACTTTTAATATTTTTAAAGTGATGGTTTTATTTATTTTATTCTTTATATGTTATCTTTTTAAATTTTGAAATAATCAGAATTATGCATAAATAAAAAAATAAAATAAAAATAAAAAAAAAATCTACAATTATGTATCCATTTAAGTGTTAGTGTAAATAGTTAAAGAAAGCTTATAAAATAAAAATTTGTTGGATCTTAGCTATACTGCTTTTTTCATATCTAAAATGATGTGCACTGCACTTGAATTCTATTCTGAATATCTTGAGAATTTATATATATACATACATATAAAACTTGATTTATAGAATATTAAATTTACCCAAGACTTAAATTATTTGGACTAAGATAAAAAAAAATGATTTTATTTAAATAAAAAATGTTGTTTTAAAAATGAATTAAAAGTATATGTCTGAAAAAATGTTCCCTTTGTTCTTGAAAAGTTTATTGGGGGGGGGGGACCCAAAGGGGAATGAGAGTTAACTTAGTTCTCACAAATGCAACCTGAGTATTGTTATAACAGTAAAACTATTGTTTCCATTAATATTCAATATATAATTGTTTTAGATTAGAGGTTTCTCTCTTTAAGGAGAGATGAAGTTAGGGATTTCAATATCCTTCAAAAGGATATATATTTAAATGTAAATTGGGATAATATATTATTTGATTACCCTAAAAGGAAATGAAATTTAAAAGCTATGTGAAAAACTGAGGATTATTTGTTATCAGAGATAATATCTAAGTATTTTACTTTTTATACATTTGTAACTTATTAAACCTCACATACAACACATATTATTGCAAAGTTCTTACTCATAAACATTTCAAAATAAGAGAAGCATTTTCATTGTTTGAATGCATTTATCCTTAATAAAATTAGAATTGTTTATTGATGTAGTATGAAAAAATGGATTAACTGAATAATCGAAATTATTTTTAAGTTGAACAATAGATAATTTAAATTACAAATACTATTTTAAAAGATTAAAATTTGTGATTCAGATTGCAAAATTCTTTCAGTATTGAAGAATATAATTTCTCATTGAGAAATTCAATTTTATTTGTCAATACAATTCTAAATCTATTTTCAAAAAGCTAAACTTTTTCATAAGATGACATATTAATTATTTGCAATAATTTAATTCAACATTTTTATAATTAAGAAAATATACCAAATATTCATTTTTATCAATACATCTATTATTAAAAACAATTTTTAAACAATTCATATTCTAACAAAACTAATGTTTTTATATTAATAAAATAAAATAATAACAGTATGTAATTTTTATGGATAAGTATAGGCATTTCTGTAATAAGAATTTACAATTTTAATTAATCAAATAGTTTTAATCTGTTAATTTTATAATTTCTAAAAAATTTATAATTAATATAAATTATTAATATTCCAAACAATTTTTGAATTTGTTATTTATAAAAAATTGAATATTTATGGGAATGAATTAATTATTTCATAGTATTGTAGTTTTGTAAAAGTTTGTGTTTAAAATGTTTTAGCTTATTTCTCAAATGTATGAATCCCTAAAATAAAAATACATATTTTCGTTAAATATTAATGTAGAATTCGAGTACAAAAGCATAAAAAATTTGCAATTCTTTATCTATAAATGAATTTTAATGCATTTGTTACATTTTTAGTAATCTTTTGACTCTTCTGCTTAGAAAGTCATACTATGAAATGAGTTACCATTTCAATAAGAGTATTGGCTTGGCAATGCCATGTATAAAATATACAGAGAATTTCAAAACTCCTTTATGCAGACATATAAATATGTATATAATTCCAAAAATGTTGGATATATTTTATTAGAAAATTGCAATTGGAATCTTGCATTTTGTAAACCATTCGTGTTTTCATTCGATTTTTGTGACTTGGGTCTGAAATTTACTGTTTCACAATAATTTCAAACTTTTATTACAAAATATAATTTATAAATGTGCATAAAAAATCTGAAAATTTAGAGATCACTTTTAAAAAAAAGAGAAGTTTAGTTTTCTTACATATTATTTTGATATCTTCAGTTTTTTTTTTTTTTAAAGCATTAATGAAGACAAATAAACAGTAAGTTAAAATTTTTCTATTTTTCATTCTGTACAATCTAATTTTAAATTATGCCAATATATTTTCTGGTATATCAGCATTATAGTATCCATTATTACTCCTCCATTATTGTCAAAAATGAATTCTATATAAATGTTGTAAACATGTTAAGCTGTTTAATATTAAATTTGTTGCCCAATTACGCACATCTATTAAGCAGGTGATTTGGAAGTTTTCTAAATTTTGCTTTTTTTGACATGCCAAAAATTAATTATGATTATAGATTTATTAATTATGAAGTCTTCATGTGAAGCAGTACATAGTAGATGTTAAAAAAAGCCTTACAATAGCTTAAGAATTTTAAGCTCTATTGGGTGCTATATAATGCCATATGCTTTATTAGAATTTAATAAGTGTCATGACTTTTTTAACTTTAATTATTTTTTTTAACATTTATAAGATTGTATAAATATTATGGTTATAATTTATTAATATTTGATTCTATGAAAACATAAATAGAAATAACTGTAAATATGAATATCATTAAAAAAAAATATTTTTATTATTAAAAAATCTTCAAACATTATCTTCTTAAACAAAAATCTTCTTAAATTTATATATGTTTTATTATATTTAAAATTTAATTCTTACTTTTTGTATGTGGTGTTATGTACTGTTGAACAACACAAGTGCTGATTTTTTTTTCTTTTGCATGGCTCTTTGTACCATTTACTATACCTTCAGTAAACGTCCTCTTGTAAAAGTGATATATTTTACTATAATCTAATGATACATATATATTATCCAAATCTTTTAATGACATAAATTTACTGTGGTTATATGAACTTGGAAATCTTTTCCAATTAAAATTTGTTGACTTTTGTTTAGTATATTTTGTCATTTGCAATTGAATATTATGAATATTTGATTTAAAATTACATTTTAGATTTTTTTATATTATGTTAAATATATGCAATTTTTTTTTAGCTTTTAGGAAGCATATTTGCATCATTTGTCCTTCGTCGTCATTTGATGGTATGGAAAATATTTTCACCAAAACTAATATATGAAGTTTTAGGTTTCTTCATCACAATGCTGTTTGTTTCTATTAGTCATTATTTTTTGATGAAGCTATCATCTCGTTATCATAATCTCATCCGACTGAATCTCAAACAAGTTTTTGAATCAAAAGAAGAATAATTTTCTCATTGTTTTCTACTTATTCTTTAAACATTATGACATGAATTTTTTCATTATTAATATTAAAAAAATATGTTAAGCTATTTTTGTTAATTGAAAGTTGTATAGTAAGTAACTTTAATTAATAATGTAAATAATAATTTTCTAATATTTAATTTAAAAATAAATTCAAATTTTTGCAGCCGGTTTTTCAAAACTATCATAATATAGTGAGTTTTGTATTTTTATTTTATACTATTTTTTTTTTTTAAAAAAAAGAAGTTAAAGTAAAATTAATTTTCATGTAAGCTTCTTTATACTATTATACATGACTGCATTTGTTTATAATAATGTAAAATAATTAATATCACTGGTGAGCATAAAAGAAAATTCTGAAAAATGTATTGTCAAAGTCCATGTATTTGTAAAGAAGAAGCAAAATGGCTAGTTGTGATCTACTATTGACCTATTAGAAGCATATTGATATTTTTATTATTACTAGTGCATAAATTTTTAAGTTCAAAAATTTTTTTAAGTTGCTTGGATTGTGTGTTCTTATTGATACTCAAATTTTACACTGCTTCCAGGTGTGCAATATTTAATCATTAAAATTATTTTTACTGATGCTTGAAAATTAATGATATATATGACGGGTTGTTAACTGTAATGAATGAATGTAAAAGTGACTTGCCAAAAAATCCAGAGTAGCTAGCTGATGCCTGAATTAGATCGAGTGAAGAATTAAAAAAAAACAATGGATTCAAAAATAGAATTGAACACAAAATATGGAAATGAACTGCTAATTCTCTACGGACTGATAAGAAGGGAAGGAAAGGAATCACTGATTAATGGAGTGTGTGTGGTTTCAATCTGAGAACTGAATTCCAAAGAGCTACCAGTCTTTCTGAATTGTCGTTCACTCATTCTTCAAAAGGGATCATTATTTGAGAACCAGTTCGCGAAAGTATCTCTTATCTAAACACAGAAAATACATCTTGCAAATGATTAAAATAATTTTGATCCTTTGAAATGTTTGCAGTTTTTGATTTATTGGAAATTTTGGTTTGCAATACAAATTAGAAGTAACAAAAATGTTTATAAATTATATTAAATCTAGAAAGGAATTGTGAGTTCAGTTATATCCTGTAATTTGAGTAAAATATTTATAATTAGTTTTGTTTGTATTTTAAATTTTCTTATAGTAGGTTATTAAATTTTATTATAACTTATTACAAAATATATTTTGTATATTATCAGTTTTTAAACTTAGAATAAAATTGGTAATAAATTATAAATGAATTTAATTCTAATTTTTCTAGAAAAAAATTTTTTTTTATTAATTAAAATTTACTGTAGATCATAAATGGATTACAGTTCAAAAAAATTTTATTTTATTAAAAAATAAGCAATGATCTTTTATAACTACTATTATATATATGTTTATTTAATAAATTTTTTATTTCATCATTTTTTATTAATTACTCAGTATTTATCAATACAGTGTTCTTCAATGTGCTTTATGCTGATTCTTTAGGTTCTGTAAAGGAGCAATTTTATGGAACCTAAAAAATTAATAACTATTGATTATAATTCATGAATTCATAGTTAATTATAGGTCTAATCATATGTGATAACTTTCTCCAAATAAGAACTTATTGTATAAATCATTAACAATTTTATTCATAAACATATTTTTAATTGAATATATCATTGATTAAAATGTATATGTTTTGAAATTGCAACAGAGGGTATGGGATTTTTTTTTATTCTAAATTTGTAAAAAGTTGAAGATTATTAGTATGTTAGACTAAATTTAGTTTTTTAGAATTTGAAATTGTTGATAAGTGATGATTAGAAAAGTGATTTTAATTATTTTCAAGTTGAGCACACTAGAATAATCTACTTTTAGTTTTATTTTTTAATATTTTGCTAAGTTAAAGCATATTATTAAATTATTCTGAAAAAGATAATTAAGCTACTTGTGCAATACACTTGAATTAATTTGTAATTAAAATTATAAATTTTAAGTTTTTTATTAATATATACATTTCTTCTCTATTAATGCTTTATTTAGCTCTATGTTAAGTTTGAAAAATTTATAATGTTGGTGCTTTACATATTTAATGAAACTGATTTGATTTTCACAGAAATATTTATATTAAGAAGAGTCTTTAATGTTTATCAAATCAATTTAAAATTATATAAGAATCATATTTTGCAACAGAATATCATGAAGTAAAATTTTATTCATAAACAGGAAAACAGTCAAGTACTTCATTATGGTGCATAATTTTTATAGAAACTGAAGTAATATCAAATTTTGTTGTCATTTACTTTTATTTATCTTTGTAATTTTCAGAAATAAAGTATGTTTTGTGAAATATAGGGTTATTTTTATTGTGGTTTAAAAATTTGCTTTACATAAGTTTATTGGAAAAGTTACAAACAGTTAAATCCTTAATTTGAATATACTTACATGTGTATACACAATAAGTATTGCAATAGCTTATGATTGATACACCTTCAGCCAATTGCTTTATAATTAAGATAAAGAACTGAAGTACTATTATATAGTAAATTTAAAAATAAAAAATTACTCATAAGTTAACTATTTATCCAATAAATAAATAAATGAAAATAGAATGTTATATATCTGTGTAAGAATAGTTTGCATGTGTTAATTCAAATGTCATTTTTACTTGTAATCATTAATAAATAAATAACTGCAAAATATGTATTAGCTGAGAGAAAAATAATGATGATTAGCAATGATGTTGATTGTTGTCCACATACTATAGCATATTTTAGTACAGTACCTGAAAAAAGCATTTTGACTGAAATAGAATTATGAATATTGATAATTTCTTAAGCACAGATAACTTTTCATTTATATTTAAGATTATTAGTGACAAAGATGTCCGAAAAATAGTATATGCAACTTATGACTTTAAAGTAAATTACATTATGTGATTACACAAACTTTACCTAACAGATAAATGATATTTAAATGATTTAATGGCTTGTTAAGGTAAATACAGTCTGCAAACTTATCAGTTTACTTTGAATGTATCTTGGGTTAGCATGGCTGAAAATGAACAGTTATTTTATTAGAACAACTATGAACTATTAGTAGATCTTCCTCTAGACTGTTGCCCGAAGAGTCAAAATAACATGCTGTTAGATAACAAATGTTTGATTGGATTATTGATTTCTTTGCTTTCATACAGTCATGAACATGGAGTGAAAAGCAACATTAATTCCTAAAAATTACATTTCTTTAATCAGAAAATATCCAGGTTACATAAATTAGAAAATCACCTATGACATTATCTACATTGAGAAATTAGTGGAAAGAGCCTTAATAGACATGAAAACCCGATCTCAAAGTCATTTATGAATGGTATGCCTGGATAGAACTGTATCTACACCAACTTGCCAATGAAGAAAAGAAGAATAATAAATGTAGAATTTCACTCTGCTTACTATGTCATTATCAATTTTATATAACAAACTAACCCCATGCTTTATTTCCATACTTAAAAATGATTTTATGATAAAATTTTTTATTAATATGAAGTATTCTTATTATGTATATTTTCTCATTATTTTATTAGTTTCTGTTCCAATAACTAAGCAAAAATAAAATGACAAATTTTTCAGTAGGTTTTATGCATTTTAAAACAAAATATATGTACATAATAATTTAAATCTGTACAAAGATGTAAAAAGAAATTATACAATATTTTTTACAAGAAAATATAAGGTGCACTTCTGAAGATACTTATTGAATGGCACAAGTAGATTCTGAAAATAGATAAAAGTATAATAAAGTATAAAAATTTGCAAGAAAATTTTTTTCTAAATTGATTAGTTTTCTGGATTTATATATTTTTTGAGGAATATGAAATTGTTAAAGAACTAGAGCTAACTATATTTAAATTATGCATATGGCTTATCACAAAATTATGAAAATTAATTATTAATATAAAAACTACCAACCTTTAAAATAAATAGTATTCATTTATCAAAATTTTTTAATAATATTAAATTTAAAGAAAGAATTCATGACAATGAATCAAAGTAGTAATTATATATAGATGATTTACAATATTTCTTTCCTTAGGAAGAGAAATGATTTATTTATCTCATTATTTTATTAGTTTCTGTTATACATCATTTATATTTATTAGACATTTTAAATTTTTTTTGTAGGAAAAACTTAAAAATGATTAACTGTAGAAGCTAAAAAAAAAAAAAAAAAAAAAAAAAGGTATTATCCACACATTCAAATATTTTATTTAAGAGTGAATGATAATTAGGTGAGAATAAGTTGGGCCCAATATTAGTTTGATTTTATTATAAGGGAAACTACAATTACATTAATCATTGCTTTAACCAAATAAAAAATATGGCATTTAATTCTAATAATTTAAGTAGATAGTATATACAAATAGGTTTAAGTGGTTAGAAAAATGTAAAAAAAAAAAAAAAATAAAAAAAAAAAAAAAAAAAAAAAATTGCATTGATAAAAGATTATAAAAAGAGAAAATGAAAATAATTTATGTTATAAGCATATTTTCTATTAATCTTAATATTTTCATTATATATCCATCCACCTCTCATAAAGGAACTATGAAAAATAAAAGAATATACTACACATAAAAAATAAAACCTTAACATTTATGTTCCAATATTTATTTCATTGTGTAACTTTTACTAATGCAATTTGTAAGTGTTAAACTTCTAAAATTACATGGAATACATTACTAAATAAATTTAATTCAATGACGAATATAGACATTATAAAATACTATGTCAATAAAACTTGAATAACTCATGACAATTTACTTTTTTCATATGTTCCTGACTGCATTTTTTAGAAATGAATTGGTGAACTGAGGTTCATTTTTTACTCATTTTGAGAATATTTAGTTATAAATGAGCTTTCTAAATTTTCGGCAGAAAGTGAAAATCTGAATTCATTATTTATTTTTTTATATGACTGAATACCAATTCACATTCTGCATTAGAATTTGGAATAGTTAAAATTGATCTACAAATTAATAGACGTTTTTTCCCGGAAAGTTTCGGTTAATTTAAAGTTTTTCACTGAAATTGCCGAAAATCAGTAGATTTTAAAACATTATCGGGAAATTGGTAAAAATGTAGAAAAACCAGGAGTTTCCCGATAAAATCAGTGTAGTTGGAGGCTATACAAGTGGAAAGATTTAAAATAAATGATATTATACGAAGTAAAATAACAAGCATGGTCATTTTATTTTGATGATATTTAAGTGTTAGACTGAAAAAAGTACATTTTAATTGAATTTTATAAAATTTTCATTATTTCTAAATTATTATTCTTATTTCAAGGATAAAAGTTATATAAAATAACATTAGAAATTATATGAAATTTTTATCTCATTAATTTAAATACACTAAAACCAGAGTTAACTTATGTAGACATCGGAAAAAAATAAACAATGACTCAATTTTCTAAGCAATATGTTAACTACCGTTTAAAAATTTATTCAATCATATATTCATATATACTTAGAACTTCATTCTGCACTCATAAAAAGGATTCCTTTAGATAAAATATTTCTGCAAGATATAATCTCTTAATTTAATGAAAATATTCAGAAGATAGTAAAATATTCACAAAAGAATTCATACATTATTTAATATTTTTATCAATGTATAAATTTAAGTTTCATATTAAAATATTTTTTCTGTTATTTTTGAGAGAACATTTTTTATTAAAATAGCAGAAGAAATATTAAGTGAACAAACTCAGTTTACTTGCCAGCATAATTTAACCTAAAATTACTAGCTAATGTTTATAAGCTATTGCAGCTTATATATGCAGATTCATAATTGAAATAGAAAGAAATGAACAACCAACATTCATGTAGTTGGGTAATGTTTTTAAGTAAATTAAATATTAGTTCATTGTAGCTATGGAGGACAGAGAGAGCACTTTGGAATGAAATGTCCAGGGATCAAACCAAGTCATTTTTAAACAGAGGATGGAAGTGAAAGTTCACTATCTGCATGCACATCTGTCAGGGTGGTAGCTCAAGTTTCCCATTTCTTTTCTAATAATTTGTAAATATGGTTTCAATTTACAAAAAATTCTCCAAGAAAGCAGTTTAGACAGAGGATATTCAAATATATTATAACAGGTTTTTGTCATTACTATGTGATGTCAGAATAAGAGAATATTAGTATCTTAAGTTTCAAAACCAGCATAATTTATCTAAAAAACTATCGACAGATAATTGATCTAAATTTTTTCTGTTTTATGGATAGCAACAATGTAGTTATATGGATGATGATAATGTTATATGGAGTAACTTTCAATTTTTACATAAAAGTCATTTTTTACGGAAATATTTTATACATGATGTAATGTATTTAGACTGGTACAGCTGAGACAACAAGTAAACTGGGCCAATAAATGAATCAAGCTCACTTAATTGCAAAATTTGGATCAAACATTTATTCAAAAGCTATACATAATTCCGCCAGATATTTAAAATAATCTATGATTCATTATGATGAATATCTACAATGTTGATGCAGATTGTTAATAAAAATCTTCTATCGACTTGTAGGATTCACAGAAACTGATTTTTCAATTTCAAGAGCTTTTCATTGAAATTACAAGACAATTGACATAACATCAATGGTGGATGCTCTCTTAGGGAAAGTCTTGTATTTATGGGACTAAATACTCCCTCAAGATTCTCAATTGTCAATATCCCCTTAGAATATCCAGGATGCTCAGAGATCATTATCAAAGAGTAAAGGATACTTGGAGTCATATCTGCTACAGGCAGAGAGCTTCCTCAGATATTGTTGACTCGCCCTGATTATGAATTGTCAGGATCAGATACCACGATGGAAACTGCAGGCAGAACTCCATAGCCTTTAGGGCTCCTCTATTAAAATCATTCTGACCCTTTCCTCATCATCAGAAAATTCTCGAACATTCCTTTGATGTCACTTTTGAACCATTTGCTTCCAGTCAAACAGGCGATTCAAAACCATTTATGATAGCCAGAAATGTGCTGCACTAGGAAGCAATTAAAAACCCTTTAAAGGGTAACAAAGATTAAGGTAACTTCTCAGAAGCTCATTGTAAGTAACTCTTAATCAAAAGTACAGCTGGTCAGTTGAATGATTACTTCTGCAGATAAATCACATTTTCCATTAAGAACTTAATACCTCTTTTGAGTTATTTCTACAGTTCCTCCACATTAACTGAAACCACTTCTAATGATTTTTCCCCAATACCAGTTAGTTCCTGGGTTTCTATACGGAAAAATCAATCTCTTTGACCAATTCAAAGAGAGTAAAAAGCCATTGGATGATGGGAATATTTTGGGGTTATGTAAGCAATAATGGTGACGTTTTAATGATTCTAATATCAAATTATGAGTTTTATAGAGAACTGTTGCTGTAATTAGAATTATTTATCTATAATTAGTTTACATTTTATATATACCCTTATAAATAAATATTGGGAATATTTTCCCCCAATATTTATTTATAAGGGTATATATAAAATATTGAAGAATATGTCATTGTAATTCAGGAGATTCCAATCTCTATTTTATTTCTAAATCAGAAAAATCAAATATGAATTTTGGAACATTTGAGGAAGAAACAGGAAAAATATTTACCCTATTTTGCAATAATAAATGTAAATATGTAAATGTGATAAAATAAGGATGCCAACTTCAAATATTTTGTAACAATACATAAAAAGAAACAAGTTTGCAAAATACTATTTACTTCAATGTTTTTAAGAACTATGTTCTAGAAATGTTAATTATGACATATGCTTGTTAACATTTAAATAGTATAATAAGCATATTATGTAAAATTGTAATATGAATTATATCATATATTGCATGATTTGTTTTCTTTCAACAAATATAAGCAAGCCTTTAAAAAATTAATAAAAAAGGATTAACATACCAATATTGTCAGAAACTTTATCAAAGCCAATATTATCACTAGTTTTATTAAAATATACTGTATTTGTGATATTATTTGCTTTCAAAAGCCTTTTTTGTTTCTTAAGTACAGCTTGGAATGCTTTTAAGTCTTCAGCTTTTTTCATATATTTATTAACCTATAAGCAGTAAATGTTAATCAATAATATTAAAGCACCTTTATTATACATTTAAATGAAATAACTTACATACTTTTCAAATATTTTTAAATTTAATAATCTAAAATTATTAAGGATTATTTTAATTTTATTTAAACTATGGAAGTTTGAAGAATTTATAGAAAGAGAGAGAGAGAGAGAGAGAGATATTAAAAATACAAATGAAACTTTAGTATTACGCCACCACAGTAACAGCACATCTTACAGGAATGCTTAAAATACTTTCCTACAAAAGGTGAGGCAAATATTTTTCTACAAAGCATTTAGCTTAAAAATTTCCAAAGAGACTCAGTGCTTTATTATTCATTTAATTTTTGACTAATCCATAATAAAAAAGACACAAAATGATGTACAGTAAATGGGTAGATAACAAAATGCAACACTGTATTATAAACATTTGCATAGTTTAGATTTTTTGCGTATTTTATTATAATTCAAATATGTTACGATTAGAAAAAAAAAATTAGGAGATCCGAAAATTCTACTTTTATATGATTGCAACATGTTTACATTACAGTAGGATTTACAATAATAATTCATTTTAATATTTTGAAAATCATAAATTTAAAATCATTGAAATTTAATTAACTATTTTGAAATGTGTTAATATATATATTTTATAATACTTTAAATAATAGTAATACTAATTTTAATTAAAACTTTGCTTATAAGTATTAATATTGTTAAAATTTGTGCATAAATTAATAATATTTACAAGTTTTATTCATACGGAAAAAACCTTAAAATTAATAATATTCTTAATGAGATATTTATATTTTCAAAAGGTACACAGTAAAGATTTAGGATTTATAATATCTATTCAAAATTATAAATATAACTACATAATGAAGTTAATTAAAAAAAATTATGTTTCTAATGCTTGATTTACTTTTCAAAATATTTCTTAGTTGTTATTTATGAGTATGTAACTTATGTATGAGCATTACACACATGTGAAATTTATATTAGTATAACAATAATTCAAATATTTTTTCATTTTGCAGAATAGAAGTATTATAAATACATGAAATAAATGTAAAAGTGTCTTTTCACTAAAAATATTTATATAAATATTTTTCTTACATAAAATCTTGTATAAAATTTTAGTCAGCATGAAAACAGAAGTGGAAATTTCTTAACATAAAACTATAAGATAAATGGAAATAATTTTTCAAAAACATAATAAAAATAACTTCGTACTCAGGAAAAAAATGTTTCATACCTCTGTATATAAGAAATCTTTAGAAGACCCAGATGATTCTGTTGAAATAAGATTCAGTTAAAATAACTATTGGAAATTAAATATCAATAAATATTAAAAAACATTTGATGCTAAATCTCTTAAATATGAATCACTATTGTATTTATATAAATCTGTTGACTGCAAAAACTTATCTATTTACACATTACATTATTTTTCAAAAAGTATAACTTATATAATTAACAAATGATTATTACCAGCCACTGCAGGTACCAAAATTTCTAAAGCTTTTTGGTAAATAAGACCAGCATCATCATAACAGCCATCCATGGCCTGTATAAAAAGAAATTTTAAATAATACAATTTACATATCACAGTTTAATTTAAATTATAATAGAAATAAGGAAATAGAATGGTGGAAAATGGGGGAAATTAGCCATTAACAAAGTAGACAGATTTAAGGCAAACATGCCCATAAAATCACTATAAGCAGCTAAATATTTTGAAATTGAATAAATTCACATTTTACAGTATAATATAATTAAAATTTTGTAACAAAATAAATATAATTAACTGCATTTAAAATTTTGAAATTTAACAATCTATATAAAAATGGTAAGTGAGAAGTAAAATGGAACTTTATTTAATAAGATTAATAATTAAAAGAATCACACTAGGTATGTTATAAAAGAATTGCTTAATTACAAAGAGAATTAAAAATTCCATGTGTTGTAAGAGCATACTTTATTTAAAGTACTTAAGAATGGAAAAATACTTATCATTAATATGTGTTCGTTATAACAAATTATATATTTATGTATCCCATCACAGAATACAAGTATTGAAAAACAAATTTTATTTTATTTTTTTATTATTATTATTTTTACACGAATATATACTTACTAATGAATCTGCTTGTTCAGCTAAGTAAAATGCTCTACCTAATTTAGGATTGCTTTTGATTAAGTCTTCTGCAAACAGAATTTTGAATTAAAAAAAATTTCACATGAAAATAATTTGTTTCACTCAATGTAACTAGCTATTCATTAGTTTAATAAATTTTTTTTTAAATATAACATACATTTCATTAATAGTTTAAGTATTATTTATTCAGCAATATTTATAATTTTTAAGTACTTGGGAATATTTATAATTTTCTGTTCTTTTAAAAAAAGCACATGTATTAAAAAAATTTAAGATAATTAACAATGTATTATAGCATATGAAATACAAAATATATGTAAAAATTACTAATTTCTTGTTAAAAAAAAGTAAAGTATTTTACTTCATAATTAATTTGTATTTTTCAGTTTAAGCTCATGATTTTCTAGCAGTATTAAACACTTAACTCTTTAATTAGCAAATAAGTGATCAGCAATTTGTAAATTACTGCATTCTGAAATTAAGTCCAAAGGCAAACACTACCTACTTTACATTTTTACAAACAACTAATCCATGTTCAATTACATGTACTATTATTGAGAAGAAGAGCCAAAAATTGGGAATTTTTATTAGTCAAGTTAACGATGAAATATATAATAAAAACATTTCACTGAAACAGCAGTAAAAATAAAATAAGAATCTGAAAGTATTTTTCACCATAGAAAGGCAAAGATTTTCACAATATTGCTTGACATTATATTACTATTCCATACAAAACTATAAAAAACGTGATAAAAGTTTAATTTTCCCTTTAAAAAATAAAAATTTGAGTTCTGGTATTTCCAAATATTGACTTGTTTCAACTTATAAAAATTCACTTTAATATACATACATATTTTGTTTAAATGTATTTAAGAGAATAGTTTTATGTGGCACAAATATTAAAAATTATAAATTAGTATTGAGCGATATTAATTAAGTCAGTACTTAATCTACATAATTTTAGCATTAAAATACAATTACTATTATAGAATACTTATGTTATAATGACTGGATTTTAACCTATTGAAATTATGACAAACATCTGAAGGATTATTAATACATACAACTTGCCTCATGAACTTTTAAAATAAATTCATTTTATTGTATATTGTAATAATTTAATCTTTTACTGTTCCCAATATAACTTTCTAAGATAATTAGTTGTTTATATTATGTAATCGATATACATTATTCAGCATACAAATAAATATTATCATAGTAAAAACAATATAGGAGGAAGAACCGAAACTTAGAAACTAAATTAATGATTCACAACTAAATTATTAAAATACAGCATTTTTAGTAAAGCGTCAATAACTGTATCATTCCAACCAGAGTAAATTATTTTATAAATTTACACATAAAATTTATTAAAAAGACTTACCAAGACTAAAAGTAGATGATCTCTTTACTGGTAATTTTGCTTGGGTACTAGAGTTTGCATTTTCAGTGAGCTTTTTCAATTCCTCAGCTCGACTAACATATTCTAGTAGCTTAAAAATGATGACAGGAAAATGTATCATAGTATGCTAATTAATTTTAGCTTCATAATTAAAACAAGTAATAACAGATAAAATATTATTTTAAGCACGGAATTTCATAATAGTTTTTAATTATTTTCAGAGGAATTAATTAAAGCATTTCATAAAGTATATTAAATTATTTACATACCTGCCAACCTCAGAGGTAAAGTAATCAGTAGATACTACTGATTTTGAGGGAAAAAATTGGGAGACACTATTAGTGACATTTTTGCTCAAAGCAGAATGTTTAACAAGGTAAACATTGGTAACATGTTTAATAAGGTTAACATGTATAATCTAAAGAGTAAAAAGACAATTTTACTCTTTAGATTATACATTCTGGGAATGATTTATGTTAAACATATTTTGTGTTAATCTTAATATTTTAATAAAATATTCATCAACCATATAAAGGAATTATGAAAATTAAAAGAATATAATATACGTAAAAAATAAACATATATTACGCTAGTCTAATAAAAGTTTCCCTGTAAAATAAATAGTATGACATAAACGTTGATGTAAAAAATAAACATCAACGTTTATGTCATACTATTTATTTTACAGGGAAACTTTTACTAGACTAGTGTAATTTATAAATATTAAACTTATAAAACTTAGATGTTTAACTTTTATGTTACATAAAAACATAAAATGCATTACTAAATAAATTTAATTCAGTGACAAATACTCCGTTTGAAAGAAATATTTTTCTAATTACTAAAAACTAGTAATATTCATCCTAATTGAACTGCTTATGTAAACAGGTACCTGGTTTCTGCTCTGAATGTAAATTATATGACTGCCAATTAGTAGGAGTCTTGGCAGGCTAGTGGTTAAAAAATCATGATCTCCCTGCGAATGACTTACGTTTGAAACTCAACTCGTTCAAATCATATATATTATCACTTTATATTAGTCCTTCATGTGTTGACTATTTAAACTACTAAAGCAACAATAAAATTTTTTCTGAAAAAATTTTGGCTGTTTTTAAGTTTTTCACTGAAATTGCCAAAAATCAGTAGATTTTCAAACATTAATGGGAAATCGTTAGAAATGATGAAAAATCAGGAGTTCCCTATTTGATATTTTAAACATAGCTGCCAACTCTACTGATTTCATCAGTAGAGTTGGCAGCTATGTTTTCGTAACATAAGTTCAAATTTCATTTATACACACATGTAAAAAATTTATCTTATATTAACATAACAATTGCACAGGTTAATATAATATAAGAAAATTGAAAAAATAATGATATGCATTTATGTTTTGTGTATCTATCATTCTAATTATCATTTAGAAACATTTTCTAAATGATGACAACCATGAATTCAAATATTTGATATTTTAAACTTTAATATTTCCTAAAGATTTAAAATATAACTAATAATTATAATGCTTTTCAAAAATGTTTGTTTATTTTTATTAGACTCATTAAATTGAGACATTTTTCTCCAATAAAGTTACAGGTTTAAACTTACTTTTTTTCTCAGTTCTCTTCTTTTCAATGGATTACTTTCATCTATTTTGAAAAATTTAAATACATTACATGCAAAATTTTGAAATCATAGCACAAGAATTATAAGAAAATTATAAGCATATTTAAACCATAAAAAAAAGAAATATTAAAAAATTTACAATGTATGTTAAAAATTAGAGACTTAAATATTAACATTTTGTTTATTACAAATGAAAGTAAAGTAATTATAAATGTAATTAAACTTTATCAATGGTTTTAAAATATCTTGTGCAATTTTTGTTTTTGTTTTATGCCTAATTGAGATGAAATTCACCTAAACAAAACAGTTGCTATATTAAAAAGACTACAAGATCTGCAGTGACTTTGAATGATTTCAATTAATCAGAAAATGTTTTTTGCAAATACCAAGTTTCAGCCTTCAAATTATAAAGAGTAAACAATTTCTCAATTTCATATCATAAGTCTAATAGTTTCCTTGCATAAGTGGAAATGTCTACAATGTATAATATCTAGTAAATCTGAGCCAATTTCAGAAGATGTTTCTGAATGTAACAGGTAAATATCAGAGGCAGGCAAAAAGTATCACGAAAAGAGTTCTTCTATGGTTCCCCAAAGCAGTTAGAAAAGTCTGCATTGTCTCAATATAATGAATCTTAAATTAAGTGATTTCAGTATGAATGACATAAAATTAGCACAAAAAATAAATTGAACTAAGCTAATTTAATTAATTTCGAAACTGTGAAACTAATGCTAATCTAATAACAGCATTGGTTTCAATGTTCACTGCATAAGTTACTTTCTAGAAAGACTTTTTTTATAGATAGGGAGCTTGTATTCACATGTTACTAGGTAGAAAGCTTGGAAAACTACTAAACACTCATCCCGATAGACATGCACAGAGAAGCATAAAATTCATCCCTGTTGTTCAATAATGAGTATGGTCGAACTTGGGACTTTTCACTCTGCAGAGCCATTAATGCTTCCTTACCATTAAGGGAGGGTGGGTAAGTTTTTAAAATTTTATTTAAATTATATTTATTAACTTTTATGGAACAATTTAGAGATGGTACCATTTCTGAGATGTAAAGTTAATTAATGGCTATAATAATTTTAAAAAATGCATTTTCTGCTTCCACAATGAAGCCCCCAAGTTGAAACAATTGCCCATCCTTGCTATGTATACTACTCATCAAACAAATGTTCATGCATAGTGTTCCCTTTTCAGTGCAAAGAAGGCAAACGTAAGTTCCTAATTTCTAGCCAAAATGTCCATGAAGTCAGAGAGTGAGAATTTGATAGAACTATTTCATTGAACACCATCTGGTGGTAAGGAAAACAAATTACAAACAGTTGACCTACAGCTCCATTGAAGAAGGGTTATAACTATTATTCAAAAGTTAAATTTAAGTGTTATGTATTTTGTTGTTTTGGATATGTTAATAAAAAAAAACTTTAGGGCTAGATAGCAATAATGTAAATTTAAGAACTGTTGCAAATTTATGACCAGAAATCTATGATATTTCTATTGTTCAAATTATATTTAATAAAATTTTTTTGGAGAGAAAAATTTTTTTAATTTTTGATATTAAAATCTTAATTGTTTTATTCCAGAAAAAAAAAAAAAAAAAAAAAAAAAAAAAACACTGTAAAAATATTAGTTTTTGTGTTTGTGTTGCAACTTTCTAAAACCTGTTTACATGTATATATATCTATATATATATATTACACCAAATACAAAGATCAGCACATTTCATTTCAAATGGCAGCTAGAAGAGTATAATTGAATAAGGCCATATTATGTATATAATGTAAAAATTAGTGAGCAGAAACATGAAAAATAAAACATATTTTTTAAAAAAAATGTTTCAAATGTTAAATGTAAAATCATGTACATATGATTTCTTGTACACATAATTTTAATTTAATGAAATAATCAAAGAAATTGATCACGAATATTTAATATAATTAAATACTTTAAATGTACAAATAATTTACAAAATGTGAAATAAAAAAAAACCATCCTAAATATAAAGCTGTAAAAATAACTTTTTTTTTTTTGGTTTAAAATACTAAGATCATTGGAATTTTCCTTAAAGTGGAAAATTCCTTAAAGTGGAAATTAAAGTGGAAAATTAATTTAAAGTATTAATGAATTAGAGAAAGAAAATGCATTAAAATAACCATTTTAAAATAAACATTTTTTAAATATCACTTAAATTTCATAATAACTAACAAATCAAATGTAAACATATTTAAATTATCTGTAACCATAACACCATTTAATTTATAACATTGAATACACATATCTTAATGTTAGACATTTGAAGATACTTACTATTTATATGTGGTACCAAATACTCTAAGGCTTGACTGTAATATTTAATTGATTCTGTATATTCACCAGCTGTATCAGCATTTACAGCTTTTTGTACAAGAGCCACCTAAAATATGAAATGAAAATTTTTGTAGAAAGTTTTATTATTAGGTATGAATGTTTTCAAATAAAATCAATAAGTTTTCTTGAGTTGAAGAATACTAAATATTATGAATTTCTATTTATGGGGGATAGTAATTTTTAACAATTAACCTGAATTCAAGACATATAAAGCACTTTTCTTTTATCAGCTTATAATTTTATACCAAAATACTAATAAAATGTGATACTTCTCAGTTAATTAGAGCAAATAATAGAATATATTAAAAAAGAAATGAGATATATATTTAAAAAGAAAAGAGGCACTTTTTAATTTTTCATAAGGAATTCAATATTATATGGGAAGATATTATAAGTAAGAAATGCTTATGTGTGCAAATATAATCCATACAATAATACATAAATAACAAAAAGAATTCATTTTAATGATTAACACAAATATTTATAAAATAAAGAAAAATTTTAATATTAAAAAGAGACATGTAAAATTTGTATACTTATTCAAATAACACTATTACTCTGATTTTTTCAACTGAAATCAACAAAATATTTCAATTCTTAGCATTTAGGAAAACTTTGACTACTTTAGAATAAATTGTAGAGTGCTGGAAATTTTTTTTAAATAATTTTATAATATATTTTTTATAGCTTAAAAAAGTGCATAAAGTAGCAGGCATTTTCAAAGTGCATTAATGTTAATGCAAAATCTGCCACATTTGAAATTTTTCTATTCTTATATCGCTCTGGAAAGTGGCAGTAAGATGTTTCAGACTTCTAAATGAGCATGACCGCTAGAGGGGTCACCTTTTCTAGGGGTCCTGCTAGAAGTACTGGTTTCGCTGATTCCTCTTGGGACTCTGGTCAGCCTATGATAGCTAAGCATTTGAACATGTGCTCTATACAAAGTGCTTTCATTTGTACTGTCAAGTATTGGAGAATTTGTATTTAATGGTATACAAGCTAGTTGTATGCAGCACATGTAAAATACAGGGTGAAGTAAGCTAATTTGCTTATTTCAAATTACAATAAAAGTAGTAAAGAAAATGTAGGCGTTGTCTTGTTCGAAAAAATGTGTGATATTATGGTTCAATTGCCATCATGCATTGGGATAATGAACACAGTGCATTTGCCATGGAGGCCTATTTTTCAAATCATATTTCGGTTATTTTACCCCAGAGCATTTTCCAAAATCACTTCAATATTGCAACTTTGGAATCTTTTCTGGATTGAAAATTTATTATTTTATAAATGACAATGTTCAGGAAAACTGGTTTTGAGACATGTGTGGCAACATACATCCCATCAGATTACTAGAGAGCACCCAAGCAATCAGAGTGTCATTTTTATGATCTGTATGGCATTTGACGCACAAATCTGCAGTTGCCCTTGAAATTTCTGATAATTTCATGAAGCAAGTTTCGCACAATGAGTTTCATTTTTATCAGTAAAAGCTAGCCATTGTGTAAGAACTTCTGGAAGGTAATTTTGATGTTCAAAGAAATGCATGTGAAACAGTTAGTGATCATATCCCTCAAGACATGATTGTTTTTTTTTCTTTTTTTTTGAGTGATGAGAATGATTTTCAAGAGAGACTCATTTCCATTTAATGGATTTATCAATAAACAAAATATACATTACTGGGCTATCAGTAACTTTCAAGAACTCCCCTAGAATCCTCAGCATTCACCACATATCACAATATTTTTCCCTATCTCATCATTTGGAATTGTGAATTCATAGTTTTTTGAGGAAAATAAACAGACCATCGAAATCAAATCACTTCAAACTGTTTTTAGAACATGCTGGAAGATTTTTTTTGACCATGACTTGATGAAATACACTTTAGGAGGAGTTTGGTTTCAACAGGACAGAGCAACAGCCTAACACTTCAAAAGCACCAATGGCTGTGGTGCAAAATCATTTCCCCAGTCTCTTCATTTGAATGAGATGAAGTGGCAAGCATATTCTCATGATTTGGCCATATGCGATTTCTTTTAGCCTGGTATCAAAACTCATGTATCTTTATTGACAGCCCACAAGCTTCGGAAGATCTGAAAAGAAACATTAAAAGAGAAACAGCTAACAAACCTGTCAATATATTAAAGAGAGTGATGTGTAACAGCAGAATTAAGTTCACCCAGCGTATCGACAATGGCAGGCGTCATTTGATCAACATAATATTTAAAACTAGGTAAACTAAAACTTTTGTAAATAAAAGTAAATAACAAGATATCTTTAATACTTTTTATACTATTGCAATATGAAATAAGAAGTTAGTTTGACACAATCTGCAGTTCCAAAATTTTGATTTTTAAAAATTTTTTCCTGATATCAATGATTAATTTAGACAACATATTGAGCAAAATATAACATACTAATAGAAAGGAGTACTGTATTTAATAATTTCATTAGACGTGAGTTATTTTAAGTTCAAGGCAAACATGAAAATATATAAAAAAAATTTGCCTAAAATTAATAAAAATTATTTTACAATCTTCATAAAAAATAACTAGTTGAAACTTTATTGATAACAAAAAAAGATAAAAACAACAATAAATTAAAAATTAAATAAAATTTGTTATTTCTCATAGAATCATTCAAAACAATAAATTTATTTCATGCATGTGTTTTCTTTATCTTAAAAAAATATTAACTGAGGGCAATTTATTATTTTTTAAAGGATTAAAAGACAGAATATTTGATGCACTTACACCCTTTGCAAAGGATTCAGGAGTAGGCATATGTTCAAGATCAACATAAGGATGATTGAAAAATTCATCAAATGTAATTCTTTTGTTAGGATCTCGTTGTAGCAAGGACAAGATAAGTTCTCTGCACTTCTCAGACACATGAGCACCATAAGGAATCTAATATAACATGGTATAATAATTTAAATTAATCATATCTATATTCTTAAAATGAAATAATATATATTTTAACATTTATTAATTAAATAATGTACACACAATTAAAATCACAATTATAGTAATTGTGGAAAGAATTTACACAATTGGAGACAACTTCCCTGATGTTAACAAATAAAATTATTAAGAAGAGATAAGCATTTTTTATTTTAAGGATATTAGGAAGAAATTAAATTAAACAGAGCAAATTACATCAAATTTAAGAGAATTTTTTGTTTTATTATTTTTGAAAAAAATAAAGAGAAAATACTGTCTTTACTTATTTTCTTATTGAAATAAAAATGTTGCAGTAACACCATTATAAATGACAAAAATCAAAGAGAGCATGCATGAACACACAGACATATTTCAAATTAAATATATTGCTTAAAATAAATTATAAATTTTGTTAACCATATCTCACAACCAAATTTAATCTTTTAAAAAAGTTTACTTAATTATCATTTCATAATAAGTAGTTCACAATTCATTTAATTTTAATTTCTATAATCAATTTTTAATAACTAAAAAACTTAAATAAGCAAGAACAATTTATCAAATAATTTATTTTAATGAATGGAAAAACTCAACTACAAATCTACAATAATATAAGTTTGTCTTTAAAAAGAAATGCCAGAGAATTCATGGTTTAATTACATGAGAAGTTCTATAGTTTTCATGAGGTAAAAAAATTAATATTGGAATACTATGCAGAATTATATAAATAAAAGTAAGACTTCATTCATATCAAAGGCAAAAACCTGTTAGTTACACTTTGGATCATCAACTTCATAAAATCATAACAACATGTATTTTCAAATGAACATAGAAAATATTTTAAATGATTAACTGCCTTGTAAAAGTTTTTATTGAAAATCAAAATACTATCAATTATTTTTTATAGTAATTCCTATAAAAAATTCCTATTAAATTACTAAAAAATTCCTATTAAAGTAATTCCTATAAAAAATTATAGTTAATGATAAGAAGATAATATAAATATTTTCGTAAAATTAAATATTGAAACTAAAATATTTTTTTCAAAATAGAATTTTTAAAGTTATACACTAAATGGAAAAATTAATTTTCATTTCTAAAAAATTAATTTTTGCAAAATTGGAGCTTGCTGGGGAAAATGTGTCTGCTGTATATAATGATACATTTCAATTCATTTACAGAATATCTGACTTTCTGTTTTTAAATGTAATATGAAATTTAATTACGTAAAAAAATTAATATTAAAAATTAGATAGTAATTACAGCAATTTAAAATGAAAAATATTTGTAAATTAACATTTAAATACATAGCCTTTATAAAATAAATTATTTTTCATAAATGACATATAATGTCTAATTACTCTTACTTATATAATTATCTTACTTCAATTGGATCAGAAGATTTTATTTTATCAGCAAGTTCTGCAAATGTACGAGAGGAAAAAGGAGCTTGACCAAAGAGACATTCTAAAATAAATTTTTTATATTGGAACCATTTTATTACACATTTTAAAATAACTGAATTAAAAGAGGAAAGTAAACAATCAATAAATGCAAATCTTAAAAATTGTAGTATATAACTACAATTGTTGAGTACAAGATAAAATGGATTGAAAAAACAAGATGAAAACATAAATACTGTACGACAATATAGTAAGGCAGACTAAAACACAGCCATTTGAATAATATACTTCAGTATATATTATAACAATCATCAATTACATGATTTATTGTATCATTCATTTAAAATTAGAACACTGATAAACAAAATTTAATAAGATCAAATCAAAAAAAAATTATCTTAGATTTATGTCAAAATTCATTACACTACATATATGTATTGACTGAATATATGCACATATGATGAAACAAAAATCCCTCTTTGACATGCTATTAAAAACTGTAACATACTTATTTTGAAATGAAATGTCATGAGCTAATGTTTTATAATGCAATTCTTTTCAATTTTCTCATTTATGATATAATAATTTTGCAATAACATTATTCACAAAGAGCATGAATATTATTTTTTACATGCTCTAGAATAAAACTGAAATCAATTTATTATTTTAAAAACATGTAAATATCATTTATGAAAATACAATCTTCTATTTTTATCATATAAAAAAAATTTGACAAATGAGAGAAATTTACACAATCTACTGTAAGTATTTGAGCACCTTGGACTGTTTTCTAAAATATATATTTAGAGACTTTGGACAATTGATGTATGCTAATTTGGCAATCCAACTCACCCTAGAGGTATTTGGTAGGATTCAAGCATTAACTCTGGGAAGGCCAGTTCATTGTTAGCATACACAATCCATGGTGGATGCAATAACATGACAAGTGACATTGTCACCCTGAAAGTAACAATGATCCAACTCATAAAATTGCCATAACATAAAAATTATATTATTGTCTAGAATACTGGAATAGGAGCTGGTATTGAGCATTCCATAAACTGATCAAGAGTCTAAATATATATACTGTGAAAAATATCCTCTCAAACCATAATTCCACTTCCAAAAAAACTTTACTGTAGGCACAATGCATTCTGACAAAAAGCACACACCAAACCCAGATTCTGCCTCAGACAAGTAGTTTGAACCTGGATTCAACACTCCAGAGAACCTGCTTCCACTTATCTATGATCCAATTTTAATGTGTCTTGCACCACTTCAACTAAGCACAATGGTTTGATTTTGTAATCAGACTTATAGGCCACACCACGACCATGGAAACAAAGTAAATGTGCTTCATTGTGCATGGTATTTATAGAAGTAATGGTACTGGGTGCTTATTGAAACTTATGAAGTATGTGTGCCATCAGTTTGGAGAGGATTTTCCAAAATTCTTGGACAGTGCTTCTAGATCTTACTTAGTTTTGTGGATGCCAGCGAGAAGCCCATTCGAACAATCACCAATCATTTTATAACCACAAATTTCACTGTTGATTTTGCAATGTTCAACTCACTAAATATGTCCCTTATGGATCAACCATTACTATGATATCCAACATTTGCACCTTCCTTGAAGACAGATAGCTCTGATTTTCGTGGTATTTTACAGGTGACTAATGCCACTGTTGTTTCCTACATGATATTATAGTATAGAGGCATAATGTAAATGAGAATATCAGATATCCTCATTTGCATAAGTGTCCATATACATACCGGTAGATAATGTAGAATGTAACGTCCTTAAATAATAATAATAATATTAAAAAAAAAAAAAAAAAAAAACAGAAAGTTTTAGGAAAATTTTCTAATACAAATTAATGAAATAATTTAATGTAAAAATTATAAATAATTTTAATTCATAATTCTCTTTTAATTTATTTAAAAACAATGCATAAAAATATTTTTTATTTCAGAACTGGCAATTATAACAGTAGGTAAGAATTTAATTAATAATATTAAATATGCATAGTGAAATTAAAAAAAAATTTTTTTCAACAGAATTTATATAGGATTTTTTCATGTTAACAAGAGCTATTACTTTTTATTTTTATTAAAAAAACAATATAGATTTTTGATTCCCACAGTAAATATCAAAATGATTAATAGATTTAACAGCATGTTTTACATAGATAATAAAACTAAATAAGAGCAATTAAAATTATAGTATCAGTTATGCAATTAAAAAAAATTACTATTTTTAAAGAAAAATAATTTACCATAAAGTATGATTCCTACAGACCACAAATCTACACTAGCATCATAATGATGCTTTAAAAGGATTTCAGGAGCCATATACAATGGTGATCCTCGAAATGATGTTGCTTCAGTATCAGAGTGAAGGTATTGAGAAAGGCCAAAATCTAATACGTAAATATATAGTCACATAAATAAAGTGATTATAAAGGCAATTTTAGGCAAAAATAAAGATGTTTTTAGCATACCAATAGGAAAATTAATTGCACATAGAATTTATAAATTTATGAGATATTTAATTGAATATATTTAAACTTTTTTTAATGTATTTGAAAGGAAAGTCTTTGAAAAAACAAGATTTGTTAATAATCACAATTAAAAATTCAAAGCTACATGAATAATAGATATTGATTGATAAATAGGTAAAATGGGAGAGACACAATCTGCTTTAATTTAATTATCTCTAGTATATAAATATTTCTGTCTTTACTTCACATCATAATAATTTTGAATGAATTAGTAAAATAAAAAAAAATCTTTCTATTAAAGATTCATAATATAATAGCAACAATTACTTATCCTTTTTAACTATAAATTAAAAAATGTGAAAAAATTATTTAATACAGAAATAAATAATAATGTAGACTTAAATGTAAAAATTATATGTAAGAATTTCTAAGTTAACAGAGTATTCTTTTTGTACAACAGAAGCATTTTATATTATTGATAGAAACAGATAATATAGCAGTTATATGATTGCGAATAAAATATATTTAATTCTTAAATTAAGATGTAAGAGTAAATCATTTTCTCAATTTAAAAAGATGCATGCCAAATATTAAATACCTAATACAAGTTTCACATTATTGAAGATGAATTAAGATATTATAAATTATGAAATTAAAGCACAATTTGACAATACATGCATTCAATGCAAAGATTTTAATCTTGTTAATAGAATTAACAGAGCTATTAAAAAAAGTTATATCGTAGCTTATAAAGCTACTCTGATGTTCTTTAAACAATAGAATATTAAAATGAAACCAGCTAAAAACATAAGCATTTGAGAGCAACTTTCTACAGTTATTGTTTTTAAAAACATAAATTACAGCTATTAGTTAAAGAACAGAATGGTTTTTATGGTTCAGATATGAGATAAATATCAGTAACATAAACACAGACAACATCTAAAAATTCAAACAATTCAATTTATAAATTTTATCAAAAATAAATCAAGTTCTCAAAATTAGATAAAGAGTGGAAATAATTTCAATAAGAACATATTTACTTTGTTATTTATATCTAAATTTAACTTTTAGTAGTAATATCCTTATGAGGAAAAATATTATAATTTGATAAGTTTTAAAAGCAGATAAGATTTGATAGGATTTTAAAATCATTTTGAAGGCAATATGACATAAAGAATTCAGTTAAAATGTTACTAATTTCATTGTATAAAATGTAATTAATATGATTCATATTCCGTAGAAGCAATAATGATTCAGACATTCACAATTAGTATAACAACATGATTGGGTTTTGGCAACTATATGGTATCATAAACTAAAAAACAGTTTTCAAACAAGATTTATTTAATAAGTAGAAATGAATAAATACAAGTGTTACATTACATGTGAGGCTCTATTTTTAAATGTTTAGAAAAATGTTACAGAATAAATTGTACATTAACATACCTCCAAGTTTCAGAGTTGGATGAGTTGCATTACTTAGAAGAATATTTTGAGGTTTTAAATCCATATGAGAAATATTATGAGATCTCAGGACTTTAAGGGCTGCAGCTGAAGATAAAATATATCAAAATTTGATAAATAAATTACATTAATTATCCAAAGGTAATGAACATGGCTATACAAACAAAGGAAATGTTATATTATGTAACATTTTTTTGAAAAATGATATAATAATGTACAATATTTTTTGAATCTCGATTCTATCATTTTCTTGTTTTTTTAACTTTAAAATATTAACCGATAATATTCCTTATGATTTAATATGCTCAAAAACTATTTTCTTCTAACTTAAAATAAACAATGTTATGTTTAAATTCAATTTAAAAATATCAAATAAAAGCACAGATGTAATTTTACTAATTGGAATACATTAACATGACTCATTTAATATACACTTCTAATAATTATAAATGACACCACACTGTCTAGTGGTCAGAGTGACTGACTGCAGACAGGAAGGTACTGGGTTCGAATCCCGATTCAGGCATGCATGTACTTTCTCTCTATTTATCCTGTCTTTGTCCTTTCTGTGTATGAATGAGGTGTGAATGGTTGCCTACCCTATAAACGGGTCCCTATGGCATGTGTGTACTGAAGCAGTCGGACTCCACACTAAATACTGTTTAGTATGAAAAAGTGGAGCAATGCACCCCATATTGCCAACCTAGCTGGCACAAGACAAATATATATATATATGATTTCTTACATGCATAGTTCATAAGTAGTACTTATCAAGATGGAAATTTAAAAAAAAAAAAAAAAATAATAATTTTAGCTATGTAAATTATTCTTAGCTCAACAAATTTCCCATTTATGGAAAATTTTCATAAAATCAACAATTAATACTCAAAGCAATTTTTCCTTTCATATTTATGACCATTCTTGGAAAATTTTCTCAATATTATTAATTTTTCACATCATCTTAAAGGGAGAAAAAAAAAAGACTAATATTTATTATTTCTAAAAATTGACATTGTATTCCTTATAAATTTAATACTGATTCAAAACCCACACAATGATAAAGCAAACAATCTAAAATATATATTTTCAATGTCAACTTCTTTTTTTTTTTTTTTTTGGAAAATTGTTAATTTATGAATAGTTTGGAGCTATAAATTTCAAAGGATGGCATAACTACTGATTTAATTATAATTGCTCACTGTAATTGTTGACAATGATGAACGAATTTCATATGTGTTGAATAGCTGGGTGAATTCTGATCAATTTTTACCCCCAAAGGTTTCATTGACTGAGAGTCTACTGATTAAAATGGATTCCAAACATATGAAACATACATGTCAAAAATGCAAATCCAACAGAAAATTCTAGATCATTACCCATTCAGATGGCATACAACAGATTAATAGAATATTATCAATTAATAATTTTTAAGTAGTCTATGGTTATAAAATCTCAGATTCCTAGAATTTTATTTTAAGCATTAATATAGAAATTTATAATTCCATTGATTGAATAAATTTTTGGATTAACTCTAATTTTTGACTTAAAAGTTACAAGACAGAAATCCATCTTCAGGATGGAAAAGTGGCACCCATGTCACTTTATTGCAATATTTTTAATTTTCATAATACTTCACACTAGACCTAAGTAATTTTGTACAAATAATTAAGGAATTACACTTATTTAAATATTGCAACACATATCAAAGAAAGAAAATCCAATTTATAAATAAAATTTATTTAAATAACTCACAACTATTAAACTAGCAAAGCAAAAATGTTTCAGATAAGAATTAATACTTTAAATAAGATTTAACTATTCACCAATTAAAAAATAATCTTACCTAACTGTTGCAGAAATTTATGTGCTTCAGATTCAGGTAAACGTCTTCTAGATTTTATAAAAGTAGATAAATCTCCTCCACTGCAGTATTCCAGAATTAAATAAATATAGGTATTGTCCCACTGAATGAAGTAATTAAATTATATAAACTTGAATAAAACAACATTTTAAACATTTTCATGTTTCTTAAATTGCAATATAAAATAATTTTTTTAAACATGAAATAGATTAAAATAATTTATTAAGAAAAATAAAGCAATTTTTATTTAATATTATTTACAATAAACATAAAAAAAACATGTATTTTGAATAAATAGTTTTGTAGAAGAATAAATTTTGTAAAGAATTAACAAATTTGACACCCAGAACTCTTTTTCGCAAACAAATACTTTATTTCAAATAAGCTCTCTTAAAAGTGTCTTAAATACAAAAAGTAAAAACATAATTTTTACTTCATTTCATATTAAAAATATTATTATTTCCCCCCTTTTTTTATCAAATATTGTTTATATATCCTGGATTATATTTTAAGGTCAACATAGAACACTGCTTAAAAAAACAAATATATGTATTCTGAAACATTTTTTCAAATGATAAAAAGTTGCATTATTAAAAAAAATACTAATACAATATCCTTATATAACAAATAGTATTGCAAATTATTTTATTAGAAAAAAATTTTCTAATACCTTAAATTTTCATTGAAAATGCATAATTTTAAATTTATGAAATATTAAATCATAAAATTTAATTTTTTTTTTTACAAAAACTTGTCCTTTCATTTTTATATTTAAATACATTTAGAATTATTACAAATATATTTATATTGAAAAATTTCAGAAATTGAAAAATTTCAGGCAAAACACTGATATCCAACACAGAAGAGTTCTTAAAAAATAAAAGGCCTGCTTAAAATGAAATTTAAGTCTCATAAATAAAAAGTAAAGGGATGAAATCAGTTTATTTTCATTACATAAGTATATAACAGTATTTTATATACTTTTACAATATTTTCATCTAAAAATGATCTTTTTTATTGTGACTAAATCTTTAATTAATTAGCAAATTGACAATAAATATTAAATATCTAGACAAAATAAACTGAATTTGTAAGATTTACATTTTTATTAAGGTAAATTGTTTTCAGTTTAAATATATGATACAATAACTTGCATAACTATAATGATGAAATAATTCAATGGAACACTTTATGGTAATTTTTTAACAACTAGATTAAATAAAATAAAAATACTTGATAAAAATTTTATAGATAAATTGAATGGCCAATACTTTAACATGATTCTCAGTTTCTTACCAATTTGGCATCTTATTGATAGCGATGTTGGTGCATTTCTTCTTGGTCTATCATGTTTTCAGAGCCATCTTGTTTCTTTAAACATGCACAAAAATAAAACTTGGAAAAAAAATTGCCAATTTCCACTAAGGTTTACCTTAAGTTTATTTTCTCAAATGAATTGGAAATTTTTTTTTCATAAATTTACAATTTTGATTTCTTAATTTTTCTTTTAAACTATATTTGTATTATCTGAATTACTTAGATCAGTTTTAAAACAATAAAAGTAAAAAAAGCAAAAACAAAACTTATAAGAATATACATTATATTACCAGATAAAGTATGTTAAATTTTTTTATTTGAGTATGATAAATGTAAAATAATAAAGCTAAATTTTGCAGATTAATTGTATACTATTTAAAAAGAGAATAAAGTAAAGCTAAGTATAATAATTAAGAGTTATGTTCCCTGTTATTTTGCTTGTATTTTAATGTAAAATTTCAAATAAATTATATAACAAATATATTTGTATATTATTTATTATTTTATTAAAATTTGAAATTAGTTTATGAAATCAATAATAATGACATGAACCATTTAAAAATAATTTAGAATTTAATTTAATAGAAGTGTAAAAAAATATATTTGACCAAGGAGTCATTCATGTACAATTGGTGTTATTTTTTTGATGATATAACTTGATTATTTATATGTATATTATCAGCATTTTTAACGATTAAGATATTTTATGAGTAACTACAATATATTCCAATGCATATTTTTCCTGCTCATTTTTGAAAATACACATGCGAATATTTTTTCTTTAAACTAATAAGAAATCAGAAAAAATTCTGAGAATTGAAGTTAAATAAGATGATTTGTAAATATTGCTTTATGTCATAAGTGGGAATATTTTTCTATTCATTGCAAAATAGTTATTTTTTTATATTATTACTGCATATTATTGGATATATAGATATCATATAGAAAAATATATTTTATAAATTAAAATAAACTTAATAAATAATGCAGTCTCATAAAAAGAAAATTTATTTCTTAAAAATATGTATGAAGTTAAATTAGGAATGAATAGTTAGTTATATGAAGTTCAATAGATAGGAAGGTATACATAAATAACTTACCTGAAAATCTTTGAGTTCCACAATATTATCATGTTTGACTTTCTTTAAAATAGAGATTTCTGTAATAATATTTTCTACAGAAGCTTTTGTTAAAGAAGATTTTGAAACACATTTTACAGCGACAACTTCTCGTCTACCATCCTGAAAGTGGAGAAATATATTAAAATATGTATTTTTAAAATTAAGGTAATTTTTAAAGCAAGTAATAAATACAAAATAAATAACAGATTTTTTATCAACTAGCATTTTGAGCATTGATAACCTCATTAAAACAGTTAAAAGTACATTTAAATGATATTTGTTTAAATAAACATCAAGTTAACATTCTCTGTTAACAAAATGTAATTTCACTGTAATACATAATTATTTATCATTGATTTTCTAAATATCAATGTTCTATTTGTAAAATCCTAAAAAAATTTCTACAGACAGAATGTATCCAAATAAAACCAGGTTTTCTAAATAATTTTCTATCACTTTAAGTAAATGATAATTATTTTTCTTCAATTCTGGAAAACTTAAAATGTTTGAATATAAATTCTACAAATATTTTATAATAATAGACCAACGGATATGTAAAATAAATATCATGAAGCAATAGTTTCTTGTCTTATTTTAAAACTGATTCAAAACAGAATATTTTACTAAATATAACAACTCTTACAGTTGGATAAGTTCAAAATTTTATTAAGAAATTATGCAGAGACAATCAACATAAGCAGCTTATGTAAGCAATTGATTTTTTTTAAATCTTTTTCTTTATAATTTATCATCATTTAAAAAAAATAAATAAATAAAATGTCAATTTTTTGTTGTCAAGAAAATTGAAAGCTCTACTTTACTGAATAATTTTATTGCTAGACATTTCAGGAATGTTTTGATGCCTGTACATTTTTTATATAAAATATAAAATCGAATTAAGTTCTTATAAAAATTGAAATAAACATTGTGTGAAATGATATTGAACATTCTTCCGTTAATTCAATTTAGGCAAATCGATCAATTAAAAAACTTATTTTTAAATTGATCAATCATTTGAGATAATGTACCCATATCAACACAGTATTTTTTATTCCCCCCCAAATTTACAAGTATTTCTAAATGAATTTGATTACGAATGAAGAATTACTTTTTTGTATGCTTTATAAACAGTTGCATAAGATCCTTTTCCTAATTTTTCTGTAAAAATAAATCCAGGTAATGATGGTAGTACAGACATATTAATAACAAATTACAGGAATGTATTTTCAATAAATAAATATATTTGATTCAACTCCAAAATAAGATTTGAAAGTAAAATCAGTTGTAAAATATATGATTTCATACAAGTACTAAGTTTCGTTTTGAACAGTTCTTAGCATTAGTTCTCCCTTAGTTGTTAATCAGATTACATTTTCAATTTTGGAGCTTTATTATGCTATCCTGCTTGTAGCACAAAAGGAAAAATAATTAAAAAAAATAATAAATAAACTGGAGATTGATTGGCTTATATTATATGTATATTGATGAATTGATAGATTATCAACGTTACCACTGAACTATCTATGGATGGAAGTTTTTGTAAAGCAAAGAATAGAGGGCGCTACTAACGTGAAGATCTAGAAAACTTCGGGCACGAAACTTCCTGCTTACTATTCCATTATTGTCTTATACCATTGTACTTGTTTTCTGTAATTTCCATTGCTTTTGAGAAATATTCATTTAAAAGTAATTACCCTATAAATTTTTTTGAAACGCAGAAAGCAAATAAAGGTAGTAGTTATTGCGTAGCATTTGGTTGCAATATGCGAGCTAGAACAAATTTACTTTCGCAAGTGAATATGTTCAAATTTCTAATGGAACTCGATTTACAATCCTTAACTTAATTAGATATATATTAAATCGATTCTTAAAAATAAGGCTTAAATTTTAATTGCAATGAAAACCAAGATTTGTTTAAAATATTAATAAACAACACACGTAAATAAACACATCATAACAATTTTGTTGTACTCATTATTGATACCAATTCATACATTCTAGCATGATCAAGAAAATTTTAATAAAATTTATATAAATGGAATTATAAATAATACCTTGCTTAATATTTGAAATGATTTATAGTTCAATCGCGTGCAAAATATATTTCCTGAAATTTTGGAATAAATTCATAAAATTAAAAATTAGTCAAAAAAGATTAACAATTGAGATAAATAATTGGAAGAGTTAGAATGTGGGTTACAATGTATCATTCATCAACAAATAAATAAAAACATTATCGAAAACAGAAATAAAGACCTGGAAATATTTAAATAAATATTTTTGGTATTGCATTGATTTTCAATGGGAAGAGAGAAAACCGGAAGTATTTCAGATGGCTTCCGGTCAACTGAAGTTAGTTTTTGTTTACATTGAAAACTCCATCCAATGATAGTGTTGCAAGGATATGAAAAAATCTGGTTTATACCCGGGAATAAACCAGGTTTTTTCCCCATAGAAATTTTGTAAATTCCCAAATTTAATTTTCAAAATTGTGGAAAATTTTGAATTTTCTTAAAAATTTAAAAGTTTTTATCTATTAAAATTATTTAATATATTTAAAAAGATATATAATATTTCTACTTTTATTTATGGCAATAGAAATTTCTCAAAACATTTGGAAAAAAATCACAGCCATTTGTGAAGCTTGGATGGTCTGCCAAGATATGGGTGATGGTCTGTTTTTTTTTTTGAGCTCTATTACTTTGTTTCCTATTTTAAGTATAATTTTTCTTCATATATATATATATATATATTTCTATTTAGTTTAACCCTGGTGTTAAGAGTACAGCTATTATAGTTCTTTATAATTGAAATAAACGAGTATATATATATATATATATATATATATATATATATATATATATATATATATATATAAATTAATTTAGCTCTTTGGATTTGAGCAATACTTTGTTTCAATAATATGATATTCAACAAAAGTGAATGAAATGGAGGCTGACATGGCATTCGTGGACTTCTCACCACGTACAGCAAAAATAACTTCTTCAAATACACTAGATTTTGATGATGATCTTTCACTAAGTATATTATTAGCATCTGAATGCGGTGTGAAAAAATTTTGATGCCCAAAAAGGACAAAGGAGGAATTTCAAAATGCCCCTTTCATTTAGAAATTGAACTAAATCAGATTATAACGAATCCTAACGGTATAACTGAAGTCATATTTATTCGTAATGGGAAGTTAATAATTAAAACAAATAACCCAGAAACTGCCACAGAGATTAGTTGTATTCGACGTATTTTTGGAGTTCCTGTAACCCCGAAAATGCAAAAAGAGAGCTATACATCAAAATTTCTATTAACAAACATCTCAATAGACTTGGATTTAAACCTGATCGCCGAGAAAATTAACCGAAACGAGTTAATAGTATCAAACATAAGACTTTTCACTAAAAAAGGATCACCCGAGCTTTCTGAAAATATACTTATCACCATATACGGTTTCAATATACCGAAGGAAATTAGTTTATTCTATATGCGGTTAAAAATAAGACTTTTCTTTGATAAAGTTCGCCAATGTGGCACATGCTATAAATTCTTCCATTCCACTACGCAATGCAAACTGCAAACTCCGGTATGCAAACAATGCGGCTCGGCGCACAAACGCAAAACATGCTCTTCTAATACAATCATATGCGTAAATTGCAAAGGTCATATGCGTAATTTGCATTCAGCTGATTTATTTATCGTGCCCATCTCGTCTTGAAGAAAAAAGATTTCTTAAGTTCAAAGCAGAAAATCATTTATCATTCATCGAGGCGAGGTGACGATTCCAGTCACCATTTTTTCTCTGGAATTATACGATTCCAGTCAAACATTCTTTCGCTGGAATCATACAATCGGCACAACCTAGTGGGCTCTATAAGAGAGAAATAGAAGAAGGTATCAATACAGCAGTACCCAGAGTAACAGAATAATTTAATAACATATTATCGAAGCTGACTGAATCTTTCGAGGCCAAATTACTAGCTCTTCAAAGTAGACAGGATGAAATGATGACAAAAATGTTCTCGTTATGAAATAACACAATTGAAACATTTGCATTAAAAGCACTGGAACAGCCTGAATCCCCTAAACGAAAATCTACCCGAAAAAGTTATGGGCTAAGATCTTCCCAAAATAAAAATGGATCAAATACGAATTTAATTCCAGAAACATCCAAGGATTTTAATTTCGGATTAACCACTGAATTCAGTCAAACAATAATTGAATGCTTAGCCATGGAAGAGAGCACTAATAGCCCTCCATAGCACAAATACACAGGTACCACTTAGAGGAGCCTTTGAATTTTCTGTCTTTATCTCATTTTCCTATATCTTCTTGCATAATAAGTTTTCTGTTCTATTCCGGAATGCTAGAAGTATTTCTAACAAGCGCCCATATTTTAAGTTCTCCTATTTTACTTCCACAAGTGTCATTGCTATTCAAGAATCTTTTCTGAAGAAACAAGAACCCTTCTTTTAACCAATAAAGTTATATTTCGGAGTGACAGAGACAGTGGTCGGGGTGGAGGTGTCCTAACTGCCATTGAGAAAAATCATATCCATCACAAATCTACAACCCAACACGTCTTCGAGATGAAGGTCGGGAGCTTTTAGTAGTAAAAGTTGCACTCTCTTCTTTAACTCTTTTCATATTAAATGTATACATCCCTACTAAAAGATTTTCAAGCGTTTGGTTAAACAGTATAATCCAATGTATCAGTTCACCATTCTTGGCGATTTTAACGTTCGACATACCGATTTCGGGAGCCTATCCGAATCTTCCCTAAGTCTTGAATTCTACGATTGGATACAACAAAGTAATGTCTGCCTCTTAAATACTAAGGTCCCGACGCATTTTGGTCCGCATCACAACCCCTCTCTTATTGATTAGTGCATTGTTTCATCAGATATCTTTCATTTGTGTACTATCATTATCCATCCAGATTCATTTGGTAGTGATTATGTACCTATGAAAACGATTATTTCTATCAATGCTAAAAACCCACATTGGCGAGAGTGGATTCTGTGGACCGACTTTTTTACTTCTATTAACCAGCAATTAAATAAGAAATTAGAAACTATCAACCAATTTAGTGATATCTGTCAACATAATTTAACTAAATATCGAAAATGGCAAAAGTTTCATAAATCATACCCTCCTTGGTGGAATTCAAAATGTAGTTATTTATTAGGACCAAAAAGAAAACTATGGCGTACAGCCAAAGGTCTTGTAACGGGAACGCATGGATACAATATAAGAAGTTTGCAGCCGAACTCCACTCCTACATATTACTCATGTCTCGCTGTTACTGGGAGAAAACTGTGTCATCTGCAGGCCAGTCCAAAGATATTTACTGTATTCTAAAAGAGTCTATATGAAATAGAGTATCCATATGCACAGATTCATATCTATATATAACGGAAGGATCCAGAGCAATAACTGACGCTGTCACTCAAGCAAATCTTTTTGCAAATTATTACTCTACAAACCCTATTTCTGAAGGAATACCACTAGATTTCAGCACAGATTTCAAGTTTTCCTACAACCAACCCTTTTTCTTGACAGAACTACAGAAGGCAATTACCCAATGCAGGAACACGTCTGCTGGTCCCGACAAAACCTTGGCAAAGATACTCCAAGGCATAGATCATAATAACCTTAAGTGTCCTAAATATTATAAATAAATCATGGATAACAGGAATAGTTCCACAGAGATATGGAAAAAATCAATTATTATCCCCATTCTAAAACCAAGGAAAAGCTCTGATGACATCAAATCCTACCGACCTATTTCTCTTACTAGCGTTCTTTGTAAAACTGTTGAGCGCATGATTATAAAGCGGCTCACCAACTATATATATTCATTCCCGATTCTCAACGTAAATCACCACGGATTTTTGCCAAATTGAGGATGTGACAGCATATTATCTATCATCCATCATTAATTATATCTGCTCGATCCTCCAAAAAATTTATTGTGTGTGTTACTGTAGACTTTGCAAAAGCTTATGATTCAATATGGCAGGATGGCTTAATCTCGAAGTTATTAAATGCAAATATTAAAGGTAATGCCGCACTATGTATTGATAATTTCATCATAAATCGAAACTTCCAAGTTAAATGGAAGGGTGAGGTATCAGACCCAATGCCTTCCCATAGGGGGTTCATCAAGGAAGTGTATTATCTCCTTTCTTTTTTACCATATTTATGACAGATATTTATGAAGTAATTCCCGATGGCATTGAGTGCTATATTTATACAGACGACATAATATTACTGTATAATTCTACAAACCTAGAAAAATTAGAAGACAAACTGACAAATGCTTTTATCAAACTACAGGAGTGGTGCCAACAATGGAAACTCATGGTGAATCCTCCAAAATGTTTAGTCATTAACCTCTTGGCTAGGAGGAAACAGCCTAAATTCAATTTATATATCAATCAGCAACCTATCCAATGGAACCAGCATGTGCGAATCTTAGGTATATCTTTTTCACAAAACTTAACTTCCCGGCATCCAAAGGAGAAAAGCCACTCTAAAGAAGCTAAATGCTCTGAAAGCAATTGCAAGCAATAGGTGGGGTGTGCGAACATTTTACCTAATAAAGATAGCCCAGTCTTATATTGTCAGTGGGTTAGATTATGGATGTCATGTATTCGTCACTGCCAGTAAATCAGACCAAAGAATCCTAGAGACTGCGTATCACGCCGCAATGAGAATTGCTACCGGACTTCCTAAATGGACACCCATCCCAGTTCTTCAAGAAGCCGGAGTTCTTTCTTTATCAACTAGGCATGAGATACTATCCTTAAGATTCTACGTACGAAACATTTGCAAATAGAAACTATCTCCTTGTGCTATTTGGTGGAATAAAATATCATTCAATCACCTGAATAGTGGCCAACCATTGGCTATCAGAGCAAAAGACTGGTTTTCTTCTCAAAGAATTCAAGTAAACCAACTATTAAAAATCCCAATTTTAATTCCTCCAAACAGAATTGTAGAAAATCCAGTAAACGTAACAATCAAATACTTGGACTTGGCTTTCCAGTCGAAAAATATACCCAAAGATATTATTTGTAATAATTTTAATGAATATTATAATTCTATTTGGCAAGACTATATTAAAATTTTCACTGACGCTTCAAAACAAGGTTCCAACCTCGGAATTGTAGTCTTCAATTCTAAAACTAATATATATCGATATCAGGTAAAATAAACTCTCTAAACTCAATTTTTACCGCAGAGGCAATGGCTTTGCTTACTGCTGTATCTAAAATTTGTGTACAGGCTGAAAGATATATAATATTCACAGATTCATATTCATGTCTCAAATATCTATCTACTTGCAATAAAACATCTCCTGTTATCATTCAACAAATAAAAGAAAAATATTATTAGCATTGGAAATTTGTCAAGAGATACAATTAATTTGGATCCCTGGACATTCGGGAATCCAGGGAAATGAGATAGTTTATTCTCTAGCAAAATCCGCAATTTTCAGCCCTTATTGTCTGAAATCCATATCTCCCGAAGACTAAGGACATCAAATTAAAAAAATGCATTCCAGTTTAAAGGATTAGAAAAGTGGGAAAATAGCAAATATGCTTCCGATTTCTCACACTTGATACCCATAAGCAAAAAACACTTATTCTATTCCTATTCTCGGTTAGAAGATATATTGCTATCTAGGGTCCGTACACGAACCTACCCTACAAAATCTGTTTTATTCAAACTCCACATGTCCGTCACAAACCGCTGTCAGTGTGGGGAGTCTGAAACAATCGATCCGATTCTATTATCCTGTCTTTTATATAATGACCCGAGAAACGATCTCCGTAAATCCTTGGGTATCAGAACGTCATCATTTTCTTGGATTTTTGAACTATTCATAAATCCAAAAGTGAAAACTCGAGATTTACGGGGATTCATGAAAAAAAAAAAAACTTTCAGATTTTGACCTAATGATAATACGTCATAAAAACGTCATCTAGTGCTTATTTATCATTGGAGAACCTCTCCGCTCTCCGCTTATCGAAGAGATACCATATTGTAATCGTATGAAACGTGCCCTGCTGAGTGCTAACTTAGATCCGGAAACTTTGTCTCAGATACAGCCATGAACAATCAACCATAAGGATCAACCCAACAATACTGTTACAAATTTATAAATAATTATTGTATATGTCTTAAGATATCTCAGACAGATCGGAAATACTCACATTTTGGGCAAAAATTGTGGTATTTAGACGTGTTATATGTTAAAAGCGGGTTTTCTAATGATTTGGTGACTTGGCGAGAAATAGATACTTCTGGAAACATCCATCACCTAAGCTGTAGGACCAATATTTAGCGATATAGCCTAGAAGCTTCCAGAACCTTGGCGAAATTAGAAGATTTCCTCGCCAAGTCAGGTATAAATACCGCAGCCCGACATAGTTAGTTAGTTAGTTTTGTAAAGACAGTCAGTGAGTGAAGACGATTAGTCATGACTGCTAGTCTAGAGAAGCTGTTCTCTGCCTGTGGTATTTGAGACATGTAATTGGAAGCTGTTACTTATAGTATTAGGCAAATTGTAGCTGTATAATTGTGATGGTTGCAGCTGGTATTTCTAGTGGAATTTTTACGAATAAAACTCTTGTGTTCATTGAGTGGTTGCTTTATTCAACTCTCAATCTATACGAACCCCGAAGCTCGGTACAATACGACACCAATCTATCAACCATTTATCTGCTTTCGCTCCTCCTCAATGTGAGCTATAAGCAACATTAGCAAAATGCTCCAAAACTGCCGGTCACAAACCAAACCATTTGTGAAGACTACCTACCGAAAGCATGCCAAGTAGATTGGGATGAAAAAATTTTCAATTTCTATTAATTTTCATTGTAAATCAAGGTTTCAAATAAATACTCAATCTTAGTCAATGCGAGCAATAAGCCTATGAGCATAAAGCTCCAAAACAGTTTTTTGTCGTAACCTAACCATTTGTGAAGATTGGAGCGGTTACAAGTTGTGTTCATTGCAATTGTTATTCGTAATGTATATTATTTGAATCTGTATTTATTAAATATTTGGACAGAGAAATCGTTTAGATATGCTGTCTTTCACATTTATATTCCTCGAAAAATATTAAACTAATATGTATACACTTCAATGTTTCAATATATATTTCTTGAAAATATTTTTCTACTATTATTTATAAACTTATTGTTAAAATAAACGCAGCAGATTTGATCGATAACTTATTCTAAAATTGCATACGAAAATTTTTTATAACGTCAATCGTTAGGGTATATAGATATTCATTTTGTTTTTCATTAGATAACTGGAGTTACTTTTGATCAGTTTATATAAAAGTAATAGTCTGGATATACATCTATAGCTTGAAACATTCATTAAATAAAACCACAATATTTAAGTAATTTTTAATTATTATGGTTTTATTTTCTGTGGTTAAATCAGATGTTTAAACATCTGTTTATTGAATCAGATTTTGTACGTATTGTATATAAAAAGACAATCATTTTCTCTTGCCATCAAAAGTAATGATGTGAAGTATAATGATAATTTTATTTTGCACTCTTAACATGTAAGACCTTTTTTTTTCTTTTGCAAGTTTTTTATACATAGATATACTTCATAAATGCTTATACGAGTGTTACTCTGCAATTTTTGAGATACACGCAGACGGGAATTTACAAAATAAAAATAACGGTTTAAATTTAAAATACAAAGTATTTTAACACAGAAGACGATTTTTTACTGACTTACTTCAGCTTGTTTAGCGTAGAATAAATTTTAAACAGAAGAGAAAATGGAGTTGACGCGAGAACATTTTCGAGCTATGATATTCTACGATTTTAAAGCAGGATTCAATCAAGAAGAATGCGTTCAACGGTTGCAATTAGCATTTGGTGATGAATCTCCAGCTCGTGCTATTGTATTTACATGGTTTAGAGAATTTAGAAGAGGTCGCAATTTTCTTCAGAATGAAGAACACATAGGAAGGCTGCCGTCGGCAGTAATCCCGGATAATGTGTCTGCCATACGAAAAGTAGGTCCCGGTCTAATTAGCCCTCGTGTGCAAAAAATGACCGTTGAGCAACAAGCAAACCAGCCAACCAAACCAAGCCATACGAAAAATGTTAATGGATGATAATCGCTTTGTTAATGGATAGTAAAATTTGTTTTTAAGAAATATAAAACATTAAAATTAAAGCGAAATCATTTTTTATTAAAAATAAAGCAATTTCGAATATATAAGAAACAAGTTTACTATATAAAGAATGATCGCAAAAAATAATAAATCTCTTACAACCTAAAAGAAATAAAAATGGAAAAATAGAAATGTAGAAAAAAATCACTTTTTGTTACAGTGAAACAGTATTATTTTTGATCAAATAATAATTTTCAGTTTATTTTCATAGTTTCATTAAGTATATATTTGTGAGAAACATTGGTTTTCAACAATCTTAGCGACAGATCTCGCCATGCACCGATATAAAAATATCACTTATTGATGAAATTTTTCAATACTATATTTTTTACAATTTTAATATTCATATTTTATGATTTTCACTGCTTTTATGAATGTTTATTGTAGTAAATAAAATTTCACTTTGTTTAAAAATTATTTAAGAGATGCCAAATTTTACTTCACTTCACTTCATTTATAAGCGAAAAAAGAATCTTAAAAACGAAATATGATTGGCTGAGTTTATTCCCTTAAAATTCTCAATATTCCCCAAAATTCCCGGTTTTTTTCAGAAATTAAAGAGAATTTTACATCTCTTATATATATATATATATATATATATATATATATATATGTGAATGATTTTCTCATTGAGGAAGCAATGAAGATTTTAAAATATTTATTATTATTGTTAGTTAAAATATTTAGATATTAAAATTATTAGTTCTCCATTTGTGTCTGTGTGTGAAAGAGAAATTTAATATACCCCGTCTATATTGGTGAAGTGAGTATTAAAAATTGTAATTTTGCAATATAAAATTTTTCACTACAAAGGTAAATTATGTGGATTTCTCAATTATTGATCTGATAGTCTACCAGATCAATCATTAAGAAGGCAACATACTTAAAATCAAAATATTTAATAAAAATGTATATTTTATGAAGTTGATATTTCCCAATATTTGTCTCTAAAGCAAAACTTGTCTCAAAGGAACGATTTTCGAATAATAATTGAGGACTTTAATGTGACGTCAAAACCTAGCAACCGTTTCTAAACCGTCGTTGTTGGCCTTAGTTTGACGTCAAACAAGTTTCTAAGCAGTCGTTGCTAAGGGCCAATTATCGTTGAATCACCATTGCTTTGAGTGATAGATATTTAAATTGCTATTTCTTATTTAAAATTTCAGGATAACGTGTTTCAGAAAGCTTATTAGGGATACCCCCAAAATATATTGGTTACGGGAATTCTCATGTTGTGTGGCAACATTAGCAACGATTGTTTGGAAAAACTTAGTAGTGAATGACGTCACGACTAATGTCGTCCATGGATTGCATTACAGAATGTTAGTAAAAGCTAAATGATATCGAAGACAAGTTAAAAAATAAGAATAATAATCGAATGAACTTAATATTTTTATTAAAATTAATTTTTAAATTTAAATCTTTTCTGATTTAAATAATATGCATCAAATTCCATAATTTAATAATTGCATTATACAAAATATCACATTGAAATCTATACTTAAACTTAGAAGTGGTTGCCGGCTGGCAGTTTTCAGAGGTCCCTGGATCTAGCGATTCTCTACCCTCATTAGATAGCTGGTTCTTGTTTAGTGAGCTATAAGTTGAATCTGATTGGCTTAAAATGAGTTTGAAATTTTAATGAACGGGACTATGGTTATTTCATAAAATTTATTTCAGAATTTAAAAAGTTATTGTTGATTAATTTATTATTTATGAGAAATATATATTCAAATTAAATTAACGTGGTCCAGCCGACTTTAGTGAATAGGACGGATTTTCGTTAAGAATGGGATTAAAACTCGCTATAGCGAGTTTTAATTCCATTCTTAACGAAAATCCGTCCTATAGCGATACTTAGAATAACACGTCCTAATTGCGATACTTAGAATAACACTCTTACCAACCAAGACCCCCCGACCTTCGCTGTAATGGTCCTGGACTCAACATCTTGGTTGGGGAAATACTAGATTTTAATTCTGCATCCATCTAGTATGCATAATCGATACATTAAATAAGCAGCGCTACTTTCTTGAAGTGTTGTGGCACGTAGTCCTTCCATATCAACGGCGCTTGCCATCAGTCATATTTTTGCAAGGTATTGGGCTACAACAGGTGGGATGCAATGTTCAAAATTTTTTCCTTACCCATCAGATTAAGTTGCTTCCTTGGTCTACTTGTTCCTCCAATCTATCGCAAATTGCAAAATGTACGATACAATCTGGCATGAGTACTCTTGTGGGATATAATACCCACTGCTACACCAGATCAATTTGTGCAATTTGAGGAGTCTGCATAGACTGCTATACCCCAAAGATACATTCTTTGATTCTATGTGAGGCGTGTTGCAACAGATATAATTAACCATGGTAGCTACATTAATTTTTGATTTTGTCATCATACGCACTTAATAAGAGACTAATTTCAATCATTTGATTGTAGTATAACGAGTTATCTGTGAAATACATTTTTCTGTAATAGTACTGGGTTTTATTGGTGTTGCATTTTGGGTGGCAATGTATTATTTTATAATAAATTTCAAAAATAAATAAATAAATAAGAAAAATTATATAATTAAAAATCGTCCTTGCCGATTTAAATCAACCATAAAGTGGACGTTTTGTCTTGTCTTTTTCTCATTTCAGTTTTTCTTCTGTACTATTTTCTACGTGTTTAATTTTGGAAAAAATATGCCAAAAGATTTTGGAAATTTGAAGACTAATTGTTTAAAACAACAAGTAATTTTCATGGCTTCGAAAACTTTTACAAACGGAAAAATTAAAAATACTTCTTTATTACTGATAAAAATCTTGAATGGATTTTTTTCTATTGTTGATAAAACTCAGACATTAGATGGTGAGCTTCGCTTTGTTTGCTACCGCTTGAGGAAGTATGCGATTTGAAGGCAGGCAAAAAATTCGTTGACAAGTAGTGTTAACGACGCCTCTCAATACGATGAAACATATACGAGTAGAATAGATAATCTCACGTGATGGATATTTTAAACCTATGAGAATTCTAATAAAGTAGCGTAACCATAATTTCAAGAAGAACGAGAAAAACTATCACTTTATGGTTACTTTTGGCTCGAAAATAATTTTTGTTAAATTATTTCAAACATTGTAAATAATTTATTAAAAATCTGCTTGAGGTTCTAATCATATTAAGAAATATATCTGTCTTGAGTAATTTTCTGACATATCATTTCATAGAGACGATTTTATGTATATAGTCACAGCTATTGATATATCGTTAAAAAGTTGATCAGAAATATTCGCATTAATATTTGAGTTTCTGTTTTGGAAAATATTTTTGCTCATTTGAAATTCTTCAGAATTCAATAAGTAAAATTTTCTCTGTTATTGAGGTGTTAGTTCAAACGAGAATGATAATTTTTTTAACCAAAGTATATTTAGCAAAGAAGAGGAAATGGAAATCTACATTTGTCATTTTTTTAAGTTTTAAGACTAAAATCATCAAGTTCAAATTTCTTATATACACTCATCTACACAAATTAAGGATAATTCAGAATCACACAGAAATTGCACTATAAAAATAAAAATTTCACATGAAGAATTATCACACACATCTTGAAGAATAATATCCAAACTACAAAAAACCACCAGATGTGGCCGATAGTAACTCACAATGACGAGAGTGTAAGAGAGGGAATAAGGAATGGCTGCAAAGAAGTAAAATTGTTCACAAGCGCCTTAAAAGCCTTTCATTGCAATAATTAGGGCACAAAGGAAGCATTTGGATGATGTTTTACGTGGTCGAATTATCGGCTTTCTGGAATGTGGACGTACCCAGTTGGAAGTATCCGAGGAACTTGGAATCGCCCAGAGTGCCAACTCCAGGCTTTGGCAACGGTTTCAAGATGATGGTAATGTGAGTAGACGTTACAGCACAGGTCACCCCCGAGTTACAACACAGAATGAAGACCAGTAATTGGCAGTTACTGCCAAAAGAAGCAGACGGAGCACAGATCAGACCTGTCTCGTCAGCTCTCTTCAGCTACCGGTACGCTAGATGTTCAAAGGCCGTCCCTCCCACTTAAAGGTATTCAGCAGCAAAATGACTAGTTGCGGACAGCAATCCGCCAGGAGGGCACTTGATTCATGGTTGAACCTTTGCCAGTGCTATAGTAACCGATCTATAGTCAACAACGATATCTGTGCTAACCAAAATGTCCATGACACCATCTAGGCCTTGCACGCAGACTGGCCCCCGCTAGCCCGCGGTCTACAAAGTCCCGTCCCCAGCTTCAGCTACCAGAACGACAGTTTCAAGACAGATCGTATACAGATGCTTAGGGCACATTGGTCTATATGCTCGTGGGCCTGTCAGATGTATTCCACTTACCGCTACTCACTGCCGTTGGTGGTTAGCCTGGAATAGAGAGCATGCATTGTGGACACCGCAACAGTGGCTCTTGTGAGGTATTTTCCGATGAGTCCAGGTTTAGCTTTTAGTCTGATTCTTGCCGGACGAATTGCAATCTGTCCAGACCCTCCCACATGTTTACTGGAACCTAGGAGAGCATTGCTTGATGAGTTGTGTAATATTACCCTCGATCAGATAGATAATTTGATAGTCAGCATGCCTAGGGTTGTACGACCTGTATTGCATCGTCTGGGGGCATACTATATATTAACCATAATACCAACCATGTTATATTGGTTTTTTCTTGAAATTTGCTCCATGGAGTAAAAATTGCAATTTTTATTAATGACATATAGCATCTTTTTTGCTCATTTACCTTTTGTTTAATAGACATTACAAATAAGTCATAGTTGTTTTCTTTCTGTCTCTTTCTTTGCCTGAATTTGCATTATCCTTAATTTATGGACGAGCATATAAGGAATTCATACTTAAAACATATTTATCAATAAATTAAAATTTATTTCTATTAAAGAAATAAAAATCAATTTATATAAATATTATTTGAATGAAAATTTTTTTTAAACAGAAATTTAAGATTGATATTATTTTTTATTATATTTATATTTTTATACAATTCTTTTTCTGAAAAGGATTGTTCTATCACATTTGAGAAATTTCAAAATTTATGCTTCCATAATATTATTTTTGATTTCTACAAAATGTTTGAGGATACATTCATTTCTTGATAGTTTTTTTTTATCTACTCGCTTTTTATGTTATTATTGATTTTTTTTTACAAATTTTGATTTAAAAATGTTCGACTCTTACCCACCAGGAACATTGAAAAATTAATTTTCATTTTCATAACAATTCTTTAGGTAATTATTTTTTGTGGATATATGACACTTGTTAAATTATTCTGGACCATATTAATTTTCAATACAGATCGCAAAGGATTTTATTTTCGTGTTTAACAAAAACAATTTCAAAAGTTATTTACAAAGCTTTATACATTCTTTAATTTCTGCTTTTTTAATAAATCTTTTAAGTCACAAAAATATTAAATTTTAGAATTGAAGGAAACTTTGGCAACTACTATGGATAAATATAGAAAAACTTCATCTCTGACCAACCACACACACACACATTAAAAACTGTCAAGTGTCACAAATTCTATGAATAGCGCCATCTGTTATCATTCTTTATGTACATTTGCAAACAGAACTGGTAAGAAGCTTCATTGTGAAGCTGTAATTCCCATTTATTAACAACGAGCTTACAATGATCTAATGTGTGTGCGTGGATTGTTTGTAAACAAGAAATAATACCAAATTGAGACTTCTTTGAAAAGGAACATCTCGGATTCAAATCTATTCAGTTTTGTATATATAAGAGGTTGGTTTTTTATTTCACGTATGCATGTGTTTCGTGTAAATTTTGGAGAATTTTCTTTATTTCTTTCTTTTCGACTAGTAAATATTGTCTTCAATCTATGAAAAGTCTTCGTAGAAAATAAATAAACAATGAATTTATAGAGATATCTTACAACTATCTTCATGTATTAAATGGTTCACTATGCAGTGTAAATTTCATTCAGAAAAAAAGTAGGGTTATTAAAGTGTAATTTATTTTTGTGGTTATTTAAAGTATTATGGTATGCCAAACTAGGGAACATACTTCAGCAGTCACTAGTGTTGGTCAAAGTATCATTCATTTGTGTGTTAATGGCAGTTTATAAAGTAAGGTTTCAAATCTCAAATGTATGTGCATGTTGAGCTCACTTGATTGTGATTTCAAAATCAAACAGAGTTAAATGTCAATATATGCATACATTTAGAAGATATTAATATCTGGTTTTTGAATACTTACTTTATATAATTGAAATATAAAAAAAATAGATAATATAATTGATTGTTCATTAGAATTTTTTATCTTTTTTTGAGAGGACAATAAAACAAATTACACAGTTTTAAAAGAGAAGAATTGTTGAGTTCTTTAGTCAGTTTTATGTCCGAAAAATTTCAAAGGCAAATTTTTAAGAAATTGTTGTTTTAATAAGCAATAAAAAAAGAAAAATCTAATAGAAATATACAATATTTAATATATTTACTTTTCATGATTAAGCTATTTTTCAGGTCCTTAGAAAAGATTGATTTGAAAAGTCCTTTTTTTTATCAGAGATAAAAAAAAACACTATAAAAACATATGTGTGCATAAAAAATGTTTTTTTTTTTATAGAACATAAAAAGAAACCTTGAAATGAGTGCAAAACAAGAAGTATGAAATAATACAAGACACGTTTGTACGATGCACAGAAACTAATAATTTTTCTGACATATCATCGACTAATTATCATTTTAGTGAAAATATCTATTGAACGCTGCATTTAATGTAATTTACTTTATAAGCATTTTAAGGTTACTCTTCAAAATTTTATTTATTCAACCAAGCGAAAAAAGCATCTTCTTAATTTATTTTTCAGTTATTTTTTAGTACTCCACTACTTCCTAGCGAAAACAAATTTATACAAGAAAAAAAAAGTTATTGAACAAAAAGTGATTAGTATTTTCAGAAACTTTACTACATTAAGGACTTTCTTTGATACATTACATGCATATCACATGTAAATAGAGTAATATTAAAAAATGATAGTTAAGCATTTTTAATGTTGGCGTAAGCTAGGCAATAGTCTAAGAACTCAAAAGAGATTGTTTTCAAATAATGGAATTACTAGTTTAGAATTCTATAAGTTACTGAATTTTTAAAATTTTTAAACCGTTATTGGCAATTTATTTACCATAAAGAGGATGTTTTGTCTTGATTATTTATTTTTCTTTTTCTTTTGTTCTATTGTCAACGTTAATAGCTTGAATCAATGAAAAACGGCTTCCGAAACAATTGATTTGGTTTTAATATAAGAAATCTTTTTATTAACAAAAAGGAAATTTGACATTATTCCCAGATATTTGACGGCGAACTTTGGCCTTGTTTGCCGCCGCTCGAAGAATGCGATTTGAAGCCAGACAGCAAATTATTCGACAAGTCGAAATTACGATGCCGTCGCAATACCATGTGATGTAGATGAAATGTTATCTGACATCATGGATATTTTAAACCAATGAAAATTGAAATAAAGTGAAGTAGCCATGATCTCAATGGAACGAAAGAAACAACCACTTTATGGTTAAAAAAACAATTCTTTGATATCTACTAAACTGCTAGATCTAATGAACTCCGTTTCATTATAAAATTTTTCCTGAGACGAAATACGTATTTGGCAGCAAAACTGGGTCATCTCTATAAAATGTTATAAATTTATTTAAAAAGTCATATTTTCACTCCGAGAAGAAGAAAACAGAGAACGGAAAACGTGCGGTTGTTTATGTTTTCTTTGGGTTCCAGCAGACCTTTTGAGGCCCACAAAAATTGAATGCATTAATAGAAAATTTTTTTTATCATAAGACTATTCTCACGTGCAATTCTACTTTTTTTCTCTCTTTATTTCAATTTGTAAACTATTAATATTAATTCATTAAGGGTTATTGTGTATATTTCACAAGATGAATCATAACTCATTCTCTCTACCAGTTTACCCTCTAAAATGTAAGAAGACAATTTCGTTATCGAGAGTCTGATGACTTCAGATGCAAATATCTAACTGTCATAAAGAAACAAATCTTGAGTTAATTACATTTTATATTAAAAATAAAAATCACCTTATGACAAAATTATATATTTCATCAAATATGATTAAGGTGTCATTCTTTCTTAATATGATTATAAAGAATTGCTTGCTATTACCAAGAAATTATGAAGGTCTTGGAGTTAAAACTTAATTTTATAATCCTGATACAGTCTTATGTTCATTGAAAAACACAATTGTAAAATAGACTTAACTTTCACTGTATGAAAATAATAATAACTGAATGAAGTGAAACTAAGTGATTACAAGATTAAAATGCACAAACAATAAATACTTCTTTATTATAACTGCAATATTCTGGAAATTGTCATATGAACTGTTGGTTTCGCTACTCAACTCTTCGTTTATTTTATTGATGATCTCTTTCCATCTCCGTATCTTGTACACTCTTGGGGTTTTATCTGGGGTAAGAACGTCTATGACTATAGGGAAATGGTCACTGAAAAATGAATTTTCCTCCATTGTTTTATGGCATTGTGGAAATAAGTTAGAAGTACAAAATGATAGATCTATAATTGAAACTTTTCCTGCAGGAGAAATATATGTCGGAGTAGATAGGTTCAGGATGCATAAGATCGTGCTCGTTGCTCCAGTCGGCCAATTTTTGTCCCTCATGAGTGCTAGTTTCCCCTCCCAATAAGTCATGTTTGATATTGAAGTCTCCTAGAATTAGGCATTTATGTGTGTTATGTATTTTTGTATGTCTTGATATTCATTATGTTCAATTTTTCCTTTGGGTGAATAAATATTTAATATGTTGATAGTGTCGTTCCTATTAGTGATTTTCACTATCAATATTTCTGTTCCACTGCTGCTATATATGTTCTTATAAATTACTTTTGATGATGATGATTCCGTCACTGCAATCACTAGGCCGCCTCCGCTTCTATTTTCTCTGTCTTTTCTATAGAAGATTTTTTCTTTAGATTAAATACGTCTCTGGGTATAAGGAAAGTTTCTTATATAACTAATACATCTGCGGATATGAATGGTTCAAACTTAAATATGTCTATTTTGTTGGAAACGCTCCTCGCATTCCACTGTACAATTTTCATTTTGAAAAAGTGTTAATAAACTGAAGATGTATAGCACTTATATAGAATTGATATAAGAACTTTTTATTTGAAATCCCTTCATATATGAAAATATAATTAATTGGGTTAAAAATAGGTAACTCTAATCATCCAATAGAGAAATCTGAGAGATCAATCTCTCTCTTTGTTTCATATTGCTGGTAGTTCATATGGTCTGATTTTGAGGTTTTGGTATTTTTCATTATATTTGATTTTTTCATCCTTTCTCTTTCAGGGGAGATTGGTGCGGTCAATTTAGAAGTCGTTTCATTCATTTCAGTGAAGATGGTTTCATTGATTTTATTCACTGTGGAGTCTAATGATTTTTTAAACATATTACAAACTTTAGTTAGTTGTTGTTCTATGATCTTTTCGATTAATGTTATCAATTTAAGGACCAATTTATCAAAGATCCCTTGCATCCATTCTATATATGGACTGGCTTTAGGCATGGAAACCTTCTTTGCGAATAAAGTGTTTTTGTTTGCGAATCGCCTTCTGGATTTGCTTAGTGTCAAATTATTTTCTGCCTTAAATTTGAGTATTTCTTTTTCTTTTGCCATGGTTGGGCACTCATTATAATCCGCTTTATGCCAGCCTGTACAATTGGAGCATCTCATTTGGTTATATTTCTCCATGTTTTTTGTCACCACAGTGTACGCACAATACTTCATAAGGGCATTTGTTAGAGTTTTGAGTGAATTTGAAACACTTACCACATTGGCGAGGTCTGTCAATGAATAGCTTCACACTGTGGTTAGTAAAGAACAGCTTTATTTCTTTTGGTATCTTTATTCCCGGGATAGATACCAGAACTGGAGACACTTCACGGTTTTTCTTATTGAATCTTCTAAATTCTAAGATTGGGATTTCATTTTCAGTGCTTAGCTCCTTTGCAATCTCTTTTAGTGGAGTTTCCGTTGGAATATTAAATAGCAGAAACCTGGTGGAGATGCTTTCTCATAGGATTTGGTAGTGTACCGGTACCCCCTGTAACTCTTTGATATTTAATATTTCTGTAGCTATTTCCATGTCTTGCGTTGTCATTAGTAATCGACCGTCTCTTGTTATTATCTTGTTAGAAATCTTTTTGAAGTTTTTATCTTTATTATCAGTTCGTTTTTCAATTTCCGGGGTTTATTTTTCGGAATTGACCTTCCATTGTTGGCTTTTAGGAATATGTTGAATGTGTTTGCTCCATTTTCTTTTGCAGCTAAGAGACAGCTCATATCATTTTCTGCGGTCCTAAGGAAGTTAGCTCCGTAAATGCTTTCTTCTGCCATGTTTAAATCCATGTTGTTTAGATCTTCATTTTGTAGAATATCCAATACTTGAATTTTAGAGGAAGCCAGACTTATGGGTTCTGCATTCAGTATATGCTTCTATTCCGCCGAACAGGCAATAAGTTTTCGCTCAACTTGAGCTGAAGAGGAAATAAATTTTATTTCCCTATATATAATATTAAAATATGATTCTAATGAAAAACTTAAAAAAAAAAAAAAAAAAAAAAAAAAAAAAACTGAATTAATTGGTTTTTAATCAGCCGGCAACTCACGTTTTAACTTAAAAATGAAAACTGGACGACAAATTTTTCACCCTACCTTTTTTCTGATGAAATTTGTCGGGAATATTTATATTGGAGGGCACACATATTTGTGATGAAAGCTTTTTCCTTGCTAATGCCAACAAAAAGGAAATATAGATGAAAGTTAGCTAGCATCAACTTGCACTCTTTAGAATGAGAATTTCAGCTAGTAATCTCATTCCTGATTTAAAGTTTTGTAGTTGTAAAGCATTTTATTTTTCACATAAGAGGATTTTTCACCTTATTTTTTCTTCTAATTTAACTTCGCATCTTGGTATCCTTTTCAAGATCCAAATTTGTTAATAAATGCAATCATTTTAAAAATGAATAACCAACAGAACCAACAAACAAAATAAATTTTATTAGATTTAATCGGAATATCAGATAATATTTAGTTTAGTATTGGATAATTTCATAATTATTGGCCGGGACCGACAAAGGCGAATTCAACGGATTGTTCTTTTCTTAGAACAATAGTCATGAATCACCAGATATCTTAGAATGGTGAGTAGAATACTCCACACAATTTATAACCGGAGATCAAGTCAACAGAATCAACGATTTGTTGGTTGGGTTTCATGGCGCAAGGTCCAAGAATGGACATATTGCGCCAAAAGAAGTTCTTTAAAAAGACATTATTCATTCATTTATTTGTTATTGGTTTTTTAAAAAAACCCAAACAATATTAAAATCTATATAATTGTACTTAAAAAACAAAAAATATATATTGTGCAAAATTTAAATTATAAATTAAATAAAATATAAAAATAACTATTGCGCTCAAATAAGTGAACACATTTCTGTGGGGTGGTTACCCCAGCAAATCAAACATGGTTCAAAGGTCTTTTTTGAAAATTTTAAAATGGTTAAGATTAAAATATGAAACACTGTGTAAGGTTCATCATATGCTCCACAACCAGGATTTAATTCGTGTTGAAATAATAGTCGATGTGTAAAACGTGTGTGTCCGAGACGAAGGTGAGTCAATCTAACATCAGCACTTCGTAACGGTAAATCTGATAATGAAGTGAGGGATGGGAAAAAGGTATGTAGTTTAACGGCAACCTGTAAGTTCCACGATTCCTGCCAAAGATTATATGTAAAGCTTTCTATAACCTTTTTCACATCTACCAGAATCACGGAAGGGCGTGATGGAACATTGAGATATGCACATCGTGATATAGCATGAGTTCCGGATTGGACATCTGGCTGCAGCAACAGTGTGCATCATCAACATAGCATGGAGTGCTGGTAACACAAGTGGTTTGTTTGGTTTGTTTGTCGCTCTATGGTCATTTTTTTGCACACGAGGATTAATTAGACTGGCACCTACGGCTTAAAGTGGATTCTGAACCACTACAAGCATCCATGCCCAAGGTGTGATTAGAACCCACGAACTGGTAACACAAGTGAGCGGACAACTGATTCTCACAGTTCCTTACCAGTGATAAGGTGATCGAGCATAAACCAGAGCCGGTTGTCCTGAGTACATTCTGATGTTAAATATTTAAAGATGAAATAAAAGACCCACTCCACAGTGAATGAAATAAATGAAACCGTCTTGACTAAAATGAATGAAACGACTTCTAAATTGACTGCACCAATCTCTCTTGAAAGTGAAAGGAAGAAAAAAATCAAAGATAATAAAAAATCCCAAATCCTCAAAATCAGACCAGATGGACTGCCAGCAATATGAAACAGAGATAGAGATTGATCTCTCAGATTTCTCAGTTCGATGATTAGAGTTACCTACTTTTAACCCATTTAATTATATTTTCATATTTGAAGGGATTTCAAATAAAAATTCTTATATCAGTTCTATATAAGTGCTATACATCTTCAGCTTATTAACACTTTTCAAAATGAAAATTGTACAGTGGAATGCGAGGAGTGTTACCAACAAAATAGACATATTTAAGTTAGAACCATTCATATCCGCAGATGTATTAGTTATACAAGAAACTTTCCTTGGACCCAGAGACTTATTTAATCTAAAGAAAATAATCATCAATAGAAAAGACAGAGGAAATAGAAGCGGAGGTGGCCTAGCGATTGCAGTGACAGAATCATCATCATCATCAAAAGTAACCTATAAGAACATATATAGCAGCAGTGAAACAGAAGTATTGATAGTGAAAATAACTAATAGGAACGACACTATCAACATATTAAATATATATTCACCCAAAGGAAAAATTGAGCATAATAAATATCAAGACATACAAAAATACAAAACACATAAATGCCTAATTTTAGGGGACTTCAATATCAAACATGACTCATGGAGTGGGTAAAATAGCACTCATGAGAGACAAAAATTGGCCGACTGAATCAACGAACACGATCTTATGCATCCTGAACCTATCTACACCGACACATATTTCTCCTGCAGGAAAATTTTCAATTATAGATCTATCATTTTGTACTTCTAATTTATTTCCACAATGCCATATAGCAATAGAAGAAGATTCATTTTTCAGTGACCATTTCCCTATAGTCATAGACGTTCTTACCCCAGATCAAACCCCAAGAGTTTACAGGATACGGAGAAGGAAAGAGATCATCAATCAAATAAACGAAGAGTTGAGTAGCGAAACCAACAGTTCATATGACAATTTCCAGAATATTGCAGTTAAGGCCATAGAAGACAACAGCCATGAGCAGAAAATACTTGAAAAGCTGTACCTTCCATGGTGGAATAATTTATATAGTAAATTTTCATTTCTAAAAAAAGTATATCGAAAGAAATCAAGAAATACCTTTAAAAACAAGAATTGGATTTTGTGCAAAAAATTTTCTGCAAAATTAAGACGCATCATAAAATCCTCTAAAACCAAATATTGGGATGATGTCTGCAAGAAGCAGCAAGACCCGTACCTACTTTTCCGCATATTTAACTCAGTGAATCGTCGATACAGAGATATCCAAAATTTTCAACAAAAAATTTGACCTTCCATTGAAAAAATGATCACTAAAAATGCATTATTTTTATGTTTTTAAGCTTTTTTTTTTTTAAAATAAAAATTGAGTTTTTTAAGCTGTTTTATTACAAAAATTTGTGTTTTTTGGATATTTAAATGATTTTTTTTAATAAGAAAGGCCAGGTTTTTGTAAGTTTCTGAAAATATAAAATAAAAGCCATTGCATGTTTTTTTTTTTTTAAAGAAAATATATTTTTCTATATGCAAGAAAGGTTTTAATTTATTTGATTGTCCATCACTACCAATTGATAATTTAACACGATCGTTTCTTTTACCATATATAAAACATGTAACAGATTCGGTATCAGTTAATAAAGGTCTAGTAAATATAAATTCATCTCCGATTTGTAATTGTATTAAAGAACTATGTGTACGATTTTCATATTTCAAAAAAATTGTTATTTTCATATGCATATTGGTTACTAGTTTTAAATCAGGTTCTAGTAGTTTAGAGCTCATTAAATTGAATTCTACAGGTCTAAAACCTCCTGTATAATATTTTGCATATTTCTCTTTAATAGTGGCATAAAAATTTTGAGAATCGACATATTCTTTTGTTGCGGAATCTTTATTTATAATAGGATTTGCAACGTTTGAAAGTCTTATATTTCCAAAATTATTCACACCATTTTTAATTAAAGAAGGTATATATAATCCACCATTATCTCTTATTAATATGTTATCACTCTTTTTATTATTGATGAGTGTTTTTTTCTGTCTACAAAATATATACTACACATATCGTATTGATCTGTAGGAGTTGGAATATTAATTATTTTTTTGTTATTAGCACCAAAAGCATTTTCTTTCAAAACTAAAGCATTGTTTTCAAAGTAATGTTTATTAACAGCATTTTTTTCGTTTACAGGATCTTTTATATTGCCAATTATTTTATCTTTAGCATCAAAACTATCTTAAACTGAATGTATTAAACTTTTCTGTTCTAATTCTTGTACAATTTTATTCACATAATTCATATTAGCTGTATCATATAAATCTTTTGGATCTGACACATTTGAAACTCTTTTATGTTTTGCATTATAGTTATCATTTTGCGAATGAATAAGAGAAGTATCGGATAAATTTCTAACATCATTTTTTAAATTGTTCATGAATTCTATTTACATAAGATTTTGTAGCTGAATCATTAAATAATTTTGGTTCATTTACATTTCTTAAATTCTTTTTTCTTCTATATCGTAATTTCCATCGTTTGTTAATTTAAATCCTACACCTGGAGGACGTGGAAGTCCTTCTTTTATTTCATCATCAAACAAAGGATAATAAGCTGTCATTTATAATTGTAATAAACTCATTATGATTTCAATGTTTTAATCATAGTTATTTCTTCAGATTTCATATTCATAGAGCATTTGTTTCTTTCTATCAAAATGAAGTAGAAAAAGTAATTTTCGGTAGTATTATTTTTTAACCTCCAATTAAATTCAATCATTAAATTATTCAGGTTTGTGTAATTTTCATGGTTTTCTAGATTAAAACAAATTATAGTATATTTACTAAAGATTGATGTGCTTAAGATGATGAATAATCAGATGTGAAATTTATCAATCCTAATAATTGATTCATGATTGCTTTATAGTTAATAGTAGATACAATTTCAGTATTTCCTGTTGTTAATCTGCTCGAATTAATTAAACCACCACCACCATTTACAAAAGTAATATTTTCGTTATTTATATTGCTTCCATCACCTTTTACAATTTTAATTTCTTGTGTGTGTGTGTTGCATATAACATTCAGAATATAATATATCAGCATTTGTATCATTTATATTGAAACTACATGTAGCATTTTCATATGGATTGCTTTTATCTCTATTCTCATGTTTAATTTCTCTATTTTCAAAGCTTTCAATTTCGTTATTATAATAATAACTGGTATCACTCAAATCATAAATTTTGTTCATTTATTTAGGATAAAAAATTTTCAATCCTGTACCATGATCTTTCTTTTTTGATAAAATCTCATTTAATTTTTCTGTTATGAAATCTTTAGATTTTTCTTCTATAATAGGTTTAGCTTTTTCTATTAAATTAGTAAAACAACTTCTTCCTTCTATTTTTTTACTCTTTATGTACAATCTGTGTTTATTCATTTATTTAGCTATAAATCTATACTGTACTTCTTGTCTATTTAAATCAATTAGTTCACCTCGATGATTTGTAACTTTCATTCTAATTCTATGTATGGAATCAGATTTAACTGGGAAAATATAGGTTTTTGAAATTCTTAAGAATATAAACTTCCAAGAGGATTTGTAGCTGTAAATGAGTAAATCACATCAGATTGAAAGTGATTTATATAAACACCATTTACTATATCGCAATGAATATAAATATTATCATTTCTATTAGCTATATCTGCTACATATTTACCTTCTTGTTCTGCATCTTCATATATTTTTTATTCGAATCCTAAAATTTTGTACAATTAACTTTTTGATAAATCAATTTTATAATGATCTTTAAATTTAATTGCAAATCTTTGTCTTTCTTCTATAATTCCAAATAATATTGGAGGATCATTTCCAAAGTATTTAACCAAGTAACGATTCAAACCTTTTATACTGTAATGACCATTTGGAACAGTAAAATCTATCCATTTCTTACCCTCAAAATATGAAGATTTATTATTTTTGTCTGTAATATTATTCCAAATAATGTACATAGAAAATGACTGAAGAGCTATTTCCTTAAAATTAAAAGGGTTGGAATATTCAATTGTAAAATCTTCTAATTTACTAGCATTTTTAAAATCTAAAATGACGTACCTCATTTATTTATAAGTAACAATTTTCTCATTGGAAATACTAGGTTCTTGAGTAAATGAATATAATACATCAATAGGGGATTTACCTTTATTTATTTCAGTTATGTATTTCATACAATATAAACCACATTTTATAGATGTAGGTTGTTGTAAAAAACTAGAATTATAACGAATTTCTTTTCCTGAAAGATTTTAAATAATTGACTATATTTTTAGGAAGAAAATCATTTTTTATTTTTTTCAAATTCATATTCTCCAAAGGGATCTAAATATTCTACAAAATTATATATTGTGTGTGGATCATTATAATAACAAACCCAGTGAGTTCCAATACCTGTAGATACATCTAAATTAATAATTCAGTTTTCAAATTTTCTTATATTTTTAGGTAGCATATCTTTAGTAAATGTACCTCTAAATCCTTTTTCATTTTTCTTCTATTATTTTGTTGGATATTCCGAGGGAAGATAAACTCCCTTTCCACAACGTTTTTTTTTATTACCAGATCCTGAAATTTTATCTAATATTTTTTTAGTACCCCATCCGGCTGCACCACTAGCAGCTCCAAGACCTAAAGATGTTCGAATAGGAATCAGGAATGGTGTAAAAATCTTCCAGTTTTTGGTAACTGAGTTTTACTAATTGTAATTCTTTTACCTTTTGCAATTTGATTGATTTGTGTATTGGTAAGATGTAAATCATAATTACAAGTTTTACTTTTATCTATTTGCAATGAAACTTATTCTCCTTTTTTATATCCAGATTTTAATTTTGAAATTTTGATTATCACTCAAATAAACTTATTATTACACATACTTATTTATTTTTATAATATTCTTTTGCATAATCATTTGTTAATGTTCCTTCATTTAAAAGTTTATCTAGAATAATAATTATTTGATTATATAATTTTTTAGATTTGGAGCCTTTGCATATTTTATTTGTCAATTCATCTAATTTGTTTATACCACTGCCTATATATTCATTTCCTGCTTTAAGAGTATTCAATGCTTTTATATACATTTTTAATCTATTCATGTTAGAATCGGCTTCATTTATTTTATCTTGCATATTTCGTTTTTTCTTCTCACTAGTTACATAATTTCTGTTTTTAGTTAAATTTCCTTTAAGTCTTTTTTAATCATCTTGTTTAGATTTTGCTATACTAATTATTTCACCTAACTCTTCATCTGTTTCATTTAATAGCTCAGAAGGCAATTCTAATCCTGTTAAGAATTTTTAAGTAAATCAAAATCTAAATCTTTATTAAAATTCAACCTTATTATTTCTTCAGCTTTATCCATTAAATTTCCAGCATCTGAAGAATAGTCCAAATCTTAGATGATTCATGTTGAAGTGAAAAAGGCACATTACCTGTTAAATCTTTTATAGCATATTGAATATTTCAAGAATTTTTTTTCTTGATATTTCCTGGTCTTGTAATTTTTTAATTACTGGTTTATGAAATTCTCTTAATGATTTTTCAAAATCTAAATCAGATTCAAGTTAAAATTCATTATTTTTTCTTTTTTTCAGATTGTAATTTTATTAATTCTAACTCATTTCTAATCTGTTGCTTTAATTTTTTATTTTTTCACTTTCAATAATATCCATTTATTTATTAGTAAATAATTTTCTACTACAAGTAGATTATTTTTACAACGAGTAGATTATATTTTACTCCCAGTAAGTCACTTTTACTCCGAGTAAATATTTTAAAAATAAATAAATGATAAAAATGAAACATTATAAGGAACCTGAAGAATTTACATATTAAAATCAAAATCCTTCATAACTAAAACATCCTTTTAGACTTTTAATTGTAGGCAGATCAGGATCAGAAAAAAACTAATTTGCTTGTTAATTTAATTCATGATAATTTGAAATTTGATGGTTTGTATGTGCTAAAGATATTTATGAACCAAAACATATTACACTGCAAGAAAATTTTACTATGTTTGATGATATAGAAAGAGAAGATATCATAAAGTGTAAGAACATAAAGAGAAAAGAATTATTGTTGGAATTCTTTAATAAATATAAAAAAGAACAAGTATTATTTTGTTCTGATTCGAAAGAATTCATAAAAGTAGATGATTTTGATCCATGTATGAAAAATGCAGTAATTTTTGATGATTGTATAACTGAAAAAGATCAAAGCGATATAGCTGAATTGTTTATCAGGGGAAGAAAGAAAAATGCATCCATTATTTATCTCCGTCAATCATATTATTCTACTGCTATTAATATAAGAAAGAATTGTAATTATTTTATTTTATTTAGTTTACAGCCAAGAGAAATCCATCAGATTATTAGAGAAATTGATGGAAATCTTAGTAATGAAGAATTTAAGAAATTATACAAGAGAAAGCAATTCAAAAACGTTTTAATTTTTTTACATTGGATTTAGTAAAACTAAGTATGAGATATAGAAGAAATTTTGAGCCTTTATAAATGGAAGAATATTTGGAAAGGGGTTTTTATGTATCGAAAGTCTTATCAATTGATGAATAAATTGAGTGTTTCATTATCAGTTAGTAAGTTTTTATTCAGCGCACCTGGTTTATCTGGATTTGTTTTTCTTCCCTTATCAGCATTGAGTGTAACAGCGGGTGTCATTGAAATAATTGATAAGTCTTTAAATATCTCTACTAAAAGAGTGAATACAAACAAGCTTATAAACTTTATAAGCAGTTATTAAATTTATTGAAATCAAATAGTTTGACTAAACAAGAAGTGTATATGAGAGAAGATGAATATATTCAAAACTTACAATATTTTCCTATAGGAAAATATATAAAGGAAACTCAATTAAATGGTTATAAGTATGTTGATAAATAATTTTATATCTAAATAAATGTGTAATAAACAGAACTGCAAATGTAAAAATGGAAAAGGGGCTATTAATAAATCTATTAATAATTTACCATTTGAAATGCATCTACCTGGACATTCATTTACGGGACCTGGAACTCAATTACTACATGAAAAAACAAGATTAAATCCAGATTTATTATACAAAGAATGGAGCAAATTAATTAACAGAGTTGATGAAACTGCATATAGACACGATATTTGTTGTTTAAAAAATAAAGATTCTAAAAGAAGTAATGAAATATGTGATATAAATATGTTAAAAGAATTAGATGAAATCCCAATCCTACAATTCGTGAAAGATTAGAAATAGGAATTGTTAAACCAATCATTAAAGCAAAAAAGACATTTGGAATGGGTTCACTTATTTACTGCTTAAAATGTAAAACTCATACAGATAGTAAAAATGTTATAACAACTACATCCAAAAATGGAAAACCTATGATGAAAGGAATTTGTGTCAATTGTAATTCAAAGAAAAGTGTTTTTTTTTTTTTAATGACACTTTAAAAGATGTATATTATGATACTTTAAAAGGATATTGTGGTATCAATGAGTTAAAAAGAAAAACGAAATTTACTCAAAAATATATCAAATCACTGATAAAAATCACTGATCTGATCACAAAAAGAAATCACTGATTTTTTCGTACTCAAGATGTATATACAAGACATAAACCAATTAATAGAAAATTTAAAAGAAGAAAGATTTATGTATCTCATATTGATGATCAATGGCAAGCAGATTTATTATTCATAAAACCTTTTAGTAAATATAATGATGGTATCAATTACATATTAACTGTTATAGATACATTTAGTAAATATGCATGGGCTGTTCCAATTAAAAGAAAAACAGGTGAAGAGGTATCAAATACTTTTAGAAAGACATTCAAAGGAAGAAAACCATTAAATATTCAATCTGATTATGGTTTGCAGTTCTTATCTTCTTTAACACAAAAAATGTTTTCAGAAAATAATATTCAGTGGTTTGATAATAATAATACAGAAATAAAATGCTCAGTATTTGAACGATTCAATAGAACTTTGAATGTAAAAATAAGAAACTTTTTAGTAGCTAATAATACAAGAAGGTATATAGATGTATTAGACAAATTAGTTTACAATTATAACTCTTATCATAGATCTATTAAAATGACACCAACAGAAGCAAGTAAAAAAGAAAATGAAAATTTTGTACATAATAATTTGTATGTTAAAAAGATAAAGAAAAAACCAAAATTTAAAGAAGCGCTCGATCTCAAGACTAATTCATGCTATTCTCTTATTTTAACCACTATATTAACTGAGACCTGTGAGACTTACTTTTTTTTGGGTTTATGGAATAACTTTATCTAATAAACTTTGTTCTCATAACTGATAACATGAATAGTGCTTCCATCTATATTTTAAAATTAGAAAATGTATAAATGGATGATTTTATTGAAGATGAAAAAATACATTATTCTAGTGATGAAGAAAATAATATTTCTGCACCAAATGAATATTTAAAAGGTTTTAAAAATATTCAAAAGAAAGATATTACTTATGACAGTTCAGAAGATGAAAATTATTATAATATAAATATTCAATAATTTTTGAAACAGAGATATGTAAGTGGGATAAATTTTTTCAAACAATTAAAAAGAAAACATAATTTAAATTTTACATTATAAGCTGATGAAATGTTTTACAAATATTTAGATTTTAATTATTACAAAAAAAAACTATAAAATATTTGTATATTATGAAAAAGATTTGGGAACATTTTGGAATAGAAAATAATTTAAAAAATAAAAATGACTGGAATGAGTTTTTAGCATTTTTAAATAATTAGAAATTTCTTATTTTATAGATAGTCCCAAACTAGAGCTACTTAAAAATTATTCAAAACATAATTAATATAAAATATTTCTACTTAAAAATTGCTTAAGAAGAAGAAATGAAATAACAATAATTTTAAGGACCCCGTGAAATACGGCGTCATTAAAATTAATAATTTTAATAATAATTTTTAAATTAAAAATTTTAATATCATTAAAATTAATGTTTTTATCAGAATTGCAATTTCCATTAAAAAAAAAATAAACCATAATAAATGGATATGATTTGTAGAGATTTTAAAATAAAAAAGAATGAAGAAGAATTTTATATGTATATAAAGAAAAGAATGACTCGTTGTATTTCATGTACTAAAGCAGAATATTCACAACGTGTGTTGTGTGAATGTGGAGACTATTGTACTAAATGGCATAAAGCTAGACATCAAAAATAAAATAAACATATAAGATTATTAGTAGCTGTTATAGCTACTACTGAATTCTTAGATATTCAAATTAATATTTACTGTAGAAAAAACTGTAATTAAAGTTTATATTCTGGAGAAAATAAATCTACATGTATTTATATATACAAGATTCAAAATCATTTTAATGATTACTTCTATTACAAGATTTTTAGGTAAAGATCATTATTGTAATTAATGTAAAATAAGATATAAGAAAATTAATCGTCACAAATGTCCTTTGAAATGTAATAGATGTTTTGTTCAAAATTCTGATTGTAAAGGAGATGAAATATTTTGCAATGAATGCAATAGAAAATTTATAGGTAAAGAATGTTGTGAAAATCACAAAACGAAAGATGGTAAAGGTTACAGTGCTTGTAAAATATTATGGAAATGTTTAAAGTGTCAAAGAAATATAAATAGTTTAGAAAGAAAACGTAAAGATCATAAATGTGGTGAACTGAGATGAAAAAATTGTTGGAGATGCGTAATGAATAATCATAAATGCTTTATGAAACAAAAGAGTTCAAAAGGAAGTTGGTGTAAACAGAAGTGTCCTACTTTCATACGAGATCAAAAAGATTGGTGTGAAAAGTGTAAATTTGATTACACTGAAAAAAACATACATTCTTTGACCTTGAAACAATTCAAGAAACTGGAATTCATGAAGTTAATCTATTAATATGTCATGATTATGAAGGTAAAGAGAAAATTTTTAAAAATGAAAATGAATTTTGTTGTTGGTTATTTAAACATAATCATTATGGATATACATGTTTATCTCATTGTGGAAAAGGACTTGATTTTCAATTTTTAGCTAAATATTGTTTCAAAAATAACATCAAAGTATTTACTGTATACCCCCCCCCCCAAAGTTAATAAATTAACTTACATGCATTTGCCTGCTTACAATATAAGATTTATTGATTGTATAAATTTCACAATGATATCACTTAAAAAATTTCCAAAAACGTTTGGATTAACTGAATTAGCTAAAGGATACTTTCCACATCTTTTTAATTCCAAAAATAATCAAAATTATGTTGGTAAATATCCTGATAAATACTAATATGGATATGATACAATGATTTCTAATGAAAGAAATAATTTTAATAAATGGTATAACTCTGTTAAAAATGAAGCATTTGATTTTCAAAAAGAATTTATAAAGTATTGTAGATCAGATGTAGATATTTTAAGAAAAGGATGCTTGGAATTGAGAAGATTATTTTTAGAAACTGTTAATGTAGATCCTTTTAAATATGTAACATTAGCAGGTGTATGTATGGGTATTTACAGAGAGATAAATTCTTGAAAAAAAAAGATACTATAGTTATTGATAATGATACAATTAATAAAGATCAATATAAAAAAATCAATTGCTTGGTTAGATTATATTTTAAAAAAGGAAAATATTAAAATTCAACATGCTTTAAATGGAGGAGAGAAAAAATTGAAATTAGGAAATAAAACTTATGAAGTTGATGGATTTCATGAAAATACAGTTTTTCAATTCCATGGCTGTTATTGGCATGGATGTAAAAATTATTTTTCTGGTACACAAATAAATCTTAAAAATCAAATGTTGATGAAAGATTTATATGAAAGAACTAAAAAGATCAATAAGAAAATAATGAAAGAAGGATATGAATTAATAACTATATGGGAATGGTGCTTTTGACAGTAATAAAGATATGAAAAAATACATGAAAAAAGAATGGAAAAGAGATTTCATAGAACCTTTAAATCCTAGAGATGCTTTTTATGGTGGTAGATGTGAACCTACTAGATTAAAATATGAATTTAAAACGAATGAAAAGGAAGATACCTAGATGTAACTTCTTTATATCCAACAGTTAATTACTTTGATTATTATCCAGTTGGTCATCCTGATAAAATATTTAACCCTGAAAAATATAATAAAATTTGGTAAGATTTAATAAAATGTAAAGTACTACCTCCTCGGAAATTATATAATCCTGTACTACCTTATAAAGGAGAAAAACTGTTGTTTTCACTATGCAGATCATGTTCTGAAACCCTTCATTGTAAACACTTCAAATCGTCTCTTGATAAGAAGAAATGTAAAGATTGTTACGTTATCAGAAATTCAGAATGTAAACACAGCGATCATTAAGGATGTTTTATAGGTTCTTGGACTACAGATGAGATGAAATTAGCTATTAAAAAGGATATAAAATAATGAATATTTATGAAATATGGAACTTTGAAAATAAATCAAATGAATTATTCAAAGAATACGTAAAACTGTTTTTAAAAATTAAACTCGAAACATTTGATAAATGGAAAAATAATTTTAAATATGAAAAGGAATATAAGAAGATAGTTAGGTATAAAAGAGAAATTAGGTATAAAATTGAAAAACATAGAAGAAAATCCAGGTTTGAGATTTATAGCTAAAATATGTTTGAACTCTTTATGAGGAAAGTTTGTACAGCGAAAAAATATGAAACAAACTGAATACGTAATGGAGATTGAAGATTTCTATAGAATTATTCTAGATGATATAATAAAAGATTCAAAAATGGTATTTATGAATGATGATTGCGGAAAAATGAGTTACAAAATGAAATAACAATATGAGAAAAATAACTTTAACACAAATATTTATATAGCAGCATTTACAACCAGTTCTGCTAGAATACAATTATATAAAATGTTAAATAAATTAAAAGAAAAAGTTATATATATTGATACAGATAGCGTTGTTTATATAGATGATGGAACCAAAAATATTGAAACAGGATGTATGTTAGGAGATTGGACAGATGAACTTGGAAATGATAAATATATAAAACATTTGATATCTGGAGCTAGTAAAGATTATGGAAATATATTAAATGATGGATCTGCACATGGAAAAGTAAAAGGATTTAAAATGACTTATCAGAGTGAAACAATGTTACATTTTGATAACCGAATGAGAATAATTACAGGTGAAACTGATTGTATAAATGTTGAAATTAACCAATTTAAAGTACAAAAAAATAGAGATATTTCAAGTACTAAATCAAATAAGAGATATATGTTTGGATTTGATAAACGTAGAATCTTGGATGATTATAACACAGTTCCCTTTGGATATTAATATCTTCAATATTTTATATCTTTAATATTTTATATCTTCAAAATTTTTTATTCTTAATTTTTAAAATTATTAGAAAAGCTTTATAAAGATGTATTTAAAATAAAATGACTTATATATCATTGATATTCAATATTCAAGGATTTATCCTTCCAGATAAAAAAAAATTATTAGAGAAATTAGCTGGACACATTTAACAGAGCCAATTTCTGAAACAATTCAAGTATTTACACCAAATTGTGCGTTAAAAGAACAAGAAATGAAAATTGTTCGTAAATGCACTTATGAAATTCACGGTCTAAGATTTAAAAGATATTCAGATGATAAAAGTTTATGGATTAGTAATGAAAATGTTAAAAATTATATTCAATATTTATATGACGAATATGGTGGTAGATTTGCTTATAAAGGAGGAATAATTGGAAAAGAAATATTTGAAGAATTTACCAACCGTCGATATTGATACACCTAAATGTCCTAGAATATTAGGTCCTATGTGCACTCGATATAAATGTTGTCAGTATAAGAAATAAATTTAAAAAAAAATAGTTTGTAATAAATGGAAGAAATAAAATACTTAGATATTAGTGAAGAAATAATAGAGAATTCAAAATTTATTAACGAGCTAATTGAAATCAATAAAATACATGACAGATATGGAATTGAAGATTTAATAATGAAATACATTGATCAAATAAGAGAATTAATTTTAAAAGTGGAAAGTAAGGATGTAAGAGAAAAAGCACTTGTGTGTGTGTGTGAGCTAGTAGATGAAACATCTTATTACATTATGATTAAATATCTTCAGAAAATATTTTTGAAAATGTAAAATCATTCAATAAAATGAAATATCATAAATGGAAAAATTTAACTACTTCAAAAAGAATATATATCCTGAAAATTTTAATTTAAGAGATTTAGAAGTTGGAAAATACAATTTGATATCTTTGAAAAAAATCGAAACAAAATTTGGATCTTCATTAATTGCAAAACTAGAAGTAAGCGATAATGAAAAAGAATTTTACTTAAGTTCTTGCCATGCTGATTTATCTGAAAGAGCAATTAAAAAAATAAATAAAAATAACTATCGATTCAATTACAAAGGTAAGATAAATGATAAATATTATGATTACGAGTTGGAAAAAGTTTAAATCTTTATCTTAAAAAAAAAAATAAATAAAAAAAAAAATAAAAAAATAAAAAAAAACATACAATGGCTTTTATCTTATATTTTCAAAAATTTACAAAAACCTTGCATTTCTTATAAAAAAATTCGTTTAAATATCCAAAAAACAAAAATTTTTGTAATAAAACAGCTTAAAAAACTCAATTTTTAGCGAAAAAAAAAAAGCTCAAAAACATAAAAATAATGCTTTTTTTTAGTGATAATTTTTTCAATGGAAGGTCAAATTTTTTTGTTGAAATTTTAAAGTTAAAAAAAAAATCTATTTTTTTTAATCAAAAACAGGTTAAAAACACTAAAAACACTGTATATTTTAGTGAAAAAGACGTCATTTTTTAGTGAAAAACACACTTTTTTGTTTAAATTTTAAAAATAAAAAATGCTTTGTTTTTGCAAATTTTTATCAAAAAACAGCTATAAACTTGCAAAATAGGTCTTATTTTGCAAAAAATATTGCATTTTTAGAGTGTCCTCAAGCCCCCCTCCCCATATACAACTGGTATGAAATATACGAATAAAAATAATTTTATCTAGCATAATTGTGTAATTAATATCATTCGGTATAACAATTAACTAGTGTATTAAAAATTAGTCAAAATTAAAATACATGGATATTCAGTATCAATAAAATCTTTTAAAGAACTGGTAAAGGGTTCATCACATTAAAAAAAAAAATTCAAATGAATAGACTGTTATTTGATAATTTTATCCTAATTGAAATATATTAATGTTGCAGGCAAATGAAATCTGCCAAGTATACATTTGTATTTTCATCAACCACTCTACATAAATTGAAAAACATGTGAAGACAAATAAAATAATTTGCAAAACCAAAAGAGATACAACTCATAGATTACATACTCAGATTTCAACAATCTCAGATTTAATGATTTTTGTTGTTGCATTATCATACTTCATTGTAAAATTTTGACATGAAATGTAATTTTCAATAAATCATAGTATTTAAGAAAAATTAAAATCACTTTCCTATTCAGCCAATTATTCAATGAGTCCATATATATTTTTGTTACTTTTTCTTATACTGTACATTCTTTATTTAAGATCCACGATTCTGGTATAAGGCGTTTTTGATTGCTCTCCAACGTTTTTGAATATGGTTGAACGGAATAAGTATGAACATTTAACAATGCAGCTAAGCTACGAGATTTGCGTCTTTATTTCACAATGAAAATCAAAATTCTACATGTATGCTGTTGTTACTTAGCCAAGCTCACTATGCCGTTGGCTATGCGAATTTAAGTCAGTAGGGTCTTCCAGAGCCCTACGAAGCTGAAAATGCAACTTTGCTATAAACTTCTCTTATAGATGGCGCCCCCTGAGTATCCATTCCCCCAATTTTGACATTGATTTGGGGGGGGTAGGAAGTTTTCTCCAGACTATTACAACCATGGTAAGTGTACAATGATCGACCACCAGACATTCGATTCCACAGATTTAACGATCACGTACATCGCTTGTACTTGGTGGGTCTTCGGCGGCATTGGGAATCGAACCTTGCCCTTCCGAGACGAAAGCCAATGGCCTAACCACTAAGCTAACATGACCCACGTTTCTTATTGAAATCTTTCTCAAAATAAAACTCTGAGGAGTTGGCCAGTACACAACTTGTATTATTCACTATGGATTCCATGAAATGTTAGCAAAGTACTATATTTTTTAAATTTATATACCAACAAGTTTAAAATATAGAAACTAAGTGAATTATAATTTTGTAAATTTAGTTATATCGTCTCTCTATACATAAAGAAACCATAAAACAATTTATTTGTAAAGTATTCGTACAACTAGAAGTCTTTTGATAGTCAATCTGAAATTTTTATTCATTTTGCTTACAAATAATGAAAATAAATTTAGGCATCTTGACTTTCTCTGTTTATTTGATGTTATAATTTCATACTTGCATTAAAATAAGCTCAGAAATTAATTTAAATTAGATTTTTTTATCACGACAAAAAATTTAATTAATGTATAGGTCACACTACTACCATCTTAAAACTTTAAGAAAATGCTTATATATTTCATATTTTAATGGATATAAAACGATAGTACAATAAAACTGTTAAAAATATAGGGAAATAATATATGAAATTAAACTATTTTAAATAAAATTATATTTATTCCATTTTTTCTTCTTATGTAAATTACAAGAAGATGGAATATTTTATATTTTACTAAAAGAAGAGCGAAAATACTTCTTAATTATTAACTTTTGGTGGAATATAGAATGGTCCCATTTTACCCAGCACACCTGTTTCCTAGTTTATGTCCGTTGCTAGAATCTACCGTGTTCACGTGCAAAGATTAAAACTAAATAAAAGTAATTTTATATTTGCTTGGTTTTTTGAGGATAACGTAACTCTCTCGCTCTCTCTCTTTCTCACACACACGCACACACTTAAAAACATAAACGTGAAGCGAAGGTGAAAAGCAAGAAAATATGAAATTTGTCATGAGTATGAATTCAACTTAAATAATTTAATCTTCCTTGTTTTAAAAAAAATTCTTTTAATTTATAAAAGAAAATATTTAACGAGAAGTTTGAATTTCAAGAAATTATGAAAGTGTATGAGTAATACGTGAAACATAAAAATAAGCGCATAAGTTTAACATAAAAATGCTATTTAAGACTTAATTCGCAGACATATCTCAAAGTTCAACTGAAAACAAAGTTATCAAGTGTAATGAGGTTAAAATGTTTCAATGATGTATTTGGAAACTCATTAAATTCAATGAAAAAGCTCAATCAGCTAGACAAGCAAAACAACACAAGATCTTAAAAAATTCAATGTTTAATTCATATTTCGGATTAAAAATTATCCTGTTGGTGCCTTGTGTGATCGATAATAAATGCAAACTGAACTGTCATTTTCTGTAACGTAAAATTCGACACAGAGTATTTTATTGTGTTACTCACAAATTCTTTAAAAATGTTTTTTTTTGATGAATCTAAAAAATAAAAAAAAAATAAATAAAGAGACTTAATTTTTTTTCTTGCTAAAAATATGAAATTAATTTAAGGCTTCATCTTATAATATTATTATTTTGCTTAAAAAAGTAATTAGAGTTTAATGGCAAAATAATTTTAATTTAATTATATATATATATATATATTATATATATATATATATATTAATAAAAGGGAAAAATATATAAAAGTACAATATTATAGAATATGAACTACAATACATCATGCAGGAAATCTAACCATCACAAAAGCAGCTAAAGAAAGATTTGCCAATATAAATGAGATAAAACAAGATTGAGGTAATGCGTAGTTTTTATAACTACAGAAGGGCCCCACCCAAGCATTGAAATTCTTACAAGAATCCTGAAAATATATACCTACATTTATACACTTCATTTTATACATAACTTAAGCTTAAATCCCCTTTAACACATTTTAATTTCAAATTTATTATATGTTTCTAAACCACTTTAGCTTTTTGAATTTAATTACTCCCGGTATTTTTATTCTAATTTCAAATTTACCTTTGGTAACCCTCCTATTATTTTAATATATAAATTCAACCTGATTTATTGATTTTAGTATTATGTATTTTTTTTCTACTGTATGTATGCTTCTTCTATTGTGAGTAATTTTACTTTTCTGCATATATATTTATATTTTTTGAAATTAAGTGTATCTTTAATTTTTTCTTTTAATACGAACACTCTTCGGGGGAATTGTTCGAAGATATTTAGACATTCGTCCTTCGTGTATGTCAGAAATGGGTGTTAATTTTCATATCTGGCTGTCTGTAAATTTTAATCTCTACAGTTAAAACATTTTACATCTATGAAACAAAATATTTCATAAATGCTATCACGAAATATCTGTGATTCCATGAAAAATTAATTTTTAAATAAGGAATTTTTTTGCGTTTCTTTTGATTGTAAATTACACTGCTGTCTACCCAAATTGCAACAACAAGAAAAACAAGGGATGTCACAACAAAATTTGTTTAGTAGATAACATATTGGACAAGTATAAAATCATTAAATTAATAAACTTCTGTAAAGTATGGCTCCTTAAAAAATCAGTAGCCTGAGCAGCCGCCATTATTGGAGATCACCGCTGCCACACGCCTCGGCATTTATTCTAAGAGTTCTTGGGGTACAGGAAACTCAGCAGCTTCCACACGTTGCCAATGTTGATCTGGTATGGCATCTTGGGATGTAATGTGGGTCAATCGTTGAGCAATAATGTGCATGTTTTATATCGGTGAAGGATCCGCAGAACGAGGTGGCCAGGGAAGCAATTGAATCTGGTAATTGACGAAGAACCCTTGCTCAATGCATGCTACGTGTGGTCACACAGTATCCTGTTGAAATATCGACGTGGTTAAGCCCTGAATGTGAGGAAGGACGACTGGCTCAATCATGTTAGAGATGTATTGCTGGCTGTTAAAAGTACCGGCAATGCGTATTAGAGATGTGCGAGATTAATATCCAGTACCACCCCATACCACAAGACCCGGTGCAGGATCAGTGTGGCAGTGCATAACGCAACTTTTCAGAATCCTTTCTCCTCAGTGTCTCCAAACTTGAATGTGACCATCGTTGTGCTGCAAATAGCTGCGTGACTCGTCAGTAAAGACAATTTCTTTCCATTCTACTGTCCACATCATTCTTTCATCGCACCACGTCTGCGGTTCTTAGTCAAGGGTAGACGAAGCAATGGAAATATTGCAGACAGACCACTCTGCTGTAAACGGTGTCGAATGGTACGCGCAGGCACTGGATGATGCGTTACAGATTGAATAGGTTGTGCTATGGTACATGATGTGGCTGAGCAATCCGTCACTGAAATGCGCACAATTTGCTTGTCATCAATTGAAGTGTTGCACTGAGATAGATGCGACCGAACACGTCAGTCTGTCATACAGTTCTGGATTCAACGGTCATATATCCGCATTACAGTTGCCTGGTTTCATCCAACACGACTAGCGATTTCCCTGAAAAATTATTCACAGTATCGGTAGGCCACAATCCTTCCTCTGTCAAACTCAGATACTTGATCAAAAAAATGATCACTGTTTTCTACGAGGCATAATTGATCGTTGTTTTTTTTTTGTGAAAAAACCTCATGAAAAAGACAATTGCCGAACTTGAAATCGTCAAAATTTCCAAGCCTAAGATAGCGCTTTGAAGTGGCGCCACATGGGTACATGATGCGCTCCTGCGCTGAAATTCTAATCATTTGCATGCCTCACTTCCTCTAATACATGTTGTAAATTTCATGTTATTTGCATGCTTACTTGAGGGTATTGAATATACCACGAAGTATTCATTTTAGAATTCCTTTTAGTTCTTTACCCGAATATGTACTGACTGTCAGAACGCAAAAAACTTTCCTGAATGTGTTCTTTGTACGATTTTTTTACAGTCCAAACTGTTCAATAACCGATCACCTACTGTATCCGATTTTGCTGTTGCTCTTTTCGAAATTCTTCTTTGTAATCAACATTTTTATATTTTGATTTTTCGGAATAAGAATAATAGCAAGAAAATATTAACCATAGGAAACTGAAAAATGCTTTGCCTTGTAATGTATAAACACGTTTCTCTCCTATCACCATTTTCCTTTTCTGAGATTCTAGGCGTTCCAAAGATAAAATGTCGATACAGGTTAAAAATTTTGGATTGAAATTCTGATGATATGTTCAGAGTTCTATTTGCGATTTAAACACACAAGTAAATATTATAAATACTTAATTATAAAAATTATGATGTTACCAGAGGTATAAAATCACATGTCTATAAATATCAGCATAAAATGCAAAAACATTTCTTAACTAGTGAATAACTCACTAATATATCTCACATTGTTTGTGATATTGTCGATAATCTGCAAAAGTATCTATTTCAATCCATCAGATAAAATTATTTTAAGCCTATTCACGGTTTGAACAATGCTATATTGGCCAAAAACTTGATTTCCAAAATTATTCCACACATGTTTTATGAGATTAATATCGCGTTGGTTGGTTGATTGGGTTTTATGGCGCAAGGTCCAAAATTGGACTTGCTGCGCCAAAGATTAATGTCGGGAGAGCTTTTAATATTTGATTTAAAATTCATTATTGAATAGATATTAATATACTAAGTTAATCGGAGAAGGTGAATGTTATATGCTTTCAAAAAGAAAATATCACCAAATTTTGAAATAAGTGCACAAATCACAAGTTATTTTTGTACAACTGAAATTTAGAGTTCATTAGGGCAACATAGTCCACCGAAACGTGCTTCCAGCGCTCTTTTATCTAAAGATATTTTTTCAGATAGATATCATAATCTTTCGCATACATATAACCTTTTCTCATATGTTAATAAATGGTATGATGCGTATACTACATTTTCCCCCTATTTATGTGTAGAATCATTTTGTAAAGCAAAGTAAGATTTCTCAAAAAACAAAACAGACTTTTCAATTTTAGTATGATTTACATAATTGCATGGTTGATTTAAATGCTTTAACTACCCTAACATTTTTTTAAAATAAATGTAGGTACTGGGTGACTAACCTTTCACCACAACTAGGAAGAAAACTGCTACTCATTTATCGTTATCCTATGGGCACCTGTGAACCAATTCACGGAAGCGAGTAGCTTTACCCACGCCTTACCACCACAAACCCGTTAAAATGGTGAGCCACATTCATACATCATCTCAGAAGAAAGGACAGAGATTCACAGGGAGAAAGGAACATACTTGCCCAAACCGGAATTCGAACTCGGGATCAACAGCCTAAGAGTCAGGAACGCTAACCACTCAGCTATCGGCCGGTCTCTCCGCTAAACTAAGAATGCACTTTTAAACACCCTCTGACTTATGCATACAGACCAGTCTAGCAAGAATAAGAACAAATTTAAGATACCAAGACTGCATAGCAATTTATTTTATGTTGCATATACGAGTCTTTTGTTTCAGAGATAAATCTTGACATACTTTTAATAGTTCTTTGAGAAATTGAATTATAAATTAAAGCCTAATATTTTTATTTTAAGAAGATTTTCGTTTAATCATCTTGACCAATCACATCATCTTTGTGAACGCCGGGTTATGATAAAAAAATGTATGCTTTTATAAAACTGAAGTGGACTTAGTGAAAAAGGTTTTCTTTTTTGCAATACTGTGAAGTATTCTAGAAAAGCAACTCACGTTTGTTCAAATCTCGGTATAAAAATATGATGATTATGACACCATATTAAATAATATTATCAAAGCAAAACTCTAGAACATTTCCATTATACACAAAATAAGCTTTCAGGTTTTTAATTTTGTTGCTTAGTTTCTTAGAAAGTTTTTGTATTATTTGCTGTTTTATGCTATATCATATTTAAAGCTGTATTTTCAATATTTTGTATGGGCTGTATGTTTTCAGGTAGTACATAACTCAACTAAGTAAATAGAATATATGCTTAAATAGGTGCCTTTTATTATATCTTTGCACCACAAATATAAATATAATCAATTATATAATGATTAATTTTGAGTTCATGTAAAATATTTTTATTTGTTTATGAAAGAATCAAAACTAATGAAGAAATTTTTCATTACAAACACATAACATATATGAAGCGTTATTATTTTAAAGTCTTGTGATTTTTATATTATTTATCAATTTTTTTATTGATTTATATCATTGATTTCAAGGAATATTGAGATATTTTATCATATTTATCATATTTTACAAACATTTTCATATGTAAAAGTATTGATTGCTCAGCAAATTCTTATAATTGTAAACATGCTGTATGTTAATGCTTGGTTTTCAAAGTTCTGTTTTTCTCCCTTCAATAACAAAATTTAAATAAAAAACGTTCTCATACTTTATTTATTATTTCATTTTCTTTAGTTGTAGAAAAATTTAATCATACAGGGAAGGATTTATAAAATAAATAATATATTTTCATTAATTAACAAAACTTTCATTTCTAATACGAATACATTTTTCAAAGTTGTTTTATAAAAAAAGGAAATGTTTAAACTTATTTTGGAAATTTGTGTAACGGAAAGAGGTTTTTATAATTTGTTTTAATTGAATATGGAATTTTAGAGTTTTCTTTGATAAAACTATGGTTTCTTTGTCATCAGAATTGGAACAGCAAGACAGAAAATTACTATAAAAGAAATTAATCGATATATTAATCGTTTTACGATTAATCGATATATTTTGCCTATAAATAAGAGAAATAGTTGATACCGCTGAGTTAAGATAGATTATTTTGAGCAGCCTTATGTAATGTGTTATGAAGAAGGTTTTTTATTTTATTATAAACTCCACATGCTGAAAATGATTGCGAAATCGAATTGCGTAAAAATAAAGTGGTTATAAAAATCTTTAATAGCTGCTTAAATTTAAAAGAAATATTAATGTTTTAAACGTGACGAAAAAATGTTATTTTTGAGTTAACAATTGCTCAAAAATAACAAATAGGTTATTTTTGAGTAACTTAACATGATAAAAATGACATTTCGTCCTGATTTTCATCAATTTTCAATAAAAATTTATTTTAACTGTTCTAGAGTGTTGTAACAAAATAAATGCTACTACATTTTTAAGTACTATATATATATTTTAGAATCATTATTATAGCTGCAGATATTTTTCTTTGATTGGAAAACTTTTGGAATCCCTAGGCCTTTTTAACATGCTGTTGATGCAAGTGTTTTGATTAGTTTGACTCCTTTGATGATATTAAATTAGAAAGGAAATCCTTGAAACGTGTTTAAGTACATTTATTTATTTCATTTGCGGAAAACACAATTCACCTTTAAAATCAGTATTCATTTTCATAGGAATAATGTTAAATCTCTATTTAATTTAAAAACGTTCAATCAAGGGAATTTTTGATTGGTATAAAAATATTAAAATATGGCACTGCTTTGTATGATTATTTGATAACGTACTTAAAAATGTGAGTAATGATGTTTCGAAGAATTTTAATTTACTCAGCGTTTTGTAAAAAATGCTGAGTACATTGAATTGTCATTTTTCAGAATTTTTCTTGTCTAATTAATAATACTTACATAATCAATAATATTCATACATTTTTATAGTAGTTGGAAATAAGGAATTATGACATTAATTATTATTATTATTATGCAAGTAATGTATCTTAGACTTATAATAAATATTACCTAATATATGTTAATAAAACTACAACATTTAATTATGTTTCAAGATTTTTTTTCGTGTCTATGATAGTTGTAACAAATAAAGTCTTATTCAGTTCTTCAATTTCTTAGGCGTATCTTTAAAGATATTTGTATAGTTAAAAAATTATAAATAATTATGTGAACTTTAAATATTCTTAGAATAATTCGTACAATATATTACATTACTAAAGATAGTTTAAATAATATATTATTGTCAACTGAATAGACTAAGATTTGAAAGAAGCATCCAGATATAGATATAAGATGGTTTGTAAATTCTATCGAAATTGATTTCTCAACAACGATTGCCATATAAAGATTTGAGCTCATTTGCACCTGAAAAAAATTACACCTGAAAAAAGGTAAAACGATGCTTTTAAAGGCGGTAAATATTTTTAATAGTGTATTTCTAGGTAGCATCGTAAAATGTATTTCAATTTGTGTAATAACAAAATATATTTGAGTTGTGTATTTATTATTCAATATTATTATTACATAAAGAATATTTTTTTTAAATAAAAACAGTATTTAGAACGTTTGGGTTTAGTTTGGAGGGTTTAGTACACAGTTTTAAAAATTGAATTTAGAAGCTGTGATCAAAAATGAAAATTCATAATTATATGGGACTGAGAATTTGTTGTGAGAATGAATAACACTTTTTCAGTCTTAATTAATAATAAACTCTTTGATTTTTAAAACAGGTGTTTTTTATTCTTATGGTACAGAAGTAATAAAAAATTGTATATTAAAATCAAAACATGTCCTTCCAAAATATAAACCCAATCTTGGTCTGATCTTCGTTACAATAGTTTGTGGCTCGAATGTAATCTTGAGTGTAAACGCTTGCAGTGACTTGAAATCCACTTTAACTTAAGTTCTGGTATAATTAGCCATTTTGAAAGCAGAGATAAATAAATCAAACAAATCAAATCCCCAAAATTTAAACATGAGTCACTTATTAAGATAACCGTTGTGAAAGTAAATATTAACTCTAAATTAATCATAACTAAACATTAATTATTTTCAATACAAATACAAACATAAAACATCTTCTCGATATATATATTAATTAATTTTCGTTTATATGATTAATTAATTTTCGTTTATATGTATTGAATTATTAATTCCTAATTTTTATGAGTATAATTATGTTTGCAATTTTATTAATGGAATCATTAATTTTTTATTTTAAAATTATTGCATCTTTTTTATAAGGAGGATTAATTAATTAATTCTGTGGCAACAACATTGTACCGGTAAAATTCAATCTCGACAAATATCGGAAATGAGATTTTAGGAAATCATAAAGTAGCATATTTTTATTGAAATAATACAATATTAGTGCAATATAATATTAGTATACTTTTATTTAAGTAATTCACAATGTGCTTAAGAAATCACACATAGAAATTAATGAGGTAACAAAAAATACAAGGTATTAATTTTTCATATTTATTATCATTTTATCCCGCTAATTCTTAGTCATCATAGAAATGGTCCATCTCATTAGATAATTAGAAGATAATTAATTAATTGATATAGTCACAACAACATTGTAATGGTAAAATTTAATCTCGATAAATATCGGAAATGAGATTTTACGAAATCATATATTTTTACTAAAATAGTTCAATATTGGTGTATTTTAATGTAAGCAATTAAATTATTTTGTGCTTAAGAAATCACGCATAGGGTTTAATGAGGTAATAAATACATAAGCTATAGGAATAATTTCCCATATTTCTTATCGTGCCGATCGATGGCTGAGTAGTTAGCATTCCTGACTCTTGAGCTGTGGTCCCGGTTTCGAATCCCGATTCGGGCATGAGTTACTTTCTCTGTGTGATTCTCTGTCCTTTCTTCTGTGATGATGTATGAATGTGGCCTACCCTATAAGCGTGTTTGTGGAGGTAATGCTACTCGACTTGTGACTTAATTCACAAATCACGAGGCGCCAAGTACCGATAAATGAGCAGCAGTTCCTGGACTTGTTGTGGCCAAGGGTTAGTCGCCCAAATGCCAGCTATTATTAAAAAAATGTTATTTCTTATCGTCTTACTCTGATAATTCTTAGTTATCACAAAACCGTCAATCTTATTAGATAATTAGAGGATAATTAATTTATTAATATTAACACGATAACATGGTAACGATAAAATTCAATGTCGTCACGTATCGGAAATCATACGTTACAAAAAATAATGCTCTCGAATATTTCTATTGAGATAGTGGAATACTAGTATGTTTTTTTTTTTAAATTTTGTAATCATTTTGTGTTTTAGAAATGACAAAAGATTTATGTCGTGATAAAGATTAAAAAGTACAAGAGAAAGTTCCATATATCTTCTTATCACACTCGAAAGCTCTTAGTCATCCTTCAAATTGTTATTCTTATTAGATACCTTTTGAATAGTCTCAGTTTACTTCAATATGATACAAGCGATTTAGTTTCAGTAAAATAAGATGAAGATATTTTCCATTGCAAAAATGCTGAAAATATAGTATATTGCATCATAACTAACGATTATCATTACATCATTACTCATTTGTACAATTTTTAAAACAATCTTACATAAAAATATTTATATACAACATACATAAAAAATTAGCATAGCCACAACATGATAATGAAACGTCAAAATTTAAATATCTTTTGCAATGACTTGAAAATTTGTCTGTATATACATAAAGTATGTAGTTTAATACTCAAAAATAAAAGGTAAGATATTAACAATAATATCTTATTATCTATTAAAAAAAGGTATTAAGATTTGAGATAATGATTATGAGTAAAATGTTATCATAATTCCAAAAGATATATATTAAGTGATAAGCACTTTTTTATATCTGAAAAAAATCGTACATGTAATGTTTTTTTTTTTTTTTTTTTTTTTTAAATATTCAAATTAATTCAAAGAAAATATTTTATATTTAATAATTTTGAATGTTATTAATTATTTAATTAATATAGATGCTTTGCTTTATGATAATAATAATAATCGATGTATATTTATATATGCATCATATTTATATATTTAAAGACAATATCGGAATAATTTAATTCAATAAAAGCAAACATTCAATCAACAAAATCAATTATTCAATCAATAATAGTAAATTATTCAATAAAAATAATCATTTCAATTCAAGGGTAAGAATTATTTTTAAAGAAATATAAAACTATATTTGCATGAATCTATTAGAAAATTAAAATTTAATTCATAGAATATGGTCAAATACAAAATTGTGAAAATTTTGGGAATATAATATTTGTATTAGGTGAAGTATTTTTATAAATGTTTTGTGCCTCTTACAATTGTTTACTTTTTGTAACAAAGATGAAATTTTCGACCTAAATTCTTAACTAAAGTGCTGGTTTGTAATGCATACAAAAATGGCCCGAAGAAAGACTTTTTGTTTGACGTGAGACAATTTTTAAAAAGGTCAAGATGGTTTATGTATGAAGCAGGACACTTATATGATTAATATTATATTTGATACTATATATCGAACAGCTCAATATCCATCAACAATGTTATTGCTTCCAGAGAACTTGCTTTTAAATCTTAGGCCATATTCCATTTCACAAGGTAAGAAATTTTTTTTGGTATATGTATGAAGCAGATCACTTATATGATTTATTTTTACATTTGATACTCTATAACTAACAGGGGCCGAAAAGTAAAGTAAACACCAGCACAGCTTCCTGTACCTAACCCTGAAAGGGTTTTACCAGATTTGATGGACCCGCTGGAGAGAAAAGAAAACGGAACACAGTACATACATGAAAATACAATTCTGCTTGCAATCATATAGAGATACTGGAAATTATTACTTTTACACAGTAAAGAGTGTAGTAAAGTATACTATTTAAGACAAATTGTATTGCAATTGAGAGTTAAGACGTGGACACGTAAGAATCATTCAAAATAGGTATATGACAAAATACATGGCAGGATGTGGTAAGACAGGCATATAAAATACAAGTCAAATTGCATGCATATAAGAAATAAAGAAAATAAATGGAAAAACAAAAAGAAATTAAGAATGATAAAATAGAATTGAATACATATACTTGCACTTACTGATAATTGATAAGGTAATAATGATTAATGAATAATTAATGAATTTTGTATATGGATTTGGTAGTTGGGTGCATCGGCTGAAGGTAAGTTAGGTCATATGAAATTCTAAGCTATATATACAAAAAGTTTAGATAGGTTATACATAATGCATTAAAATAAGTCAATACAATATGATGATAATAATTGTGATTAAGTAATTAAGTAAGAGCGCTGGAATGATGGTGATAAAATAGCAAACAATTAATAATGAATTATATACAAGGAGATGAAAAACAGGTGAAATGTTACAGGTAGAGAGAAAAATGTCTAAATATAGAATATGAGAGAGATGGAGTATGCGGATTTTACGGCTCATCATCTTTCAGGTGAAGTCTATCACCGTCACGGGCATCATTATCCTCCTATTCCTCTAGAATTATTAAGTCCCTATATTCAAGGAGAAAAGTTTATAAGGTTAATAATTTTTAGCTTTGCTGCCTTGTTGAGGTGAAGCTTTTGAGCCAGACACTTTTCAGATTGTCACTGGGGGTAGTAAAGTGCCAGGAACTCGTGATGGGGCGTGCTGTAGCGTAATGAATTGGAGTACCTTCTTCTGCACATGCACATCTATCAGTGGGTTGTTCTCCTATTCTACGCAGGCAACTTAGATATGGGCCGTGTCCCGTTACAAAAATCGTTATTTGTCACTTTTGGCAAGATGGAGTATACTGGGCGTCCGGTGGTATTCTGATGAGTTTGCCAATCCTGAATTAATGCAATTTTCCTGGTCCTTTTGAAGTAAGACTGAGAAAGAGGGAGATGGATTTCCGGTTCATCTGAAGAAGCATCAGTTTTTTCTAGGCGGTCTGCCATTTCGTTCCCTTCAAATCCTACATGAACCTGTATCCAGCAGAGGGAGATGTTTTGTTGGTTGTTAATTTCCTCTTGAATTTGCTTGGCTAAAAGACTGATGACTTTCGGATTGCAAAGTGCATAAAGACTTGCTTTACTATCTAACCAGACGAGGTAATTCTGTTCTTGCTTTCTGGCCCACTCAATAGCTTCTAACAGGGGCCGTGGTAGCCTAGTGGTTTGGGTATCAGCTTTCCAACCGTAAGGAAGGGATAGATTCCCAATGCCACCAAAGACCCACCGATACATGTGATATACGTGCTCATTAAATCCATGGAATTGAAAGTCCTGTGGTCGGTCGTTGAGCAGTTACCATGGGTGCAATGGTCTGGAGAAAATTACCTCCCCCTTTACATCAATACCAAAATTGAGGGAATGGATTCTCTGGTGGTGCAATCTATCGGAGGGTTTATAAAGAAGCAAAGACGCTCACTATTGGCTTAAATTTGCATTGCCAAGGCATAGCGAGATTGGCTTGTCCAAGTGTCATAAGTAACAACAACATATATCGAACAGCCTAACTTTCATCCACGATGTTTTTCCTTCGAATGAACTTGTTTTTAGATCTTAGGCCGTATTCCACTTCACAAGGAAAGAAATTTTCTCTATCGTTATTTATTAGGAAAATTTTCAAATATATAACGACAAATTTTATACTGAAATTAGGACACAATCATTTTTTCCGATAGTAAATGGATTTGAACATAGGACATCCTGAACTTCGTACACTCATACACTACCTCATAGATCATATGGCTTATAAAATTAATGCTTAAACTAAATTACAGTTCAAACATATATTTTTCAAACATACAAAAGAGAAACTTTTAAAACATTTAGAATATACTTTTTTTAGAGAAGCTTCTGGGATTTCCCAGAAGCTTCTCTAATGTCCTCGGAATAGCAAGGAGTGTTCAAACAAAAAAGCGGAATATTACATACCATAGAGAATACAAATACAGTCATAGAAATTGAATGTCCGAATATCATGTTAAAAACATTGATACAAAACGTGAATCCTGCTCACCTGCAAAAACAATTCCTTTTGATTGCACGAGAATGGATTTCAAATCAAGCGCTCTGAAATAGGTTTCATCAAAATTTTTAGTTTAGATGTCTTATTATTATGATGATAAGGATGATGATATTGTTTGAAAGAGCTTCCATCAAAATTATTAGTCTATATGTCTAATAGTAATGATGATAAGGGTGATGATATTGTTTGAAATAGGTTCCATCAAAATTATCAGCCTAGATGTTTAATAGTAATGATTATATTGCTTAAATTGGTTTCATCAAAATTATTGATCTAGATATCTAATTATAATGATGATGATATTGTCTGAAAGAGGTTCTATCAAAATTATTAGTCTAGATGTATAATTATAATGATGATGGTATTGTTTGAAAGTGGTTTCATCAAAATTATTTGTCTAGATGTCTAATTATTATGACGATAAGGATGATGACATTGTTTGAAATAGGTTCCATCAAAATTATTATCTATGGTCACAGCCTGTTGATTTGTGTATTATGTTGACCTCTAGACATAGTGTGAACTAAGAAATTAAACTAAGAATTCAAGATTTGATGTAAAATTAATAAAATCAATGACTATTATTTGAAGAGTTCTGCTTTTTTTGGAATGTAATACCAGACTATTTTGATCAGAAAAAAATCTATAATTGGAATGATCTCATTTTTATTCCGGAAGAGACCAAGTTATAATGGTGATGATATTGTCTAGTTATAATGATGATAAGGATGATGACATCGTCTTTAATCTTTAAAGGTGTACTTACGAATCTGAATATCATTTGTAATAGTGTTATGACAGTTCAAAAGTTGGAAGGTGAGATATTAAGAGCTCTTGTTATACCTTCTACTATAGTCTTTGGTGATTCATTCACTTTCTTTCAATGCATGATAATGGTTCATACGATTTGTCTCACAAAAGAAGTATGTTTCGTAGAAGACATGTTCTAAAACTGTTTGAACTGACTCTCCTGACTCTAAGCGGAATTGAAAATATTTAGGACACCTGTGGTTGTGAATCCAATGCACCTGTTTATTACCTGGGACATTTTTGCTACTGTTTATGGAATAGGTAACAGACTAAAGATCATTAGAAATTTTTCGTATACTTACCAGAAAAATCATTTTTAGATATTGAACTATTTTATTATATTGCAAAAGAGAAAAATCTGGAAAAATGCAAATCAATCTGGGCTTAGACAGCGAGAGCCCAGATTGATTTGCATGTGAAAAACAGGAATGTAACACCCATCTCTTGTCAATCAGAAATGATTACAATTGAATGTAGAAGATTTGGCTCTGAGAAATGAGGTCATATCCCAAAGCCAAAGTGCAACCTTATAATCTAATTAAAAAAATTCTAATTTTCAGATGAAGAATGATATTTACTAATACCCTAGCACACACTAATTATTTTGCAACCCTTCTAAACAGGTGTGTATAGCTTTGGCTATCAGAGGGATCCAGACTAAACAACTTGTTTTATCCACAAACAATGAACTTTTTGTAACTTGCATGTTAAGAAATTTTTGCCTTAAAATATTTTTCCGTATTTTTAACATTGGTTAAAATAGTTCAAATTTCCATAAGTTCTTTTCCTTAAATTCTATTTTGTTCTGACAACGCTATGTATCATAAAAATAAAGACAGGTTTAGGAGATGTAGGCAGGTTTAGGAGATGTAGGCAGGTTTAGGAGATGTAGACAGGTTTAGGAGATGTAGACAGGTAAAGGAGATGTAGACAGGTAAAGGAGATGTAGACAGGTAAAGGAGATGTAGACAGGTAAAGGAGATGTAGACAGGTAAAGGAGATGTAGACAGGTAAAGGAGATGTAGACAGGTAAAGGAGATGTAGACAGGTAAAGGAGATGTTCCGTAAACAGAAGATTAAAATGTTTTGGTGGTTAGCAACAGTTATTTCCAACATGAATTCCGAGCAATTTTTAAAATTGTTATAATTGTGATCGTATTGACATCAATTGAAATATGGGCCTACATAAAGCAATATAGTAACTGAACAAAGTATGTACATGAAGTTATTTCCTGACGAGATTTTATCATACTTGTAAATATTTAAATACCTTCTAGAATTGTAGTTTTATGGTTCCAGAAGAGATAAGGTAACTGGAAAAGACACATCACTGCTTAATGATATTCATCAGAAAGAAAAATCCAGGTTTGATCTTAGTCATTGTTGAACAAAGGGAAACGCATCTTGTGCTTCTGCCTTTTGCATCCATACCTGCATGGTTTTCCGTGCTATCAAATATATACTCATGGTTGCCATAACATTTCTCAGAAAGCAATTTGTTTTAAATGTTTACTTTTAATCACTGAGAATTGAATTAATTTTTTTATAAAAATGAATGACCTTTATTATACAGGGTGTCCCAAAACAATCTCAAGGAACTGGTGAATCAAACCGTAGTACCAACAGCAATGTATTCAGTTGCTCGTCTGCACTCTGCTTTTACTTCGGTGGACCCCGCGATGCTGCAACTTGTGATGACAGCCATTCCACGGCGTGCTCAAACCTGCCTCGACATTCAAGGCCAATACTTTGAACAGCTGCTTAAAATTGTGCGTATACTGCTGTTGATATGTTCAATAAAGTTTTTTTTCATGCACCGGAAGTAACCTCATACTTTGTTTTTCGTATTTTTCTCGTAAACTTTGGATCGTACAGGAACGCTTCTTTGGGCTGTTTTTATGTACTTCCAACGAGGTATCTAGCTGTGCAGAGTTTATGCGGTTGTTTTGGGACACCCTGTACTTATTCAAAATGTCTTTGAATTAAAGTAAAAATTACGAAATATAGTAATGCAATTAAAAATCGAAACATGAATTTGACGATTGTACAAGTTTACTGTAGAAAATGTATTTCACTTCCAATATTTTTTATAGGAAATTAATTAAAGGAAAATTAAAATACGTATTTTATATATAAATATGCTTTTTGCTTATCACTTGTAAAATAATATCTAGTTGCTTGCTTTTGTTCAGATTAAGTTTTGAGGAACGATTAATTATTAATTTAAATAAACTTTGGATTGATTTTATTATTATTAACGGACATTGCAAACATATAGTTGATATATCCATTATTGTTAATAATACTGTTGCCAATAAAACTGTTAAATGCATTGGTTGTAGTAATAAATGAAAAACGTGTTTTATTGTTAGATATATTATAAAATATTTTTATCTATCTCTAAATAAAATCAAAGTTTTTGTTTTAAAATATTAAAATGCATAATATCTTATAAATAGACTTCAATCTTAATATAATAAATAATGTCATTTATTTAATTAATGTTGTATTGTTTTCATTAATTTATAGAGAAATTTTATAGGTAAAAACTAAATCACCATGTATTGAAAATTTTAATGAAAATGTTAATGTTTCTAAAAACAAAGGTTAATATGTCACATAAAATAATATAAAATAGGTCTAAATACATTTATTTATTCCAATTTAAATTTATTCTAAAATGAAATTAAAATATCTTACTCAAATTCAACATTTTGGTATATACGTAAATCATTTATTATATTTTATTTTTTTTATCAAAGCTGTTATGTACTGTAATTATATTAAAAAAATAATCTGAATTTTTGAATGAAATTTAATGTAATCTAAATAAAAAGAATTCAAATATCTGCATTTCAGTCAGTAATTTCATTTTTATGAAATAAATTATAGCTAAATGAAGAAAAATACAAAATTAACAATTTGTATCAAAATAGAAAATGAACAAGTTGTTTATAATTCAGGTGTAAATGAAGTAATAAATATTTAAAAAAAAGGTATCATGCAAATAAGGTGTTAATAGTAAATTTACATACATTTTAAGTAAATTTTTCTACTTTATAAATATTTCTATTACGTATCTTCAGAGTAAAGATAGTTTTTCGTGCACACAAGTTTATCGAAATATACGAACCCAAAATTTAGCAAAAAGAGGATTTTAATGCAAAAATAGCAAACCTATAACATAGTAAAATAATATCGTGTATTAATTATTTGTATATAACCATTTGTGTCTTAATGCCACAAAAAATTATCGTATAAGTAATGTCTAATACTGGGGGACAAAAAAAAATTCTTAAAATTTGGCTTTTAAAGTCCTAAATTTTCATAGATAATTAATGAAGAATTCCATAAAAATGCCTTGACAACAGTGAAACATTGAGAAAACTCTGTGTCTGCCTGGATAATTAAGAAGCTTAATGAGTGCTATCCAACAAATATACTTTCGGAAATTTTCTGAGTTTCCGCCCTTGCAAACTAGGAATGTGATCCCCAATCTAAGAAATGTCCTTCTCGAGTTCAATTGCGTGGCCGACATTGATACGTCATGTTGTGTGTTTGTGTAACTGCCTTAGAACATTTAAGTGAAGGAATTATGTATGCAATTGGGGGAAAAATACTCTAATAATGAATACGAATAATTTAAAATATGATGTTAACTATAATTTCAACTGAAATTTGATTTCTCAACATAAATTTTTGCATAAATTATAAATAGTTCCAAGAACAATTTCAGCGAATGATGTGCAAAAATCGCAGAGAATTTTTATTCATAAATACAGCCACATTTTGCAACTCATCTTTTTTTTCAATTTCTTTCCGTTAAAATCAGAATTGTAGATTTCTTGAATTATATAATTGGTTTTAGAAATCAAGTTCGATATTTCTGATTTTCTTTCATGGTTTTAAAAATAATCTTTAATAAACTTTCCATTCGTTTAATTTAATACAGCACTATGAAAAAGTAAGTAAAATTATTATGCAATATAATTTGTTCACGTAGATTTATAATATATTAATTATAAAGACATAGATTTAAAAATGTTTGAAGTTATTTTAATATAATAGAGATTACATACATATATTATATTGATTTTATTTAAAAACTCAATTATACTTAATTTTAAAATAAAAATATGAAATGCAAGAATTGAAATTACTACTCATATTATTTTTATACCTAGATAACTTAAGATGAATTTTGACTTCAGATGATACTTAACTTGAGATGATACTCAATTTAAGATGATACCTAATATATAAAAGAATGTGATAAAATGAAAACAAAATATCTTACAAAAATTATTCTCAGGGTCAAGTTTGATTTTCTTTCATTATAAAAATATTTTTTAATGAACTCTCTATTCTTATGAATTATTACACCACTAAGCAAAATTATCATCCAGTATAATTTATTTAGGTTAACTTACCTTATATCAAATTTATACATGGAAAACGAAATATTTAGACATAGTTTGAAATCCTTGTAAGAATATTATAGGATACAATCACAAAGTACATGCATGCATTATATTGCTTTTTTTAAAAAAGTTAATTTTGAAATAAAAGTATAAAAATAATGAAAGTATTTAATTTCATTCTCTCGTATTAATTATTATCATAAAAGTATTTTCACACTTTTTATTTCAAGATAATTTAAGATGATACTTGACTTAAGATGATATTCGACTTAATATGATAATTAATATTCAAAGAAATCTTAAAATACGAAGACATTGTTCCTTATAGAAATTATTTTTCTAATACTAAATATTAGCAGTTTGTTGTATAATAACTGTTTTTCTGTAGTTCTCTAGTCTTTTCTTAAAATCAATAAATCTTATTTTAAATGGATTGAGCAAGATATATGATGCCTATCAGTAAGTGTTTTGATTTATTTATTTTTATCAAAGTATCAAATTTGTAAGACGTGCTACATTAAGTAATCTGCAGATCTTATGACAATTTATGTAAAGTTTTCTCAGGATAAAGTTATGGTATTAAAAAATTTAGCATGTAAAAATATTCATTAAATATCCAAAAAATTTTCATTTAATTGTTAAAGGGAGATTTCGATTAAGATTCCTCCCAAAACACAAGTCATTGCTTTTCCACAAGGAAATAAAGTTTTTCCCTTGCATTAATAATTAAAAAAATTGCATTGTATATTTTTAACTAAGCAATGTAATTTGAAAACAAATTTTAATGCAGCCGGAAAGGCAAGTTCCAGCAGTGTAAAGAATTATTTCAAGGATGTAGCTTTTCCAACAAAAATATAAAGGGGTGGGGGAGTGCTCAAAACAAAATAATTTTCCGTTATGAAGGAAATCAAAACGCAAAGTGAAAGTCTACTTTGGCTAAAATATTATACTGAAAAAAAATTCAGTAAAAATCTTTGAAGTTTAATAGGCAAGTAAGATAATTCAAGAGAGATGAAAAATGGTTTTTGATGCATTTGTTTAGGCAACCTCACACATTATAGTCGGAGAGCCAAGAAGTATTCGTTAGATTTAGTTCGTTATCCAAATATGGGTTCGTTGTCCGAACACAAGAATCTCTCGTGAAAGTGTTCGTTGTTCGCGAACTGTTCATTAATCGATCACCCACTGTAATAAGATTTAGGTAATAATCAAGTTTAATAAAAAAAAAGGGATAGAGCATTTAGAATGAATAGTTCTTGAAAAAGTTTTAAAAACAAAATTTCGGAGTGCTATATGGCCCAAATTCTTTTAATTAGATAGTGGTATATAGACTTAAAAATTAATTAATTAATTATATATATATATATATATATATATATATATATAAATATATATATATATATATATATATATATATATATATATATACATATATATATATATATATATTATACTAATAGTATGCAAGTGTCCGAATCAAGTGTACCACCTAATTTGAGCAGATGATTAAATGATTAAAAAACTTTTAGTGCTACGAAAGCGATATTGGCTAAATTTTGCAGGTGAATGCTTAGAATTTGGCGACAATATTTTGTTCTCATACTGATGCACATACGATTTTTGAGCCAAAAATTTATGTCTCCTCAGGAGAAGACATGAATTGTTCTCTGGTATGCAGAACAAGTCCATAATAACAGTACAAAGAATGTTTCTACAGTTTATGAATGAAATCTATTGTAGGCTAAGATCATTAAAATGTATTACAAAGATTTTCTTGAAAGGGGAAGTTTACAAAAATGATTTAGAGGTGATCGCCATTCACATTCTTCTGGTTCATATATTGAAGATGTTCGACAATATTTCGAAGGCCTTGTTAATTATCAAATAAGCAGCTTTTGAATTATCCATGTCAGGAGCCATCAAATATTCATAATATGCAGCATCGAAAACTGAGGATGCTTGCCCATAAAATGCAGATGATTTTACAGTAGTTTTGCTCAAATAAAGTGTCGCAACTTTCCTGCGGAGGTGTTATCTCCCCTCGAAAATGAACACTATTTCCTAAACAGCATCAATTTTCAGATGAAGCTACATTTCATGTTAGCAACAAAGAACTGCTCAGAAAATTATCCATCATTATACGAATTGGAATGGTCAAGACTAAAATTATTAGATGTTAGCAGTAAAGAATAGCAGAATCTGAGGCTCAGAAAATCACCATTCATAAACTCGAATTATAAAAAAGAAGACCAAAAATTGAACATGCTTATAACAAAGAACTGGAGAATTTGGGGCTCAGAAAATTTCCATTTCTTATACGAATTGGAATGGAAAAATTCAAAAATTTAACGTCTGATGTGCTTTATGACATAATAGAGTCTTAGGGCCATTTTTCTTTGTTGAGACTTCAGTGGTGGAAAAAGTTTACCCAGACATGTTACAAATTTACGCAACAGCCAAAATGTAGTATTTTAATATCCGCTGCTATCTTCCAATAAGATTAGAGGCCTCCTCACTTTGGCAAGCTTGTTTGGCCATTTTTAGATGCAACTTTCCTTAACCAGTAAATAGGACGTGGTGGCCTGAATGCGTGGCTACCAAGGTCTCCCGGCTTGATTCCTCTCGATTTTTTCTTTTGTGGCTGCGTGAAAGGCAAAGTCTACTCAAGGCAGATCCGTAATATTGAAGATTTTCGGTCTTCAATAACCACGGCTATTATTACTGTGACTTCAGAAATACTGCATCGGACATGGTTGGAATTGGACTTCAGGTTGGAAATTCTCAGGGCCACTTTGAGAGTGAGTTCATGTTAAAGTGTGAAGATATTTTTTTACAATTCTTTCATTTTATTCTTGTAAAATCAGGGAAAGTAATCTCTTACATTTTATGAGTATTGGTATTCAATTTCACAGTTTTCTTATGCTTTTAAATTCTTGGTATATATATATATATATATATATATATATATATATATATATATATATATATATAATCTTAATTAATCTAAAATCTGTGGAATCGAATGTCCTGTGGTTGGTCATTAAACAGTTACCATGGCTATAATGGTCTGGAGAAAATTTCCTCCCCCTTCAAATCAATATCAAAATTAAGGGAGTGGATCCTCTAGTGTTGCCATTTATCGGATTATTTTGTAGAGCAAAGTCGTACTTTTACCTTCGTGGTGCTCTAATTAAACGAAAGACGCTCCTTACTGACTTAAATTCTCATAGCCAAAGCTTAGCGAGCTTGACTTGTCCAAGTGTCATAAGTAACAACATATATTTTTTTCCAATGGCAGATTGTAGACAGTTACAACTGCAATAGAGTCTATTAATCTATTGTTCTCTGACTCCAAGGAACCGGCCAGAAACAGGGACTTCTTAGCTGCCGAGGTTTTGCGCCGGGTACACCACAGGGGGTGAGGCACCATCGCGCCCTCACACATGCCATAGGGACCCGTTTATAGCGTAGGCATCATTCAAACTTCTTTCACACACACAAGGAAAGGACAAAGACAGGATAGAGACAGAGAGATAAAGTACATCTATGCCTAAACCGGAATTCGAACCCAGGACCTTCCTATCCGTAGTCAGGCACGCTGACCACTAGACAAGATGGCTGGCGTAACAACATATATATATATATCTGTGTGTGTGTGTGTGTTGCTGAGTAATATAGACGCTCGCTTTTATGAACTCGTAGGAACCGGTAAAGTAGTAATTAAATTGAATGTTTGCGAAGTAGAAAAATAATTGTTAAATTTTAAAACTGATATTTTTTTTATTAAACTGCTCTTTCTTTGTAAATAAAGTAGTATTTGAGTAAAATTATTTTACACGCACATTATAAGAAAAGTGCTTGTAGTGCTTGAAATCATCCCGTTGTAGTGTTGAATCGAAATAAAATTCAAACTTAGAAACAATTCTTTCATTTTATTCATGTAAAATCAGGGAAAGTAAGCTCTTACTTTTTAACTTTTTTTTATTTATAATTCCCGGTGACTACAAGGCATTCAGCCTTTCAGCATCACTATTGGCGGAAGTGATGGCAACATACACAGTGGGGCACACCCACAGGGGATCCGGGTTCTTCGTTATTTAGAAGTACGGATTCAGCAGAAAACTTGGACTGCCACTGCAGAGATATCAGTTCACATGGAGACTACGGTAAATTTTACGTACCCTGGAGTTATTAGTGAACACGACAGATCTTCGGGTGGATCGAAATTCGCACTCACAATCTTTTGACAACGATAGTTGTTGCCCTAACAAACAAGATCAATCTAATAAATTTTAGGTATAAATTACATGAGTCAACATATAGAAAGTCTTTGGTTTGTTGGAGAAATTCGACGTGAATTACTTAAAAAATCAGGGATTTCAAGGTAAAAAAATTTTTTTAATTGTCTATGATTTGAAGGATAAATGATTCCTTAATATAAATGTCGATTCTCATACAAAAATAAAGGAATAAATAAAAAGGAAAAAAAAATCAGAATTCGGCTTGCTGGATTATACGGCATCTATGATTTATTAATTTTATAATTATATTAATTAAGAAAAAATTTAAATCATTTTAGTTGATTTGAGCTAACTATAAGGGGAATGACTTGTCTTGTTTTTTTCATTTTGCTTTTTCCTTTGTTCTATTGCCAACATATGTGGGATTCCTGGGAACGAGGCTGACAACTTTTTAACCAAAAAGGGTGCAAAGGTCTTCCAGAGACCTTTGAAAAGCCTCTCTTTTCCCTCAGTGAAACTCCTAATAAAAAGAAGACATGCCACCAAAGTAAAGCATAAAGCATTTCTTGACTCTGCTAGAAAGCCATGGGCCTCGCTGCTTGAGGATACACACAGTCCATCCCTGATTTACCTAGAAGCTCAGCTGTTTGTTTTCTTCCGCGTTACAATGGTCCATGACTGCTTACCCGCACATTTGTTTAGTGTTCGGACTTTGTGACTTTCCTTTAGGCCCCTATTACATTAAAGTTGCCGATATTTCAGTTTGAGCAACTCCCGTAGACTTAATATTACGTGACGCCACTGCTCAAATTTCAGCAATTCATTCTATTCGTCCAATGAATGCTTGAGATTTCTATCAGGTTTGCTGTAAGAAAATAACTGTTGTACTAGATTTAATAAAAGATCGCTTTTCTGGATGCAGTTTTTAAAGTTGCCATACTTTTACTAGTAGATTCCAGATTTCATGATAAATCCTTATTAGGGACTTTTGTTTATAGGCAAGTTTTTAAAATGCTAATTAATTCATATGAACATCTAAAATGGATTTTCTTGGTTTTGCTTGAATCAATTTTACTCTTAAATTTTGATATTTTTTATGTCATTTATGTAAAAATATTTTGTCTAAATATATCAATGCATTAAAAAATTTTCCTTTTCTGTAACCTTCACAATTTATCAAGAAAATAAAACAAGTTCTTCAAAATATTACTGTATTTATTTACTAAATTTATTATCTCCTTTATAATTTTTTGAAAATGTTAACATATTTTTGAGTTAACATTTTATAGTTGACTTTGGCAATTATTTTACATTTTCTACTTCCTTTAGAATTATTTCATACAGACAATGTATAAAATAATGCTAAAGGAAGTAGACGTAGACAGACGATGAAAGGCATTATTTCATTGTGTACGATTGTCTGAATGCTCATTTTTTAAAAATAAGAATTAGATTTCTGTCTGCATTCTTTAACTTTGGACAGTCCTTGGGTAAGAAACATTGATGAATACACTACATGTATAAGTCTTGAGTAGTTCAAGATTTAAAAAAATATTATGAAAAGAAAAGTGCAAATGAAATTTTTATTGTTAATAAGCGTTTTTAAAAGTTTAATAAGCTATTTATGTCTAACTATTGAACATTCAGTATTTAATGAGATTTTTTAAATGTTTTTATTTCAAACAAAGCATTTTTTTTAAATTTTTAGTTCTTAAAGAGGGTAAAAAGTAAGTATTTAATATGAATAACATTTAATGTGAAAATTCCAGAAGTTTGGTCAATGGAACGCTTAAACTTTATTTTAGTTAACCAGATTTTTACAGATTAAATATTAACATAGCTTTAAAGTGATTCTGTTTGTGATAGTACATTTCAAAACTAAAAATGTCAGAAAAATCCAAAAACATTGTACATTTTTTTTTACGTTACTTTTTACAATTTTAAATTAACATTTTTAAGTTTCAAATTATATAAAAATTTAAATTAAGTTAATTAAAAATAATATGAAGTAACAAATATACGATATTTTAATAATACTAAATTTTGATATTTTCTTCACTATATTCAATAATATTTTAATTTTTTGCATGACATTTTTATCATATAAAAATATATCCTATTAAGAATATCTGCATAAATATTTGGAAATATTTTCAAATTATTTGAACAAAATAATTTGAATTATAAAATATTCGTTAAAATGTAATCAAATTTTTAAGCAGTTAAATTTTTTTATATTGAAATTAAAAGGCCCATTCGAAATCTAAATTTTTGTTTAAAAATTGACAACTTCAAGATTGTTCGTTAACTTTTAATTATGACGACAATAATAAAAATAAGGAACCATTTCTTGTACTATTTCCGCTTGGCGAAAAGAAGACAAAACTCGATCAGATTTAAAGATCATTGGCGATATGAATTGCCCGAGTTGCTGCTGCATGCACAAAAAAGTTGCTAATTTTCGGCGACTTATAACTCTCATTTGGCATTAAACTTGGCAAAAACAAACTAATGTACAAATTTCAAGTGCGCAGCTGTTAAAAAAACTTTGTAATATTATTGGACGAATAGAGCGAATTGCTGAAATTTGAGCTGTGACGTCACGTAATGTTAAGTCTACGGAAATTGCTCAAACTGAAATATCGGCAACTCTGATGTAATAAGGGCTTTATATGGTCTGTGCAGACCATATAAATTTTTGATGCTACTCTTTTCTCGACTCGTGATCTGCTCTTGCTTTTTTATACTGTAGAGTTCAGAATTATAGGAAACCTAAAGAAATGATGGCGATGATCCAAATATAGCCAAATTTCTGGACATTTATAATAAATAAATTATGAACGAGTTAATGGCTTGAAATGGGAAACGACTTCTCAAACCGATGCTTTGGTCTTTAGATAAGAAATCAGGCAGCAAATTTGTCAACAAGTCGAATTTACGTCGCCGTCTCAATACGATGGAACGTAGATAAAATGCTATCAGACGTCATGGATATTTTAAGCCAATGAGAATTGTAAAGTGGCTTAGTCATGATCTCAACAATTGGAACAAAAGAAAAACCATTTTATAGTTAAAAAAATGAAAAATATCAAATAGTAAAATTCAAGCCCAAGTAAAAGAGTCATAAAAATAAATTCACAAAACACACACGCGCGCGCGCGCGTGCGTTCGCGTTTAAAATAAATAACATGTACTATAGATATTTATATTATTAGAAGTAGAAAACATGCTCTCTATATTTCACTCTTTGTATGAATTCCAAGTAAATAAATAGTAGTTACTTTCTTGCAAGAGTTTTTTGGTATTTTTATAATAGAGATACTTTTCAACACGGTGCAGTAAATGTTGGGTATTTTCCACCTCTCCTGCGCAAGCAATAAAGTCGCCGAATAGTAGTACCGACCTCAAAGATAATATAACGAATTGCAATTTTTAATAAAAATCATAATCGATGTCAGAATGTGTAAGCATTCAAAGTAAGGCATGTTGCAACTGCATTACTAGTTCTTTTTAAAATTTTATTCATCTGTATTCTATTGTCATGAAAAATGTCTGTTCGGCAAGATTTCCGCCGGAGAAATGGAAAAATACCAGCTGTGTTCATTTTGTTATATTTTCATTGTATATTTATTTATCAAGTAACAACAAGAAATTTATTTTCGTTTAATTCTACTAGAGTATTGTATACGTAATAAATCATAAACACAAAAGATAAGATCTATTCAACCTCGTAAATATGAAAGAAATAAGGCCTAAATCTTCAATAGTAAAAACATTTCTCGAGCTTGCTACAACATGTTTTTCGCTCGATGGTAAGCAAATTTATGTTAGTCAATTTTTAAATACTCTAATAAGTTTAATTTAAATTAATATTAATTTTAATAAATAGTCAAATAGCAAATATTTCTACCCGTGAGGTTAACTTTGGAAATTTAACTTGAGCTGAAATTGATTTTAACGTTTGAAATTTTTTGGTTTCCCTTAGAAATTGTGAAAAATTTTATTTTTTACGAGTGGAAAACAAGTGGCAATTTTAAATGATAATGAAAATAGTAAGCTTGTTTACGGATAATTTAAAATTCACAAAAATTCATAGAATTCTAATTAACAATAATTGTAGAAAACGTAAAAACAGAGAGAATGCTTTGTTTGATTTTCAACTTTATATTATTCATAAAGGAATAATGGAACTACAATTCATTTTAGTGGTTTGTGTGGGATTCAGATGAAAAATATGGCTGTTCATCAGGATCAAGGCTTCAATCTTGTTTAGATATTGTTTTTATTAAATTATTTTGCATTTTGCTTAGATTTTCGCCAATACCTCAGTATGTAATTCTAATATGACATAAATATGCAAATTGTTTTTCATGATGAATTCAAGCAAATATTATATACAATATCTTACATAGATAATTTAAGCAAATACCTATTTAAAATGAATTATCACAAATAAATTTGCGTAAAAAAATAATAAAAAAAAGCATTTCATTTACTTTGCCTAAAATTGTGTATTAAATTATTAATATGTGTTAAGAATAAAATTTTAAAATAACTTTTAAATTATTTCTTGAAAAAGAAGTAAAATATTCCTAAACATTATTGATTTGGACTCTACCCAAAATTGGCAAAATAATAAAGCATATCTCGCAGCTATGTCATATTTGCAACAAAGAAGGTTACAGTTGAATATTCAGAATTTTGTTGATAAGAGTACATACATACATTTTTCTCGTATTTTTTTTATTGTTTGATTATGTTGTGCTTTCATATTCAGCCAATAATCTTTATTCTTGAAATTCAATCTAGTCTCAATCTGTACTGTGAAAGTTTAGATAAAAAAAATTTCAATTTACTAGCAAACTATGAAGTTTTCGAGTAAGTTGTATTTTTTTTTGTCTAATCTTTCACATTCCTGTGGGATAGGAATATTAGTCTATACCTAGTAAAAAACATCATCAAATTAATATGCACGTATATATATATATATATATATATATATATATATATATATATATATATATATATATATATATATATATATATATATATATATATATATATATTAGTGAGTAAAAGTATCGAGCATATTATATTTTAACCTTTTGCAATCATGTTAGTTCAGTCTTTACATTTATTATATGCATTTTAGAAAAATTCTCTTTTATGTCCTAGAAGGCAGTAAGATTGAATTTGACTCAGTCTTAGATCGCCATGCCGAGAAGACCTTTGATTAAATGAATCTAAAGTCCAAAGTCAAATCTGAAATGTATCCAAAGTCCTGGTATCAAACTTTTCACTTGACCTTGATTCAAAATCATGAGTTGATTGGTTGCGTTTAAACGTTTCAGTCGAAATATGAAACCTGAAAAATATACCAATAACCTGTCTATCATTATTTCTAATTAGGGTAACTATAGCCAAGTTACAAGGACCACGATATTTGGAGAAAAAAATGGGCTGTATAGAGAAGAAAAGACATTCTTATACGCAAGTTTTTAATTTACCAAACTTTTCCTTCTTCTATTTAAGGGTTATAGATATAATCGGTAAATTCCTAGTATACATAATATGTTGGACGCGATTTTTAAAATTATCGACAACGACAAAATAAGGCGTTGACATTTATCGTAATGGGGGAATGACGTTTTTTAGGACTGTCGTCAAGAAATGGCAAAAAAATCAAGAAAATGGTGATATTAAATTGGCAAATATTTAGATATTCAGATATCTTTAGACTAAAGAATTTAAAAAATCTCAGCCACAAATTCAAGACATGATTTCTAAATGAAAAATGCAAAGTGGCTAAAACAATAACCCACCGAATCTGGCCAAATCGACAGCAACAAATCGAAAACTTTACTTGGCATCCTAATTGTAGCAAAATCCACCGTGTTACGTATATATCACCACAGAATTGAGCCTCATAACAGTTTTCAACCTTAAATAAATTAAAAACTCTGCTTATAACCTGAGGATTGTAGACACAATTGCTAAAATGCTAATAACTCTTTAATATGAGTATATCCTTCAGACTACTTTAAAAATGAATTTTGTGAATTTGAGGCATATATTCAAACAACAAATACATGAGCTCCCGACAAAATTGAAGGATTTATTGATAAATTAAAAATTTTCAATTCTTGTTCTTTTCGTAATTTGTGAAACATACCCAATTATTCAGTTATAGTTTCATTTCTTAAACTGTTTATTGCACACACATGTTAAATACTATTTATTATAAAGGATGTTTCTTATTAAAAATAACCCGTTTTACAGTTAATGATTTTCAAAAACTTGTTATTTGTATAAATGTTATGCATCTTTGAATGATGCTCTTAATCAAAAATTGTCTGTTGTTTTTTCTAAATTTTGTCAAATTAATTTTATGTTTAAAATTTATTCATTTTTTCTTATAGCACATTCATTTTACAATGTATTCTGCTGACGTCAGAAGTAACGATTATTGTTTCAGGTAATAATTATTTAAAATTACATTTCGAAAATTTTCCAAAAATGTGTTATATATGAGTTTATAAGACACATGCTGTAATATTACTTACAGAAAAACGTTAACTACAGTTATCCTTAATTTAAATAATTTCAATATCATTAAGACAATCTTAAAATATTTGACTAAAAGAATATAGAACTATTTCATTTTAATTAATTTGTCGATGATAATAATTGTCAAGTCTCTTTATAAAATTGTTCTGATTATGTTTTATATTTCGACCAAAGGCTTACAAAATTTAAACATTTAGGTATTACATTTAATAAAATATTTAACCCGTCAGATTCTCCTTAAAATACATCAAATTATTATTCCATACTATTATACTATACGCAAAAATTATATCATATTATTTTAAATAAAATATTTTATTCGATTTGATTTTTGCTCTATAAAAGCCTTTTAATATTTAAGAATGTTATTTCACGGAAATGAAATGTTTTCAAAAATTTCTAGATAAGCTATTCCATATGTTATAATATTATTATAATATATTAACTATAAAGAGTTTAATGAACAAAAATTTATAAAATAATTTTTGTTCATTCAAGCTCATTTGAATAATGACTGAATTGGGTTAAATTTTGATTTCTACTTAATTCTCAGGAATTAAAGCAACGTGCTCGTGTACGATTTTACATTTTTGTATTTTTAGTTTGTCAGTATCGTTTAGTTTACTTTTTAAACAAGAGGATGCAGCAGTATTTTAGAGACATTCAATTAATTGCCCACTGCCTACAAAATTTATTAGTTCTAATAGCATTTTTATTAGCTTCTAATCAAGTAGAATTTTTATTAGCTTGTAATCAGTTCTAATTAAGTAGAATAATAAGGTAGACATAATGTTTGTTTCTATCTATAATGTTAACTAAAACAATGCTTGAATGAATCACTGTGCTACCCTCGAAAAGCCTTGTTCTTAAAGACTAAGAATTATAAAAATATTAATATAAATGCATCATATCACGTATTATTATAATTAGAACTAGTATTGACACCAAAAAACTTTCAAATAGAAAAGTAAAATAAGGTTATTCAAAATATGCAAATCAAAACAATTACTGTTATAATGTTCTCCTAATTATGATAATAAAATGAGCTAAATGAAGATATAATTGTAAAAATTAATTATGTGTCTATGTTTGTTTTCCAGTCCTTTAACTAATTGTGATCATTGATGCTTTCATTTGTTTCCGTTATTTACTTAAATAATTCAGGTATTGGATTTGCAAAGTCAACGTGTATTCATAGAAAACTGTATACTTTCATCTTAAAGGCTGCCACCATTAAAAGCGAAAAAAAAAATATTCCAGGAATTTAGTTATCTTTTATAGTAGAATTTTTTATATTCATCGAACTGATCCTGAATTCGATATTTTGAAAACAAATTGATCAAATTTAGTGTCTGCAATCTTTAAAAAGGATTAATTAAGTATTGATAAATAAAGGAGTAATTAAGTATTGATAAATAAAGGAGTAATTATTGATAAATAATGGTGGCTGGACTGTGCTTAAAGGTTAATGGGCTTAAAAGACTTACCTATGAACAAGCGCCTCTTAATGGTAAGCCACGATCAGATGACGAAGTCACACCTTAGTTGGCACCCTCCTCTCAGCATCCAAGCCAAGTCAGTGGAAGGGTTTTGACGTCGCAGATTAACGTGGACACGTCCCCCATCCACGGAGCTTTGCTAGTTTGTTTGTCACTCAACGGTCATTTTTTGCACACGAGGGCTAATTAGACCGGGACCTACGGTTTAAAGTAGATTCCGAACCACTACAAGCATCCATGCCCAAGGTGAAATTTGAACCCACAAACTGTTGAACTGAAGGCAAGAGCGCTAACCATTCGGCTGCCAGCTCGGTCCCACCCACGGAGCTCCAAGAATTTTGTGAAGGATAGTGGGATCACCCTCCCAATCACTGCCCGTAGTAAATAATGCTTCAATTTGCTGATCTTACCGAAAACGGTGTGAAGCTTCAGAACTGCTGAGGTATATGCTTCATACAAAATGCATATGCTCTCACTCTTTTACAATGTGTATATATCTTCAAAAGGGCTTATAGAAAAATTCCTATGAAAATGCCAGTTAAAGTTTAGAGGATTAAAGATGGGAAAACTGTTATCGAAATATTTGAGCAAATGCTTTCATACGACTTAATTAAATTAGTTTTATTTCAGTAATAGTCATTCTTCTGTTTTATGTTAATCAGCTTTAAGATTTTATGAAAACAGCTCTGAAATATTAATTTAAAAAGGAAGTATAATACTACTCCATAATTAATAAACTAAATAAACTATTTGCATGAATGAACAAGTTGTTCTCATAACTGCACATAATCTCTTTGCTTCTTCCCATTCAAGTAGCCATTGAATTCATTTCTTAGATTGCCGAGAAGTTTTGATGTATCAGAAATGTACGGGAAACAATATTTCAAAATTGATTGGCACTTAGAATACACAGTAGAAATGTAAATGGGTTTTGGCCTTATATAATTAAAACGTAATATATAACCCCTCTTGTGTAGTTTAATATCTTAATGAAATTTATCTTGATTATGTATTCTTTATTATGTTAATTGCAATGAAAATATAAAGCTATGGAAAAATATTTATTGCAGTTCTTGAGCCCCATGAAATAAATGTAAGGGAAGTTTCGATCTCATTATCTATTTAAAAATGCTTTTTATTTTTTTAACTTTTATAAAATTTAGCATATTAAAACAGTTTTCTATTTTCAGGATATAAAAGCTCGGGAGATTTTATAAAACACTTTTTTGGTCTAATAAACATTCAACAAGAGCCATACGTTTATTATCAATTAGAACTAGAACAAATTGCAGAGAATGAGAGTTTGTAAGTATGACCTTGAACGGCAAATTACTTAATATTTTTGAATATATTGGGTGATCACTTAACGAACATAATCCTTTACAAGAATATGTTTGCTCTCCGAATTGTTCATTAACCTATCACCGATTTACCATAGGTTTTTTTTTCTTCTGAAATCGATTCATTCGTTCTAGAGATCCTAAAAATAAAACTAAAAAAGCAGATGTAATTTTTTAGTAAGTTTATGAAAAAATAATAATACATGCCTATAGTCTTGCATATTAGTCAGTCCTTTTCATTTATGGGGCATTAAAGAACATGTTCAACGTCGATTGCTTTTCTCTCTTTTTTTTTTTTTACACTTTCAGGAAAAGTTTAATAGTATTGTGGTTGTAAAAATCCTTAACTTTACTTGATATCAGCTTGGTTTGGGTGCCATTCTAAGACCACTGTACTGACATCTTCCCACTTTTTCAACAAATGAACAATTGGGTGGAGGTCTCAAAATGAAATCAAAACCGAAAACGATGATCTACTTTGGCAGCAAATACTCTATTGCAAAAAAAAATTCCTGTATAGAATCTTGAAATTTAATAGGGAAGCAAGATAATTCAAGAGAGATGAAAAAAATGATTTTTAGTCCTTTGGGTTTGGCAACCCTACACATCATGATCCAAGAACTGAGAAGTGTTCGTTAGAATTTATTTTAGTTCGTTATCCGAATATGTGTTCGTTTTTAGAACGAAAAAATCTTTCGTGAAAGTGTTTTTTGCTCGCAACAACAACGAACAGTTTGCAATCTGAACTGTTCGTTAACTGATCACCCACTGTCTGCAAAAATGGTGTAACGCCTATACATTTATATTATTATCATAAGGCCACTAATTTATAAACTCAGACGCTTTCTGCATTGAAATGGTTTGCCTAAGTTATTACAGTGCTTTATTACATTTTTTAAATTATTCTTAGAGAATTTGAATTACAGTATTAGCTGTTTATAGTGTATTTATAAAAATAACTTTACATTCCGATCATATTCGCGAGGAGAAAATTCTTGTAAAAAATAAAAGTCCATGTGTGTGTGTGTGTGTGTATGTGTACATAACTTATATTTACTGCCCATCTGATATACAAATTATACCAGGAAGAGAAGTTGTTGTTCACAAGCCAGAACTCAGCTACTGTTGCATCATGCAATAAAAAATATGGCTCACACAATGTCCCGCTCATTGTTGAATCATTCGTCTATAATCTTATCTGTGTAAGGAATGGGGATAAAGACGTTACGCGCTGTTATATATGACTTCTTTGATAATTTTGAATTAATGTTCAAATTATAAAAGTCTTTCCCTCGTAGTGTAATTAAAATGTTAGAATTAGACAAAAATATATATAGTTTTCCTAGTTTTTAGTTTCTAATAATGAATTACTTTATTGAAATTTTAATTTGTTTAGTTTTATACTTTATGTAAAAAACTATTATCTCCAAATATTTGAAGAATTATCATCGGATTATGTGAAGATTTGAGGAAAAGGTTATTTCCTTCCTACCTACATCTATTTGGAAGAAAATATTTAAAAAGTGTATCTCATATCTACCCTGATAATCTAAAAAAATCTTTAATTTTGCTTTTAGTAATTCAGTGATATCGTTCACATTTGTTGTTATTTAACGAGAAAGAAATTTGTTATTTGCATATAATTTTTTAATGAGCTACTTTTTTATATCCTGTTTTTGAATAGCAAAATCTGTTTCATTATATCTTCAAAATTTTTGGTAAGTTAAGTAGTACATCTTCTCAGTTACTTAAAGCTGCTCCGATATTTCTCTTTTATAAACTTTATAGAAATAAACATTTTTAGATACTTAAAATAAACTCATTACTAAGCCATACAGACATAACATCTCCAATTTTTGGTCAAAACTTCGTGGAATTAAAACATTTTGAATTTGTTATGGTCAATATACAGAAGCATATCTCAAAAGAAATATTGTTCTTAAATATTGTGCACATCCCGTGAATGGTTGTTTGCAGTGGTTCGAAAATGACGATCCTGATATAATTAGATCTCGAGTGCAGAAATGACCACTGAGTACAAAGAAACCAAACTAAATCAGAAAATTCAAGAGATTTGAGACCGAATTACGATTTACTTAAAGGCTAAGACTATTTTAAGGTACTATACCAGCCACTGTGCAATTGCCTTTCGAATGGACTTTTCATCTACAGTAGAGCGCATTCTCTTCAAGGGAGGAAACCTATAAAACTCCCAAGCATCCACCCCGAATGATGGGCATGCATAAATGTGGCATCCATTTCCGTTTGTTCAGCAATTATTAAAATTTCAATTAGCAGTGACTGGAATCGAACCCAGTATCTCTTTTCTTATTTCCAGTGGCCAAGGTAAACCCCCAATTTACAGTGAGAAATTTGATTATAACGCCCTTTTAAATGAATGAATGAGATTTCAGACAATAAGAACTATTTATTGCTAAAAAAAACATAAATAAAAGGATGACCAAAACTTTTTATGAGAGCTTATGATGTTATAGCATGTAGGGTCAGTTGAGTTTTCTAAAAAGAGAGAGAGCTAGATAATTGGAACTTATAGAGTACCATGCTTAATGTACCAGACTGTTCCTTTGATTTTCAATTAATATGAATTCTTTGGAAATATCAGAAAGGTTTTATTTTGAATAAGACATTTCTGTAAAATTCTTACTGTGATAGCTTTGCTATATTATTAAAAAAACAATTTGGACATTTTTAGTTTGATACTCTATCATGCAATTCGAAGTTTAATTTGTATTCGAAAACTCTATGTAAAGGACTTCAATTTTGCGTATTTTAAAGAACAGTCAAAATTAAAGTTTGAAAATATCCTTATATATGCACACACATTCTCATTCTTTGTAAATATTGATTTCAAGTAAGTTAAAAATAGCAATGCTATCATACAAGTATACATTGAGACAAATACTTAATAAGTTTAATATTTTTAATCTATTTAAAAACTTATAAAGGTTAGTCTCATTTTTATCCAGAACTTCACAAGTAATTTTGAATCATACAATGACTACTCAATAAATCATCCTGATCCGCAAGTTTTTTCATAATAGGTTGTTTAAGGAAACATTTGTGATATTCAGGTGATATTTTCCATATATGGGGGATTTAAATATCCATTTGCACGATTTGTTGATAAAATGTTTTTGTGTATTATTATATATTGTAAGCCATCATTACAGGCTTTTTTTCACTCATATTATATAACTTAGAGACAAATTCGGCCACCACAATTTAATTTTCTATTTTATTCAGTGACATATCTTAACTTTATCTAAAACTTTGATCAATGCTGATATCAATGTATGAATTTTTGTTCACTTCTGTCAATCATATTTGTATATGACAATATCCAAGGACAGAAAGCTTAAATTACCTATTTCAAAACTTAATTAGATATATTTATATGTTTGTCTTAAGCTAATTGTGTGTTTCGCCAGAGTTCCAGATAATTATCAATATCATCCTTATTTTTGTATTTTTTCTGCAAAAATATCATATTCAATACATTAAAATGTAAAGTAGAGATTAAAATTATTCTAAAATAGAAACAAAGAAATATTTCACTTTCTTTTTTATCAAATGTGATGATATATCAAGTAAAATTAAGCCTTCCAACAGGTATGACTACCAACAGAGAGAATTTCTCGTAAAGAGACATGAACTTATGACGGACCCCAAAGTGAAAGAAATCAGAAGAAAATGCTCGAAATATCACGTGTCACCAAACTGCAACAAGTCGCAGCTGTACCGGACATTCGATGGCACTTGCAGTAATTTGGAACACCCCGTGTGGGGTAGTTCTAATTATATGATGGATAGATATTTATCAGCAAATTATGATGGTAATTAGATTCAAATATTCTCATTTTATAATATAATGGTGATTGTTGTAGATTCAAATTTTTAAAATTATGAAATATTTTTAGAGATGATAATTTTAAAATTATTTGAAATTAGTTACACATTTTCACAAAATATTTTTTAACCGAATTATTGTTTTTAAATATTTTAATTGAAATTGTCTGAATTGCAAAAAAATTTAAAATGCTATAACTCAGAATCAAGTATCTTCTTTTAAATATTTGAAGTATATAATCTGTTGTTGTTGGTGGTGCATGCCCCCGTGGTCAGTAGTGATGTCAGAGTGAGAAACCAGATCCTTGAGCGTGTACACCTTTAAAAAGTCCAGTACCGTAAGTGGATTCTCCATCAGATCTCTCCCGAAGAGACCAAAGCATTGAAGAACATGTTTAAGAGAGGCATGTTCATTTAAGCACTTGGAGCAAATTTGAAATTTCTTCGTACCCTCGACGAATTTCAAGTTACTATGATGGTCACTTCTGAAATGGGCAATAGCCATTTGTTCTTGTCTATTAAGACCAGTAGCCAAGGAAGCACCTTGACACGCGCAACGGTACCAATGATGCTCAGGAGGAACAATCCAAGTGGTTTCATTCTCGCGTTTAATCTTTGAATGAATCTCCTGAAATGTGAGAGGTGCCGAGGGCACATCGTCCTCAGACACACCAGCTTTGGCCAAAGTGTCCGCAATCTCATTCCCCTCGAGATCCACGTGAGAAGGAATTCACTGTAGTTGAATATGATGCGATACAGATATCCGTTTTAGCATTTGAAGCAATGAAACCTCAGTCCAATAATCTATAATCTGTTATGTTATTATGTAAAACACCTTTTATTTAATTTATTTATTAAAATTGATATTTTTTTTTGTTCAATATGCATAATTAGATACTTTCGTATTGCGTCATCGTGGACGAAATTGTCTGCTTACCTTCTAGAGGGATCTTGAAAATTAACACAATTTGAGTTTCATCTTGTGAAATGTACACCGTAATCAATTAGTATTAATCATGACGATCAATTAGTATTAATCATTTGCATACTGAAATGATGAGAAAAAGAATTTAGAATTGCATATGAATTTAGCTTTGAGGTAAAAAACATTTCTATTCATGCATTCAACTTTCGTGGGCCTCAAAAGCTCTGCTGGAACGTATAAAAATACATGAACAACTCCACGTTTTCCGACCTCTGTTGTCTTCTTTTACTTGAAATTAAAGAATCTAATTGGAACTGAGTAAAGAAAATTTTAATCATATATATTGAACAAATAAATTTCAATTTACAATTAGTAACTAAATATAAGATATTTTACGTGATTACATAACATATTTAGCGTCTGGTACCTCAATATTCTCAACCTCTTGAAGCTACATTTTAAACCCATTTGTCTTGATGATTGGTATGCGGAAAATCGTCCTGGTGCTGTTCTGATTAGGGTTGGCGACAGGCGCATCAATCTCCAGCGAGATTTCGAAATGGACACACGGGCGATCAATGTCATGTGACTGGCCACAAAGTTTATCCACTCTGTCCAAAAACGTAATGCGACTCAAGCTGTTTCTGCCCACATTTTGGCCCTGCATTGGTTAAAATTAATGTCAGTTATTCTCGAGCCCAGAGGCTGTGCCTCAGTTTATTAGAAGGCATTCGGTATAATGGACCTGGGTTCATGTTGCGGTCAATCAGGATGGATAAGCCACATCAACAACACATAACGTATTTTTAATTATTTGTTCATTTTTATTGCAATCGTATGTAAATTATGGAAAAAAATTAGTTGAATTTTAATCGGAAAAGTAGAAAAACAGTAAAAATTATATTCAATTTGGAGATTATGATGTAATATTTAATTGCGTATCATTTTAATATAAGAATTAAAATTTTTATTTCTAAATTTTTAAAGAGTTAATACTATAATTACTGCATTACTACTCTGCAGGTGTCAGTGGCTTCAGAAAGTCCGTTACTGGTGGAGATCTTCCTCATCCTCGAGATATCAGTCTCAAATTAGTTGATAAGGACAATCCAACGAAATCTGTATCTGCATTGTTTACCTTTTTCGGACAGTTCATTGCCCATGATATATCATTATCTCCTGGTATCACAAGTGAGTGAATGATATCACACGACAATTTTTATCTTTCATTCTTTCGATTCAAAATTTTATGTATTATTTTTGATATCATCATATTTACTAAACACTTATTTCTTTAAAGAAAGGAGACACAATTTTAATATAAAATAAATTACTTTATAATTCGTTAGACAGAAAAATGTACTTCATATAGTATAGTCATTTTTATATGATTATAAGATATATTTGATTTTAACATATCACATTGGATATAGCTTGTTTGGTAATTAATATAAATCGAAATTCTGTTATTAAATAATTTTTTTAGCAAATTTTTATCATGTTGACTTTATTCAGCTTTAAGTGTTTAAATAATTAGAGAAAGAACTGTTAATTACAATTAAAACAAATTAAATAATTATTATTGAAATAATTATTATTTCAATAATAATTATTTAATTTGAAAAAAAATAATTGGGAGTTTTATTTATAAATGAAACACTAAAGAATTTAAAATTTAGCAGATACGTTTAAGTTTTGTGAGAGATGCTTTGTAGAGTAGTATGAAAAGATAACGATTGTATTTGAAAATAAAAAAATATTTTATCTAATAGAATTTTTATTGGTTAATTCAAGCAAATTAGAAGGAAAAGGAATTCAATACTTTTTAGAAGGAAAAGTGAAGTTGGAGCTAGAATATTATTATGCTATGCATTTAAAATGGAATTAAATGAAGAATGAGGTATTTGACATTAACACTGAGTATTCAGAAATGGAGACAAATTTCGAATCATTGAATTCAGATTTTTTACAGAATTTCGAAATGGTCGCAATTGTCTTCAGGATGAAAAACAAAATTGTAGGTCGTTGCAAGCTATAACACAAAAGAAACTTAACGTTGTTTCGTTACCACATAAAAAATCATTATTAAAAAATTATATGAAAAAACAGTTTACTCTTGTAATTCCCATTATTTAACAAAGCACTGAAAAAAGAAGTGTCAGAAATAGCAAGGAAACGAAACAATTGGAGAAGTACATAGTTTTAATAAACTATGAAAAGAACAGTAACTAATGTAAAATAAAATGCTCATAATTTAATGAGTACCATTAAATACATGCGAAAAATTCTTACATAAATTAACTTTCATGGCATCAAATATAAAAAAAATAATAGTAAATAAAGAAATAAATTGAGAAATCTTTGATACATTTCTTTAAATTAAATGCAGAAGTTTTTTTTTTCGCCTCAATCAGTAAATACAATAATTCTTTTGTTTTGCAAAAAAGCGACTTGAATTTGTGATGGCAATTTGATTTTATAGCTCATTTATATCAATTAAATTATTTAATAACATTATCACAAAATTATCATTTAGAGATTAATCAGGTCAAATGCAATGTAATGGATGTCAATGGGAAGTTGCATCACTTCAAAGCTGCACGTTTTTAATCAGTATGATACTGATTAAAATGCTAGGTATAAAGTACGAAAATGTCTCCTACGTGCTGCATTAGCATAAATACACGATTAAATTACTTAATAATGTCACAAAATTATTATTTGGAGATTAATCATAGGTTAAATTCAATATAACGGATGTCATAGGAATGGGAAGTTGCATCAATTCATAGCTGCACATTTTAATCAGTTTTAATCGCTCTTAATCAGCAACCTAACATTTCTGATCAATATAATACGGATTAAAATGTTAGGTATAAAGTAAGAAAATTACTTCTACGTGCTAACATCAGCAAACACATGACCGATGTATCTTATTGTTGCTCGTTGTTAAAGAGAATAAATAAAAGCAACCATACTCATATATAATAATATATATTATACACAGTAATATATTATAGCAATCTTATTCAGTACCAGAGTTTTAGTTTTTGATAAAGAAAAAAAGATCTGAACCTAAAACAATGCATCATTGAAGTATCATAACAAATCTTACTCTGTATGCTTAAGTAATTTAATTGCTTCTTGATCCCAAACCTCATTCAGTTTGTCTAGTGATGGCCATATTTGAAGATGAATTTAGTGAGTGGTAAATCCTTTTCTTTTATCTAATTTAAGCACAATCGATTATTAAATGTAATAGAGAATTAAAAATAGAAGTATATTACAATTTTGTGATAACCATTAGAGTTTGAAGAACATTATTATTAACATTTTTGCTATTTTGTATGCGTAGAAAAATATAATACATGCATAGATTAAATGTCTTTTCTGTAGCTTATAAGAAAACTCGGATTTCCCATAAACATAGCACGCCACTGAGGAAACATTTTCTGCCAAATTTATTTTCTCACTGTAACTGTGAAAACAAAGAATTTTTTCCCCCAGCTCATTAATCTTTGAACCATAATTACTCAGATAGAGAAATAATTTCAAAATTTAGAGTTAAAAATAATGCGAATAAATTGATATATTATATGTACTTAAATCTAATCAAATATTACTTATATTAGTGTATTTCTAAAAAATGTGATTCAATTTTGAAATTTGATGTTCTAAAAATTCCTCCATTAACTGACTTTAAATCATTTAGATGTAGAAATTCAGCTCTCTAAAATATCCTATCTATCAGGAATATCCCTAAAATTCCACACACACGAAAGTAACCATTGTCCTTTTTATCCATTATAATATCTTCTGTCTATAAAGCGATGAAGCAGTAACTGAACAATAGGAAAGCTATTAAATTACTTAAATAAGAAAAGAATTTATATGACTAATATGAAAATTATCTTATACTAAATGACATCCGCACTTTATGAATATGTTACAACAAAATGTGTACACATTGCCAAAGACGTGATTTCAGCACATAGAAATGATTTGAGTTGACTTCAAATAGACACGATACCAAACAAAACCAAAAACTATCTTATGCATAAAATAAAAAAAAACAAGCTTATTTTTTAGTAAAAATAATTAAATGATTATCTCCTTTCAGTAAAATGAATGAGATTTACTATACATATGTTATTGTAATGTCTACTGGAAATTTAAACAGAAAATTAAATTCAGAAATTGTCAAGTAACTATTATAATCATTAGAACACTTTCAGCAAAATATATTTAAATAATTTCCTCAAATATTTTTCCAAACTAAAAATATATTCAACATAAATCTGTTCCAGTAAGATTTACAGAAGACACTTCTTAGTTAGTTTTTATTTACTGATTTTAAATAAAGGGTAATGAATCTAAAATGATACTTTTCATAATTTTAATTATTGTTAAATATTTATTTAAGCATTTAAAAAGAATTAATTATATGTCTCATTTCATTTAATTTGAAAAAAGCAGCATAAATACATTATATATATATATATATATATATATATATATATATATATATATATATATATATATATATATATATATATATATATATATATATATTTATATATATATATGTGTGTGTGTGTATAAAGTAGAGAAGATACTTTGACTTATAATATGAGAACATATTTTAAATATAAATGTGGTGTTTGAGAATATGTAAAGAATGTAAACTTTTCCTTTGAAGAAAATGGCGAGGAGATAAACTGCTGTTCAGAGGAACAGAGAAGCAATCCGGCATGCAAAAATATATATTTCAGTCCGGATGATCCTTTCTACAAACGATTCAATTTTACATGCTTCCCGTTTACAAGGACAGCCCCTTATCCTAAGTGCAATCTTGGTAAGTAATAATATTCTGTATGATCACACAATCTGTATTCACATTGTAACTTAATTTACTATTTACGGTTATTTCTGAGGATAAATGCTATTCTTATTTTATACTTGTCACTTTAAAAGTATCCTAAGTGCAATCTTGGTAAGTAATAATATTCTGTATGATCATACAATCTGTATTCACATTGTAACTTAATTTACTATTTACGGTTATTTCTGAGGATAAATGCTATTCTTATTTTATACTCGTCACTTTAAAAGTATCCTAAGTTCAATCTTGGTAAGTAATAATATTCCATATGATCACACAATCTGTATTCACATTGTGCTTTAATTTACTAATTACGATTATTTTTAAGGATAAATGCTCTTCTTATTTTATACAAGTCACTTTAAAAGCATTCAGAGATAAATTAACTGTAAGAATCAAACACATTTCCGTTATTTATAATAATATATTATACATTTTTGGCATTTTTGATATACGGTAAATTACTGTATAGTACATTTAGTATATAATACTATTTTTAGTATATGTACTAAAAATGCAAATAATGTATGCATTGTAATGGAACCACATTAGATAAAACTCGGAGAAAAACTGAAAGTAATAATAATGAAAGAAAAGTAGTCATCGCAGGGCTCCATTAATACGTACTATTATATTGTAGAATACAAGGATACCAGGATAACTGTATGACGATTTCAAGAACCAATAAAAAGGAACTTGATATTGAAAATTTGATTCACCTCATTAATAAGTGTTCTCTTTTACAAATGCGTTAGAAAAATGCAATATCATTTTAAACAAGGCGAAAAAAAATTATTAAAAATTAAAAATGTTAAAAAGCGAAAGTGTGGTGTAGTACAATGTGAAAACATTATACCATACCACACTTTTGCCTTTTAACAGTCGGTTACAAGAGTTGATATAAGGCTACCGTGGCCTGGTTGGTTAGGGCTTCATTCTCATTTTTGGTTGGTAGAGAGTTCAAATCCGTCTTAACCCTATCATCCGTAGTGATCGCTAAAGGCAGCTTAGGTCACGTTAAAAATGGATGTGGTCGCTATCTTCTCCAAGTGACGTGATACTTCTGGGGGTGACTGGCGATGTACTGGAGGTCTTCTACTTGGGCCCTGCTTCAAAATCGCGAATGCTCTAACCACAACTGCTTTTTTCTAACTAGTAGAGCCCAGCTCACACAGAACTATGTACAGGGAAGCATGCTGATGCAACAACAACAAGAGTGAAAATAACTTACACATGTTTCAAAACGTTGGTAAAACGTAACAATAGCAAGTGCGAAATCTATACTTGGTTCAAGAAATGTCTTAATCTTTATTCATGCATAATTCAATGCTTTGATTTCTAAGAAAAAATGGTACTTATATATAATCCCATCGACAATATCTACGAAAGAAAAAATGAGTGTCGTGTAAATGATTCGATTTAGCATCATATAAACAAGAAGAAAATTTTTTTTTATCTATTTGCTACCACAAACATATAAGTAAACTGTTGAGATTTTTCTTTATATTTTCAAAAATATAATTAAATTTACAAAATCCGACGTCATACTTTTATAGCGAGAAAGATGGATGGTAATATGTAAGAACCGAAAAATTAGTCTCGTACATTTAGAAGCAGTTTCGTGAGACTGTGACAAATATGTTGAATGTAATCGCTGAAGGTAAAACTAAAATAAATAAATAAATAAAAATATGATAAGTTACACTGAAGTGCAAACTTTTAAAGAGATTACTTACAAATAAATAATTATTTTGAAAATTTTTAGGAATAAAAGAAATTGTTAACTAATGTTATGACACCCAAATATAATGAAATGACGAAAAATGAATGAATGACTGCCTTTAAGCATGCCTATTTCATTTCCCATATTTTTACGAAATGTAACGTTAGTTGGCGAAAGTCTTGGCTCTACAGAAATGTTTGTAACAAGCTACTAAGCAAGTGGCAACCTCTGAGCGTTCATTGAATCTTCACTGAGCTGGGTTTCCATTGCTCATGTCCTTTGGGCCATAGTCGAGCAGCCGTAGTTGGAAAAGCAATTGAACTGAGCGTTTTTCGCTGATTTAAGCTGGCACAGTACCTGTCAATTATACCCCCGCTTTATGGTCCAAAAGAAATAGCATGTTTCTTGCGAAGAAGCGAAAATAATGCAACGTAGCTAAGATAATTTTAGTAATCAAAAATTTATTTTAAATTTTATATAAACCAATAGAATTTTTTTTGTGCAAAAATTGACTAAAACGTGATAAGCAATAGTAAACCAACTAAATGCGGAACGAAGTTAAGCTAGTTGGTGAAAGACATTACTTTGTGACAGTTTTGTCGGTTAAAAAGAGCATTACGGTCACAAATCACCAATGTTAAAAACAGATAAATACAACAAAATTTAATTTTGTTTCACTGAAAAAAAGGTATTATTACAATCAACTAAATGCAGCAAAATTTCATTTTGTCTCATTGTAATAAAGGTACTATATATATATATATACACTACTGGCCATTAAAATTGCTACACCAGGAAGAAATGCAGATAACAAAATGATATTTATTGGACAAATATACTATACTAGAAATAACAAGTGATTAAATTTTCAAAAATTTGGCTGGATAGATCCTGAGAAATCAGTACCCAGAACAACCACCTCTGGCAGTAATAACAGCAGTTATACGCCTCGGCATTGAGTCAAACAGAGATTGGATTTCATGTACAGGTACAGATGCCCATGCAGCTTCAACACGATGCCACAGTTCATCAACCGTAGTGACTGGCGTTTGGTGAAGAGCCAGTCCCTCGGCAACCATTGACCAGACATTTTCTATTGGTGAAAGATCTGGAGAACATACTGGCCAGGTCAACAGCCAAACATGTTCCGTATCAAGGAAGGTCCGTACAATACCGGCAACATGCGGTAGGGCATTATCCTGCTGAAACGTAGGGTTGCGCAGGGCTCGAATAAAGGGTAGAGCTACGGGTCGGAAACACTAGAAATGTAACGTGCACTGTTCAAAGCATCATCAATGCGAACAAGAGGTAACCGAGACGTATATCCAATGGCACCCCATACCATCACACCAGGTGGTGGGCCAGTATGACGATGACGAATGCACGCTGCCAGTGTGCGTTCACCACGATGCCGCCAAACACGAATGCGACCATCATGATGCTGTATACAGAACCTGGTATCATTTGAAAAGATAACGTCTCGCCATTCGTGTGCCCAGGTTCATCGTTGATCACACCATTGAAGTCGCTCTTGTCTATGACGCAGCGTCAAGGGAAGCCGCAGTCATGGTCTCCGAGCTGAGAGTCCATGCTGCTGAAAACGTCGTCGAACTGTTCGTGCAGACACTTGTTGTTTTCCAGACGACCCCGTTTCTTGACTCACGGCTTGTGAAGTAGTTGCACGATCCATTACGGCCATGCGGATAATATGCCTGTTTTCTCGGCTGCTAGTGATAGGTGGCCGTTGAGATTCCGCATGGCGTTCCGTATTACCGCCCTGAACCCATCCATGCTGCGACCCTGACTGTTAGCAGATTCCATATTCTGCTAACAGTCATTGGATCTCGACCGACGCGAGCAGCAATACTGCGATAAGATAAACCGCAATCCCGGTAAGCTACAATTCGACCTTTATCAAAGTCAGAAACGTGCTGGTACGCATTTCTCCTTCTTACACGAGGCATCACAACAACTTTTCACCAGGCAACAATGTTCAAATGCAATTTGTGTATGAGGAACCGGCTGAACAATTTCCTCATTAAAACACAATATAGGTGTCGCTACTGGCGCCTGCTTTGTCTGAATGCGCTGAAAATCTAATCATTTGCATATCACAGCACCTTCTTCCTTTCGTATAAATTTCACGTCTGTAGCATGTCGCCTTCTTGGTGTACGAATTTTAATAGCCAGTAATGTGTATATATATATATATGTATATATATAATTCTTACGCAATCGGTCCCCAGTGTGATTGCTAAGCAATTTCCATCAGAAATAAACATAAGCGTTTAAATAAGTTTGGTCAATAAGTATTAATTATTTAGCTTATAAAAATGTAAATATAAAATGTTTATATCATTTTTTAATAGTTTCTAAAACGAAACCTTTTTTAACAAAATGCAAATAGAATACTTATGATAATAATTTACGCCTTTTTTTCCGTTACGACGATTATGGTACGGGGGTGTAATGGAAAAGAATCGCAAGCACAAATTATTCGACACTTAATTTCTTTCGGGGTAGTCTTTTGAGAAAAGGATCAGAAGCCAAAGGTGATGTGGGTGGAAGCAGTCGCTTTGGCGATGTTTGGAGTCCGTATTTCCTGCCAGTTGTTTTGACGGTTGTTCGGAGTCAGTTCCGGCACTTCCAAGATCCCAATTTTTTTTTTTTTTGTACTCATTTAATTTAGAGAATATCTTCAATGAAAAAATTAGCTGAGAAAAAAAAACCGTTTTCAGAATATTAAATTTATCTCATACAAAATAAATTTTCAATTTCTTAAAAAAAAAAAAAAAAAAAAAAAAAACTTTATTTTGCAAAAATAGTTTTTTAAATATTAATTTTTCGGAACTGTTTTAACAACCACCATTTTTTAATTCTACAAAAGAAATAAAAACAATCATAGTTTATTAAGCAATTAAAATTGTAAGTATAATTTAAAAATATTTATATATAGGTTACAAAATAATACGAATTTAAATATTTCTGAAATAGAAACTATTTTTCTTACAAAATGAATTAGATTTTTAATAAAAAATTACGAAATACTTGTTTTTAAATGAAAGTTAAAAAAATTTTTTTATGGAAAAATGAAAAATTAAAGGTTAGGTTATGACAAAAAACTGTTTTTGAGCTTTATGCTCATAGGTTTATAGCTCGCATTGAGTAAGATCGAATTTTTTTTTGGATTGATGATTTTGAAAAAAAAAATGACAATCAAAACAAAAAGATAAGCACGACGTTTATTTGATAAATGAAGGGAAATTAGGCCGCTTGTAAATAAATACAAAGACGAGAAAAAAATCAAAATCTATTAATTTGTTTCAAAAAAGAAATAGTTGCACATTTTCTCTTTAGGACTCGTTGACAAATCTAAGATCCAAGAAAAAGAAAGAACTCCGATACCAAGTTTTTCTCTTAAAGATTTTCTTGCTTGATCATATCGAGGACATGATAGTATTATGTGATCCATGGTTTCTCTTTCTCCACAAGAACATTTATCCGTTGAAGAAAGTCTGAATTTATGTAATTTAGCATTTGTCGGAAAAGATCTAATTCTAACTCTAGCTAGCCACACTTCTTCAAGGCGAGAATTAGTATAATTGCGGTGAATTTTCGTCATAGAAGACATGTGCGAAAAGTTAGAGTCGTATTTACTATTATTCCATTCTTTGTTATTTTAATTGGTAAAAATGTTTCTTTTATTATGGATAAGATCTTCAGGTGAAATCGAGTGCAGAATATAACTTTTATGAATGGCCGATTTTGCAAGAGCATCTACTTTTTCGTTCCCAGAAATTCCGGAATGACCTGGAATCTAAACTAGTTGAATAGATTCGCAAATCTTAGTTGCATTTCCTAAAGCTGATCCGATGTGTTGAATGATGGTTGGGTAAGAGGTTGAGAGAGTATTCAAACCGCTTAGACAGGATAAGGAGTCTGTTAATATAACATAGTTGGAGGGAGAAATACAGAATTTAGTCACCGCCAAATATAAAGCCAAAGACTCTGCTCTAAAAATGGAATTAGAGTTATTGATTTGCCCGGAAACAAAGGAGTTATTTCTGCTGTTATAAACAACGATTCCAAGTTTTTCTATTTTAGATGCATCAGTAAATAATAATATATGATTGTACCATTCAGAAGTACTATGCATTTCAAATAGGTCATTGATAGTATTTGTAGGAAGATTTTTAGTCTGAAAAGAATATTTTCGAAGAACTATTTTTAAATTAATATTAAAAAAGATGTAGATTTTGCAGGAACTCTTAAAATATGTAATTCTTGAATTCAATTTTCTTCAAGCCATTTTTTCATTCGCAAAGATAGAGGAAGAGCGCCAGAGATATGGCTGTACGGCATTGATTCCCACAAACCACCACATGGAGATCTAGTAGAAAGTGCAAGGTTTCTTATGTATATCCTTATAGATAGAAAGTTTTGTCTTGCAGAAAGAGGTACGACCTCTGCTTCTTTCAGAAGAAGTGGAATTGGTGTCCAGCGAGGAAGACCTGTAGCAATTCTAAGAATTGAGTGATACATCGGATCCAAGATTTTTAGGTGTGATATGCTCGCAGATGTAAATACATGACATCCATATTTGAGGCTACTTGTAATAAAGGACTGAACAATTTGAAGTAAATGATTAGTTTTTGCTCCCCATCTATTTACTGCAATAGCTTGTAAAATATAAATTTTCTTCTGGATGGATTATGATTGCAATCTGCAATTTTTGTTGTAGTCTTTCTTGTGATGAATGAGCAGCCAAAAGGATTATATCATGTGCATAAATAAAACACTTAATGTCATGAGAGAGACTTATAAATCATGTAAAGAAAGGGAGAAAGAACACTGCCTTGAGGAACACCTCTATTAAAGAAAGTGGGTTGAGATAAAGTTGCACGTCATTTCACTTTAAAACTTTTATCCGATAAAGAATCCAATATCAAATGAGCAGCATTTCCTCTGATATCGAATTGAAGTAACTTATAAATAAGGCCGTCTGGCCACACTGAATCGTAAGCTTGAGATATGTCTACAGTTGCGCATATGACATATTTTCTCTGGGAGCGTAAAACAATAATATGATGATGAAGCATAGAAAGAACACAATCGCAACCTCTATGAGGCATAAATCCATGATGATTTGGATGAAACTATTTAAAAAGGGAGATATGATTGATTAGACGATTTAAAATCACCTTAACCTTTAACGTGACCTTACATAGAACACTAGTAAGAGAAATTGGGCGATAAGAATTTACTGAATTAGTATCTTTTCCAGGTTTTATTATAGGAATTATGATGAATTTTTTCCAAGACGGGGTAACACAATACCGCTTAACCAAGAGATATTTAAGAGTGACAAAAGGGATCGTAAAGCTTCGTTTGCTAGACCCTTCAAAATTTTAGCTGATATTAAATCAGGACCAGCTGAAGTATTTTTGCATTTAGAAATCGCCAATTGGAGCTCAGAAAGGGAGAATGCAGAGTTATATTCTAAATCAAAGTTTGAACTTAAATCGAGTGGTAGTACTGCAGTTTCAGATTGACGAGAATAAAATTTGGCAATAAATTTGGCAAATAATCCTGAACAACAGGATCTGAAATAATTGAAGTTTCGCTAGAAATTAGTAGATGATGAGTTGGTGAGTCAGACGATCTATTTTTAAGTCTTTTAAGAATAGAATAAATGTCTTTAGATATACCAGAGATTGTTATAGTTTTATCCCAGAAATTTCTGGAAAGGGTTAGAAGAAGCTGATGAAGTTTTTCAGAAATTCGTTTGTACTGTATCCACAGAGTCTGATTAAGAGAACTTTTCACTTTTTTCCAAAGTTTTCTTTTTTGATTCAAAAGATAACAACATTCCGATGTCCACCACAAAGGATATGATTTTAACGGAAAGATTTGTTTTTTCCTAAATTTATCAAGATAGTTTTTGCATAATATTTGGAATTGATCTACAGAAACTATTCCGTTACTAGCAATTTGAGTGTTCATTGAAGTGAAGAAGTAAGTCCATAAAATTCTATTACGGGAAGTACCTTTCAAATAATCGTTGTTGTAGATTTTGACACTTGTTTGAACAGGGACATGGTCCCTGCCATAACTATCTGAACTGACTGAGAAAGTAAAAAAGGAAAAATATCGGGAGATAGAAAGTTATAACCGATAAGGAATGGTCTGTGGTTGAGTCCGAAATGAGTAGGCTGAGAGGTATCTAAAAGACAAATGTTGCTATCTAGTATATAATCGAGAAATTCTGAAAATTCGGGAGAGTTTGAATAACTACCAAGCGCCGAACTTCGTATATTAAAGTCTCCAATTATTATGTGGATGAATATTTGATAAGATGCTATGAAACATATAACTTGAAAATTTACCGTGTAGGATGTAAACATTTACTAAAGTAAGAGATGATTTGGATATAATAATTTTTGTAGCTAATATTTCTGTATCGTTATCTTCTGAGCGGGATATATTTAAAACTTGCACTGGTAGAGATTTATCAACAGCAAAAAGAAGTCCTTCACCATGGCCATCTTGCCTATCTAATCTAATTATTGTTTTTTATAAATTTCAAATAAGTGGGATTTTTTAAGAACGTTTCTTGAATTGCTAGGACATCGGAAGATTGAAAGTATGGAAGTTTTATATACGGGCGCTTAGATAGAACACTTCTTGCATTCTAAGAAATTAAATTGAACATTAAATGAAAACCCTGAACAGTTATTAAAAACCAAAAAAAAAGTGCGCTTGTAGTAAAAGAATATTATTTAAAAAAAATTATGAATGTTTTTTACGCCTTCTTCCTGGCTCAATTCTTTCTTCAATGTTAGGTTCTGCAAATTTAATATTTGGTTGAGGAGACTTCATAATATGTAGCTCGGGAGATATAATTTGCTGATTCACTGAATTTTTAGGATTTATCTTTCTAGACTGGATAGATCTTGCGCGATTCTTTCTTGGAGGAGATTTAGAAACTGATCTAGCTGGATTCGAACATGTTCGCAAACATTCTTCCATGAATGAGAACATTTGTTGGACCTGTATCTCAAGTAATTTTGCTACAAAAATAGAAGCCATCTCTGTCATTGTTTTTTAAACAATATCAATTATTTCATTTTGATTCTGCTCGAAAGGAGGATGACTTTTGGTTACACTGGAGTAACTGGTTTTTAAAGATTTATTATAACGTCTTCTCACCTCAATAAATGGAAGGTGGTTCATGCTTTTAAAATGTAAGAATTTTTTTTCTGCAAGCCTCGTAGGGCAAGAAATGTCATTAGCTGCATGATTTCCTTGACAGTTTATACATTTAGGAGTTTCATTGCCACAGGGAGAATCTTTATGGAATGTTCCACAGTTTTTACATTGGAAGACTTCTTGTTTACATTTTTTCGTAGAGTGAATGTATTTATAGCATTTTCCGCATTCGTGAACATTATCAATAAAAGGAGAAATTGGAATAATGGAATAGAATAAGTTAATAGTTTGAGGTTTTTTGTAGATGATGACCAATGACGCTCACTAAAATATTTTCGCTCAGTTCTTCAGAATTCTTTTTTGTAAATCTTTGTAAGCTTAATATTAAGCCATTTTGCGCAATTTCTTCAGCAACAAGATATAAAGGCAAATCTACATTTATTTCTTTTATAAGAAATCTTGAAGAAATGTATTCAGGTTGAAAACTGGAGTTAACATGTACTCCAAGAATATTGTTTATCTTGCTTATTTCTACAGCAGTATCTGGGCAATTAGTTTCGAATAGAAGCTTATCTTGACGGGTGTGTTGAATTTGTATTATTTTCTTGTGATTCTTTACAATTTGAATTATTTCTTGCTTTAAATTGTAAGGTTTTTTTGAAATAGATTCAGTACCATCAGTGGGAGACAGGAAAATGAAGAACTTAGTTATACCATTTTCCGCAGCTAACTGGATTAGTTGCGGAATAGAATCATCGAAAGTCAATAATCTTGAAGCGTTTATTTTTGGAATACTCAAATCGCAATCCGTGTAAATCATTTCAATCTCTGCTTCAGTCATTTTGAATCCATAATAATGAGGGGAAAAAGAATAAATTAAAAATTTAAATAGTAAAAATAAGAGAACAAATATACTCAATCTTAGTCAATCAAACACTAAGCCAAAGTCAGACGATAATTTCAACATGAAAAAGGAGAAAAAGTGTCAAAGAAAACATTAAATAATGACAAAATAATCATAGTTTAAAATTTACGTATTTCGCAGTTTAGAACAATCCGCCAATTTCCTGAAAAATTATTAAACACAATTTTGAAGACTCATGATTTGTGACTCATCAATGTTCAGGTGACATTGATTTATAACTTTTGTGAGACAACACAGGAGGAATTCACAGTGTGTGGAAAATTTTTTCAAACAAGAACTAAAAAATTCATGTTGGCGTAAGCAAAAGCATTAGTCTTAAGATTTAAAAAAGATTGTTTACATATATTGCAATTATTAATTTAGAATTCTATTAACTATGGAAGTTTTTAAAAATTAAATCATCCTCGACGATTTAAACTAAACAAAAAAGGGATGTTTTTTTGTCTTGTCTTTTTCATATTGCTTTATCTGCTGTTCTATTGTCAACATGTTAATGGTGGCGTGTAATCAGTGAAAAACGGCTTCTAAAACCGATGCTTTGGCTTTTAAGTAAGAAATAGGGTGACCAAGTAAGAAATAGGAAATAGTAAGAAATAGGGCGCCAAGGGTGACCGTAAGGTAAAATTTTACCTTACGGTCACCCTTGGCGAAATTTTCCAAAAAGTCCCCATGGGTGACCATATGACAAATTTCCAAATATTTCCAAATATTTCCTACATTGTTGGTATCGGATCAGATTTATTGTACGGTCACCCTTGGCGCCAAATTTGGTGAACATTTTTACTGGAAACCCGACAAACTAGTATTTAGGCAAACCTATTTGTCATTAATTTCTCATGAATATTTAGCGATTTAAGTTAATTAATATAAAATTTAATTAAAAAATGAATATGAATAAATTAACATATCAACTTTATTATTTTACCATTAATGTTTGAAATCTATAAATCTGCATTTTTTGTTAATTTTATAAAATGAGTTGAACATATTGTTAGATACAACAATGTATGAAATATTTGACACTATTTCAGTTATTTTCTTCCCGCCGTTTTTCCCAATCGGAAATTCGTCATACAGTCACCCTTGGCGACTTTTTGAAAATTTCGCCAAGGTGACCGTATGTAAATTTTACCGTTGGTATCTAACAATATACTCAACTAATTTTACAAAATTAACTACAAACGCAGATTCATAGATTTCAAACATCAATGGTAAAATAATAAAGTTGATATGTTAAATTATCCATAAAATTTTTTGATTAAATTATATATTAGTCAATTTGAATCGGTAAATATTTATGAGAAATTATTGACAAATAGGGTTGCCAAAATACTTGTTTGGCTGATTTCCAATAAAAATATTCGCCAAATTCGACGCCAAAAAACGCACCAAGGGTGACCGTACAGTAAATCTGATCCAAAATAGTTTTATTAACAGAAGGAACTTCAGCACTATTCTCAGATATTCGATGGTGAACCTAGCCTTGTTTGATGCTGATTGAAAAAGTGATTGAAAGGCAGGCATGCAAATTCGTCGACAAGTCGAATTCCCGATGTCATCACAAAACGATGTAAAGTAGACGAGACGTTATCTGACATCATGGATATTTTAACCAATGAGAATTGTAACTAAGAGATGTAAGCATAACCTCAACTGGAACGCACACACACACATGAAGGTATTTTATCTCCCATTTAATTATCGTGTTTAGTATGATACTTTAATCATTTCTTTTGCAGAGAAAAGGAGTCCAATGAACAAAGAAACATCTGTGCTTGATGCTTCTACAGTATATGGCTATAACAAAGACATAGCAGAATCTCTACGCCTAAAAGATGGCTCTGGTAAACATACTTTGTTTACTTTCTGTTTTTCTCTACAATGAATCTAGTTAATAATTATTTATCTTCAAAGCTTGGGGATAATTAAGAATTTTTAAGCAAACCATTTGACTGTTAATTTAAAACTGTAATTTATCTGTTAATTTAAAATTCAAAAGAAAAATATATTTTAATTCTTATTATTTTAACAGTACGGTAAAATCTATTTCGTACCTAAAAACTTGTATATTCAGAAAAACTAAAAATACTATGTTTTCTTTTTCAAATCATGATCAAAAAGGCTTATGCTTATAAACATATTTAGATTAGATATATTTTGCTCATTAGACAGATTCATGTTTATAGGTATGCTCACATTTGATAAATATGTTATGGCTTACCCCTTCTAGTTGACAACAACATCAAACTGGTTTACGAGCCCGAATGCCTTCAAACAATGGAGCACAGACTCAGGGCTCGAGAATAACTGACATTTATTTTAACAGATGAAGGCCAAAACATGGGCAGGAGCAGCTTGAGTCGCATTGTCTTTTTGGCATAAGGGATAAAATTTGTAGCACGTCAAATGACGTTGTACAAGAATGTGTCCTCTTCGAAATCCCGCGAGAGTTGTCTGCTCGAGTTTCGGCAACTCCAATCACATGCGACCATTCATGCGCGGGGGCTCTCCTCCAAGAAGAACAGCCGTCTTTCCTGACCCGGGAGGCAATCTCTGGATAAGTAAGGCAGCCACCATGTGCAGTATCCTCATGTGTGCCCTCTCTGGTCAGACCACCAGCAGTTTCACCACCGTACACATCCACATGCGATGGAAGCCACTGAAATGTGATCTTAACATAGTCAATCAAGCGATTCAAAAGTCGGAAGATATTACATTAGATAAGTTGTTGTTGTTACACTAGCATGCTTCCCTATACCTAGTACCGGTTTGAGCGCTACCAATTAGATAGGAGAAGCTCGGTGGAGTGTTTGTGAATATGAACCAGGGACCCAGCAGAAGTGCCTCAATGCTTGGCGTGCCACCCTCAGAGCTATCATATCACTTGGAGAACATTGTGAACACGACATGTGACGTGACTGAGCCGACTTTAGTAAACTAGACGGATTTTCTGTTGAGCTGAAATTCAAACTCACTATTTTCTGATGACAAGAACAATGCAGTAACAGTAACTGACCAATCTCCCGGTTGGTCAGTTACTGCATTGGCCTATTTGATAGATTATGCTCATTAGATAAATTCATACTCGCAGACATTCTCACATCAGTTAGATTCTCTTTGAATGTGATTATTCATGCTCACATTGAATACATCGTGCTCATCAGATAGGTTTTTATTCGTAGATTTTGTCATATTAGAATCATATTCATTAAGCAGACGCATATTCATTTACGTATATCATAGCAATATAGCATGGTACTTTTATAACGCGATTTTATGTCCCTCGTACAATCCGTGTTTTACCTCCATATAACGATTTGGCTTCCGACATTATATTTTGGTACTGCGAAATTTATAGAGATTTGTGCAGTTCACATTAAATTTTATGTTGCTAATTGTGTCAATTGTGTTCTCATAAAATTAAATTAAATAATATTGACCTTTGAATATTTTGCTAAAAACAAGATGTCATATAGCTCCTACAGCGAATAAATATTTAATAAAATTGCCTAGATTAATTTGATTTATTTAGAATTAATTGTTTTTTAGTTACATTTGTCTGATATTTTTTAAAATAAAATGTTTCTAATTGGATTTTAATGAAACTCACATATTTCGCTTTCATAACATTTTTTTCCCTTAATATTTGATTTAAATCCCCTTTAATGAGAAAAGTTATAGGTGAATCATTTTTACATAGCGCGTTGTGTGACGTCATATGAGCGTGTTTTATGAGAATGCTCGTACAACGGGTTTTTCTCTAACGAGGAACTGATATACCGTTTTGTAGGGGGGATTACTGTAATGTAGTGTGCAAGAAGCAACATTTCAATGTAGAATGCAATTATTTATAACAATGTTCACAAAGTCAATTCTGATTACACATGCTTCTTCTGTTAAGATAAATAAAGTAAAATAATGAAATGAAATTGTTGTATAAATCAAGCTCTTTCTCTATCATTCTGTAAGAGTTGTTTCTCTACATTCAACAAGGCATTTCTCGAGTAAAGCCATGTTGATCACTAATATGCATCTAAACACACACTCTGCACATACTAAAATTAGATGATTGAGCCTCATTGAGCAAATATATTGCACTCCTGTGTGCAGAACATTTTATGATTAATTGAAAATAACATTATAGTTAAATGAAAACTCGATTTCGTATTAATCATTTTATGAGGAAATAATTCGTATGCTTACAAACACTGTTGAATTTCTATTATGAATTTTTGATTGTTATCTTTGTGTTTCTTGATAATAAAGTAAGTATGCTATCTTGTTCATGTCAAATACTTCGTATAAGACTAATATTGCCGGAAATGAAATTGCGGATAGTTTGGCTAGAACTGTTGCTATCGATATCCCAAGGCCTCCCGCTCTTCTTACTAATATGGAACTATGTTATATATCATGGATTCCCAATTTTTTTTTTCTCGTAAACCACTTTCAAAGTTTTACTATTTTCGGTGGAACCCCTACTGCAACATTTCTAATGTATTCTCAAAACTCCTAAAAAATAACACCCTAAATTGGGGGTGCTAAGAAAAAAAATTAGCACATTTTCTTGTGTCTTATTTATTAATAAATAATATTTATGGTTTCACAAAATTGTGAACATTTATTATTACAAACAATTAACCATTGATTCATCGATTGATATCGATTCACTTTTATATTCAAAGTCCCGGAAACAAATGAATAATGTTTTGTTATTGGCATTTGTATTTATGTTAATGAAGAATGCAAACACAACGCAAGTCGCATTTCATCCATTTGCAGGTCCAAACAAGCATCCCCGACGAGCGGGCGGCACTTTGCAAGTCTCGACCTATGGTGTACACTTGTACTATTATTTATTTTTTCTATTCAATTCTATGTTTTAACTGAGTCTCGAATATTTTTAATACCTACATAGTGGATGAACCACCTGCTTACATTGATAGGTAAATCCATGCCAAAATTTTTGTTCCTTATAATAAAAACCAGAAAATGTTTCGTGGATCCCCACTTATAACTTGTGAACCCCTGTTTTCTTTTCATGTCTACGTGGACCCCCATGTGGTTTCCTATGGACTACTGGGGGTACACCTAGACCACTTTGGGAACCTATGTTCTAAATATAAGACAATGAATAAGGCCATTTGGATGGTCCCATCAGTACATCTGTGGTACCAACAGTACATCAGAGTAGGTGTTCTGGCGGCTCCTTGGTTCGGGGCAACATTAGACGAGATCAAACTGTTCTTACCCGTTTGATTAGTGGTCACGTGTCATAAATGACTTTTGTTGGAGGCATTAAGCACTTCGAATTCTGCACAAACCTCCTCTGGTCACATCTTATCCTCTCTAGAACTTACCAGGCAAGACCTGGTTCAAGAACTCCTTTTAGTTCTCGATTTCTTCACGGTGAATGAACTCATGGACCTGATTTAGCATTGCTGGTCACGAGAATAAGAAACAAAAACAAACAACAACGCTTCCTCTTGGTGTATTTGTAGACACTCACACAGGCTTTTAAGTGTATATGCATATTTATACAATAATAGAAATTTGTAAATACATTTTTGTCAATATGTATACACATTATGGAAACAAATTCCTTTAAACAATAACCTGGGATAGTTATTTCACCGATTACAAATACTTTATTATTTAGTCAAAAATAAATTTTATTTGTGAAAAACTTTTACTTTACTATGTTTTATTATATTTTGCGCATAAAATTGTTGCAAGCTATGAATTTGATCTTCAAAACTTGCAATTTTCTAAATGTAAAATTATTCATGAAATTCATAACAGAATTTTTTATTGTTACTCAGTCAAAAAAAAAAAAAAAAAATCAGTAAATTATATATATATTTTGTTTGAGTCACACACATTTGGATGTTCCAGACTTTTTGAAAGTGATCTTAAGTTGTTTACAATGTTTGAATTTCTGTATTTTTATTTTATGATATTTGAGCTACATAAAATATTTTTATGATACTATCTGCTTGTTAATTCTTGTGAAAAAATTTCAAATCAAATAATTTACGAGCGCTTTTTTTTAAAAACTAATTTTACTTGCATTGCATACAAGCTAAAAGTCGACATTTATTTAAAAAAAAAAAAAAAAAAAAAAAAATTGTTTATAAAATTTCTGTGCAAAAGTATTTGAATAAATGTGTTTGAACTGTTTTTAAATTTGTAAGTTTTTGAAGTTGCTGGTAAATAATGAAAACCACTCACTCAAATTTAATTTTTTTCGTCTGTTTCCATACAGGAAGTTTGAAGTCTCAGTATAATGCCGCACATGGTGAATTACTGCCGGAAAATCACGTTCAGGATCTCGTATTTTGCCCCAGAATGCAGAAAACGGATTGTTTTGCAGCAGGTTAGTATTAAACATTCGGTTGACACAAAACTATTTTGCCATACAAAAGTTATATTTGAAGATATTTTGTGCATTCTAATTAATGTCAGTCTTTAAGCATAATAAATAAAAAGAAAAGAAATATTTTTAAAAAATGTTGATGTTGACGTAAGCAAGGCATTACTGTCAAGACCTAAAACAGATAGCTTACAAATACTGCAGTTATTAATTTAGAATTCTATTAATAGAATTTGTAAAAGTTTATATTATGTTTGTCGATCTAAAGTAATCATAAAGTGGATGTTTTGCCTTTTCTTTTTCATTTTGCTTTTACATCTGTTCTATTGTCAACGTATTAAAGGTTTGAACCAATGGAAAACGACTTCGCAAACCAATGCTTTAGTCTTTTTTGTAAGAATATGATTTATTAACAAAATAAACTTAGACAATATTCTCAGACATTCCATGGTGAACTTTGCCTTGTTTACTGCCGCTCGAAGAATGTGATTTGAAGGCAGATAGCAAATTCGTTGCCAAATTGCCTTCTCAATATTATGTGATTTAAATGATAACGTTTCATTTGTGATTTAAATGTTAACGTTAGACGTCATGGATATTCTAAACCAATGAAAATTGTAATAAAGTAATGAAGACATGATCTCAGCTGGAACGAAAGAAACAAACACCTTATGGTTAATATATATGTATATGTATATATACATATATATATTTGTGTGTAAGATATAATTTCAAAATATAATTTGAAAAGTAAATAAAAAGACGAGAATTTGAAAATCAATAGCAAATAAGACAAAACCTTGCAAAATAAATTGAAATGAGTGCTTTTGAAAATGTTCCATCAAATTTTGAATTCAAATAACTCAATAAACACTCTCCCAGTGATGTTAAATCACATAACCACCAGTCCATTTCTTATTATTTAGAATTCTTTTCACGCTTTCATTATTTTTGGGGTGGCCTACACTTTAGTGTGCCTTTTGGCTTTTATTCAACTTGTCGCGAATTGGGTGATATTGAATATGATGATAAAGAATTTTTAACTATGTGTATATCATTGTCTATTTTTTTCTGGCACCATTTTATTTCTTCAAATACTTTTAAACCATCAATTTTCGGCAAAGGTGACCTCAAAATATGTGTTTTTCCTATTTCTGTAATATTGTTCAGTGAAAATACATCATTATTTATTTTTACCAACCGTAAATTATCATCTGTCAAATGGTTTCTTTAAAAAGTTTCCTTTTTCGATTGGATCCTAGTACAGCCTACACACTTGGCGCGAATGATTTTGGTTGGCGATAATTGTAGCTTGCGCCAATCTTGATAACCCTACTTCGATATATTAGATATGGTAAACCAAACTATTTCTGGAATTTTGCTCTAGCTTGGCGCTTTTTTCAGTTTGTTGCTAAGAGCGTGGGCTCTCCTAGAATTTTACCAATTGTACCAACACTTTACTGCACAAATGATGGTAAATTGGAATCTTGGAATCATGCTTTAATTTTGGAACATATTTCATAAACTTAAACAAATTTCACGTACTTTGCTCATTCCAACATACACAATTGGTAATCCTACCTGCACAATTGGTAAATTAACAAAAATCTAATGTATTTTCAACGAAATTCTTAATTAAAAATTGAATTGCGTGTTAACGTGGTGGTTTTACTATATTAAAGAAGGAATACTCTTTTGTGTGTGAAGATAAAACTTTCAATATCATCTCAAATATTTTTTGACGATTACTTTCGTCAGTTGGCTTATGGTATCAGAAATCCTTTCCATTTTTGTCTAGTGTGTCCTTTCATATATTGAGCAGTCATTGATAAAACTCAGATTTAAGGAATAACTTTTTTGATAATTAAATTTTATTCTTAGATTTTACTGCCGGCCAACTTGTATAGTGGTCAGCGTGTCTGACTACGGATCGGGAGGTCATGGGTTTGAATCCCGGTTCAGGCATGGATGTACTGTCTCTCACTCTATCTATCCTGTCCTTGTCCTTTCCTTATGTGTGAATGGTTGCCTACCCTATAAACGGGTCCCCATGGCATGTGTGTGTACTGAAGAAGTCGGACTCCACACCAAATACGGTTCAGTTAGAAACGTAGATCAGCGCACTTCAATTTGCCAGCCAAGTTGGCACACGAGAACAACAACATTAGATTTTACTTAGAGCTTATTTTTAATTAACATATTCAGACAGCATAATAATTATTAACATAATTTAATGTACATCATAATAATTTCTAAATAATCGAAAGTTTAATCTACAATATAGCAAAAACGTTTTCACTAGATATCAGCCTACTTAAAAATATTTAACATTTAATCAAGTGTTGTTGCATCTTTGATATTTCCATCTAAACAATAAGTTTCTATTTAATTTATAAAAATCACATATCTTGGTATACATCTTTAAATAAATATTCAAATTATATGAGCCACTTTAAAGAATATTTTGATAATCATTATTATTTATCACCCCAATAACTAATGAATTTATGTTTTTTAGATTTTTAATTCAAATATGAAATAATAATTTAAACTATTTTTTTCACTCAAATACTCGATTCACATTAATTGAATAGGCTTACACCTTAAATATGGTGTTGTATTATGTTATTTCAAATGTTCTATTTTTTGTGTGTTAAATCATTTTAAAAATAAGATTAAAATATTAAAATTAAATATAGCAATCATTTATAAATCTTTTACATTAAGTTTGTCAAATAGAATCTTAAAAAAATATATTTTAATTTTCTATGCCTTTAAAAAATTCTTTAACTTATAGTTCTATTTATAATATTTATTTAAAAATGCTATTTTTCTTTTATTCAAATACTTCCACATTGCATCAGAAATTTGTAATGTTCTAGTGGCAATGGTTTATTTGACTTATTCTCTCAAATATCTCAAATTTTTGATATATTGTAATATCTGAGCAAAGAGATAAGGTCTAATAAGTTTGGCTCCATGAATGAGACGTATTTGGCTGATTAAATAAACTAACTTTCGACCATATTATCAAATTTTTTTGACAGTAAGATTGTCAAGTAAGTTTTTCTAATATTTATATATTTATTGTTTACAGGCGATGAAAGGGTGAATCAGCACGCTATGTTATCAACAATACAAACTGTTTTTTTGCGTTTTCACAATGCAATTGCCTACCGGTTACATTCGATGAACCTTAGATGGGGAGATGAAAAGATTTACCAAGAAACAAGGTAATTTACAATGCCATTTTTTTATTTGGTCTAAATTTGTTATACTTGGGCATTTATTCATAATCGAGCTCTTACATTCATTCGATGTTACTCAGAATTGAGTATTTATGTATTAATTAGAATAAGAATTGCTCGTACAATGAGAATTATTTATTTTTAAGACACTTTTCCTTCTACAGGCAATGACAACATCAGTCATAAGGTTTCTAACAGCCCAAAAAAATTTAGATTTTGAAAAGCTGTCAAGAGTAAAAGTCATAAAAAGGAAATTGTATTTTATAAAATATAAGAAGCTCAAAGGTTCATCCGAGAAATTCAAGACATATTTAAGGATATTAACTGCATCAATACAGTACAGCATGAATACAATACAGTACAGGTTTTTATAAATATAGACAGAACCTAACAAAAGTTTTATACTTGCTGTACAGCTAGATCACGGGGCAAATCCCTTTTGGTACGCAAGATGAGCAGAATATCTCAAACCCTACCTGTTAACCAGCTCAAAACTACGTCTGAGCATTTTTATCTTCATATTCACCTGTGAATAGAGCTTTCAAAAGTACAAATGGAAATATTGTTGTTCAATTTTCAATAAATTTTGGCAATTAAGTCTGCTTCTTCCTTTTTGCACATATTTCAATGTCTGAGAATCCACTTAGGGATTATTTTCCAACCAAAAACAAGTACTGGTCATTATAATATTCCACCTAAAGGAAAGTATTGGTAGTTGCATTTTTCCACCCAAAGGTAAGTACTGGTAATTACAATTTTCCAACTAGAAGAAATAACTTTAGACAGATATACCACTGACTTCTTCAATAAAGAAAAAAAAATCAGTTGTATCACACATGTTCTTGCGATGCTTTTCCTTTCAAAATTGAATGAGGAATTTTTTGTGATGGTTTCTGGTCAAAAATTTTGCAGTTCAATTAGAATTGTTTTACTTTGTTTGAGTAACACAACTATTTTCCTTTACAATTAAATTAGCTATGTAAAACACAAAATTTATCCCTTCTAGAATATAGAATATAGATTCAATTCTGATTCGATAATAGTACATTTGAAATTACTTTGTGTATAGTTTAACAATAAGGTATTGTAATAATGCTTTGACTGTGTTTAATCATTTGCCTTTTGGATAGTGAACTACATTCACGAATTTCAGTACAGAAAATTAAGGAGATTTTCCAAGTCAATGTGATTGACAATACAAAGCAGAACTGAAACATCCCTTTTCAATGATGTACCAGCATCCAAGATTACGTTTGAGATACAGTATTCTAAGATGCACTCTGTTGCTTCACAAGAGGACATATTTTGGCATGTTTATGTACTTTGCCATAGAGAGCTGATTATTCAGGAACCTACAACTTAGAGAGAATTTCGAATCGAAGGAAATATCTATTTTTAAACAACAAGCAACAAAAAAATATTTACAAGAATGTGTAATATGATATACTAGGTAACATATTTCCTGAATGAATATGAAATATAATACGTAATATATTTCTTACTATGGATTTTTGGTAACATTTTTATAAGCTGAAATGCATTGTCTTGGTACAATAATCAACACAAATTGTCTTCCTTAATGTATAACAACATTTTCGAAAGTACTGGCTGTCTCAGAATTTTGACTACAAACATTAAAGAGATGCAGAACACATCATTAGGAACTATAATTACATTTAGGAACCTGGGGGGGGATGTTACTCTGAAATGATAAAAAGACACAATTACACAACAACAGGAAACATTCTGTTAACTATATAAAAAGTTTGTTTTACTGTATAAAAAAGTACATTCACAACGGGTGTTTGGAATTGAATGCATTTATGCTATGGATTGGCATTTTAAAAGACACCTTGCATAATTCTGGTTGTATCTACAACCATGGGAATTCTGAGTTCATAATTTACAGGAATATTGAACAATATTTTGCATGCCACCCAAGAGGAAATAACGCCTAATATAGTAGTTTCAAAATTCCAGTTTCGATGAAACTGGCACTGAATATGTTGAAACCATATTCCAATGCTTAGCATTGTGTGGATATTGTTAAATGTTTTCAGAATTTAATTTTGAAGATATATGAGGTACTTGACTTCAGTTGAGGTAAGTAAAATGTATGGCTCGATTAAAGTGACCTCTACAATGTCCGCACATGCACTAATAATGAATCATATTATGAGACTGAGCTCTGTGTATGTTATCTAGAACTGCATGCGTGAATTAAGTTCATTTAAGATTCCTTTATGTGAAAAGATGAATTCATCATCAATGAATATAGTACAACAATAAAATTGCATACTGGCTGCAATTAGTTACAGAATCCACTGTACAAACCCGACGTGTCCTGGATGATGATGATCCGGTGGCAATAAATGAGCTCTTTGTCTTTGAATGCGAAGTAAATACTTTTATCCTGAAGTACGCTTTGGGTTGTTAATCGAGAGTTTCCAATGGCAGAGGTTGTACATTGTTGCCAGATTTTTATCCATATCACCCAACAGACCATATTAAAATATGACTCTATGTGCTAACTGTAGCCTATTAGTATTCTGCCCTAGAACTGTGAATTTCTGCCTTTTGTAAGGTTCCGTCGTACCTGAGGGAACATTTGATAATTTGGTATGAGCACATTTGGATATCTTTCACGATACAGTCAAGTAGTGGCTTCCACATATCCGTCGGTTAAGCAGTAGATAATGTGGATGTCAGCCAATTCTTTACATTATTTTCATGTTTATTCCTCGTATTCAACGTCTATAGTATGGAAACCAAATCTTACTCTGACTTTTCAAGCATACGCATACAGTGCAAACAACTGAAAGATATTATTAAATTACAATTTAAATCATCTTATTTTTCAATTTCATACATGAGCATTCTCAAAGGGAAAGTTTCAGCGGATTTAGACTTTTAGCTTATGAGAGGTATATTTATTCTCAAAAATAAATAACAAACCCTTAAGTTAATATAATTTAGTAAATATGTGTCATGGTATTATCGTAACGGGATATATTGTTTATTAAAATCTCTGTTAAATATTCTGAAGAAAATTGCTTTCCTAACCTAGCAAATGCTTCTGCGATTTGGATTATGGTTTCCATTCAATATCATTATAGTCATTTTTAAGAACTTAAAATCAATTTGTTCGAGTCCCTTAGTTAAAAATGGATCTCAAATCACTACAAACATTCGCATATGAATTAAGAATCGAATTTAGGAGATGAAAACTGAAGATCAGAGTGCTAACCAATACAGTGATGAAAAGGGAATAAAAATACAAATCTATTTTTATTATTCTTAAATATTAGTTAAATTAATTTTTACATTTTCAGTAAAACTACCTTTTCTGTTATTTTAAATCATAGCTATAAGCAAAGAGCAGCATTTGAATGATAATATATAGTTGAATGCAACAGATTATGTACCGCTGCTAAGGAGCAAAGATCTGTGGCTGTCCGAGAATCAGGTACCAAATGTTTTGTAATGCATTTTTTGTCAATCGTTATTAGAACGCCGAGAAGTGAGGACCGTGGTAGCCTTGTGGTTAGAGCATCGGCCTTCCGTCCGGAATGTTGAACTTCGATTCCCAATGCCTCTAAATGCCCACCGAGTACTGTGGTATAGGTGCTCGTTAAATTCTGTAGAATTGAAAACCCTGTTGTCGGCTGTTGAGCAGTTACCATGGGTGTAATGGCTTGAAGAAAGTTTCCTCTCCCTCCATATCAGTGTCAAAGTTGAAGGAGTGTATTCTCTAATAACGCCATCTATCAGAGGATTTGAGTGCAAAGTTGTATCTTCGTGGTGCTTCGCACACTAATGATGTAAATTCGCATAGCCAATGGCATAGAGAGCATGGCTTGTCTACTGGTTATCAGTAACAACAACCGAATACAGATATCAACGGGTATCTCTACAAGCTCTATTATCATCGGTTTCCATATTCTTCAACAAGCATCGTGTGTAACGCAGTAGAGGTTTATCGCTGCGCATTCTTTGCAAACAGCTACATGAACATTTCCTATGTGACAGGCAACTAGTTTGATAATACGACATGATAGATGTTGACGTCATCTAAAATAAAAACTTTGGTTACATTTAGTTTGACACTGTTTTCTTTAGACTTCACAATAATGGATCAATGTGACATTGACCAATAAACCATGATTTGCTCTTAACAGTGATTCTCATCTGTTTTTGATAGTTTTAATTGGAGATTATATGTTGTTTGATAACCTGAGTTTCACCTGTTGATTTTTTTTGTGATGATTTAGCACAGAAAAATATTTGACCGATATGTTAATCTTTTCCTGCTAATTTTGTATTCTGATGATTTTTTATGAATGAAGAAGTACAGGACAGTTTTATTAAATTCTTCTTGAAGATTAAAACACTGTGTAGAATCAAATTTTTAAATTTAAACTAATAGAGAATGTATGGATTATACCGAGCTCTTCTCCATATCTTAGAGAGATAAGAATACGTCTTCTTCAAGTGTGAAGTTAAATCTCCCACAATGCAATATTTGTTTTTATTATCAATCATTGTAATGGGATAAATCGGAATTCCTTTTTGAAGGATATTTGTAATATTTGTTTTTAAATTGAATGTGTAATTCTATTTTAAGTTATTATAAATTAATTAGTAGTAGTTCTTTTCTCTTCAGCCTATTTATTGAACAATAACATGTATTATTGCTGTTGGAAAACTGCATCTGTAAAAGGAATTGCTTCTATTTTTATTTTCATATTTGTTCTTTATTTATTGAGAAAATAGGCAACTTGTTTCTCTAAGACCCTTTTCTTGTGCAATTTTCTGAAAATGTAAGCTCATATTTAGAGAGTTGTAATGCAGTTTTAGAATCATATTATAACTGTAGAGCACACATTAGACCAGTTGTAATATGTAATAGTCATATAAATTTCTTCAAAAAAATCATAAAAAGCGAAAACATATTTTAAAATAGCTAAATTATATAATTGACATGTTTTTTATTTTTTAACAATTACAATATGTCAAAATGCTTTAATCATACTTCGTGGCGTTTTCTTGCAACAAACTCATATACCTCAACGTTTAAAGACAGATTTCTTATGCTTTCGTTAGATAAGAATACTAATGCATTAATATAATATTGCTGTAAGCAAACATTTATTGAATTATTTTTCTTTTACAGAAGAATTCTCATAGCAGTTTACCAGTATATAGTTTACACAGAATATTTACCATGGTTGATCGGACCTGAATTAGTGTACGAATATGATCTTCTTGTGGACAAAGAGTCTCTCACCAATGATCGGGTCAACCCAAGTGCGATGGTAGAATTCACCACGGGTGCTTTCAGACTGCACAGCATGGTTCCCAAGAGAGTGAGCAAGGAACATCCTCACTTGAGATTCAGGGATACGTACTCGAATCCCCATCTCCTTCATAAAGGAGAGACAGAATCCCTGGTGTCAGGATCTTGCGATGTGCCTTCAGAAAAAAACGATCGCTACCAGAAGGTTGATGTCGATGGTTACCTTTACAAGTAAGAACAATGATACAAGAATTTTAATCTGTTTACTTTAAGTATGTCTCTTTGATGCACACCAACCTGCAGAGAGTATCTCAGCATATGATTTGCTGTACTCAGACCATTTATTTACACACTGTATACAGATATAAAAATTGCAAAGATTGTTTTTCTGATTATTTTGAGATTATTTAGATATATAAGATTATAGAGATATCTTAAAAAATATAACTACATTTAAAACTAAAATTTTTGTTATATTTATCTGGATAATCTTCACTTTTCCAGTTATAGCCAGATGTGCCATATATATATATATATATATATATATATATATATATATATATATATATATATATATATATATATATATAAACAGGGTGATTATAAAAAAAGTATCCCAACATTTAGTCCTCTAACGATCATACCATTCCCAGAAACTGAATGAAATTTTTTTGACGTAAGGTATTTTGATGAATGCAATGAAGAATGATATGGAAAACCACTGTGTCACTCTAACAGTTACGGTTGTAGTCAAAGAATTCCAAAATATCAAATGGCAACATCCAGTTTCTTGTATTGGAATGCGATCACAATAAAATGCTTTATTATATGCTGATGCACTGTCCTTAGCGGTTGCCCTCACTTTTAGCCTATCTACCGCTCGTGATTTTCATGCTTACAGTAGCCGTACGAAAGCAATTTAAGGTTTTTCACAATGGAGATCACATTTAAAAAAAATATTAGAATTGGAATTGGATAATTTCGAATTTTTTCTCTGTAACCGTAAATGTTAGAGTGAAACTGTTGTTTTTCATTTCATTTTTGAGCACATACTTCAAAATACCTTAGGACAAAATTTCATTAACTTTCTGTGAATGGTATGATATTTAGGGGCCCAAATGCCGGGATACTTTTTTTATAATCACCCCTGTATATATATATCTATATATACACTGCTGGGCAATTGCTAAGGATGGATAACACTATCATCCATAGCAACCATAAAATGAAGGGAAGCAAAATGTGGAAAATTAGAATAAGTGCGGGATATAGTAAGAAGAAGTATTCGTACGCAAATTTTTTTCCACGTCTCTTCATCACGTCATAGCGTTCATAAGAGCTTTAAAGGTTTTGACGCGTGTGGACAGTCGTTGTTTCAAGTCAAAGTTTTACAGAAAAGATTTAATAGACAAACTTGAAATTTTTGGCATGTCTTTCCGATATTACTTAGATGATTTTATACGTGGGCGAATTATTGGAAAGATCGAAGAAGGGAGAAGAATAACAGATGTTTCCAGGGAGTTAGACATCGATTACAGCGTTGTTTCATGGCTGTGGAAGTCATTTAAAACTACTGAAATGTGTAGTAAGTGGCACGGGGAGGTCATGTTAGAAGTACGACGTCAGCAGAAGACAGATATATCGTCCTATCAGCAGAAAGGAACAGGCGCACCACAGCTCAGTCTTGCAAATCAGTCAGGTTGCAAATCAGTTTCTTGCTGTTTCAGGAAAGCATATCTCCTGAAAAACTGTCGCCAGACGTTTGAGGGGAGGAAGACTATAAGCCCGCAGACCTGTTGTGTGTGTCGCATTGACCAGACAGCACCGTACTGCCCGTTTGCAATGGTGTCGTGAGCATCGCAATTGGACTAAACAGGACTGGGCATGCGTACTATTCTCTGATGAGAGTAGGTTCAGTCTGCCATCGGAGTGGTGGACGCCAACAAATCTGGCGTGAGAATGGTACTGCTTATCGTAAAGAAATATCCAGGAAAGGGACCGATATCCGACATGCAGTGTCATGGTGTGGGCCGGCATCATGATCAATGGCTGCACTCCCCTACATGTTATTGCGAATAAGACTATGATGGGCCAACGATACATTAATGAAGTTCTACTTCCTCATGTTCGCTTTTCCATGGTTCTGTCGGTGATAAATTTATTTTTATAGACGACAACACAACATGTCATCGAACCCTCGCTGCTCAGGATTGTCTAGATAGCAAAGGTATTCAACGCCTCGTATGGCCATTACGTTCTCCAGATCTAAACTACATTGAAAATGTGTGGGATGCTTTGGGGAGGCAAGTTGCTGGTCGAAACTATCCTCCGACAAACAAGAACACCCTCATCCGTGTACTCACAGAGGAATGGGATAAATTGCCTTAACAGCTACTGGACTTAGCACAACTAATGTTGTGCAAAGTATGATACGACGTGTGGAATGTTGCATCACACTCTACGATGGGCATATCCTGTACTGATACCTTTCTTCAAAGTACCTGTGCTGACTTTTAGAAGGATTGTACCATTTTTCCGTATGCAGCATCAAATGAACATTTTTTTCTTGTAGATGTTTCACAGCTTTTGTACTTTCCAGAACAATAAATATTCTTTATTCTAATGTTTGAACAATGTGGCAGCTATATTTTATCCTACTAGGCCTCATGTCTCGCTTAATGTTATGCTACATTGCAATTTGTGATCCGTCCTTAGCAGTTGTCCAGCAGTGAATAAGTGTATGTATATATAAAATATATTTTGTAATGTTAACTTGGAATATCATAGTTAAATAGATTTTCCAATTTGTGTAACATATTTCATAGATTAAATAAGTTGCTTAAAGTACCATCTCAACTTCTCATGGAAAGTCGTGATGGTACTTTAAGTAACTTATTCTCTCATCCTGCCTTACCCCGAATTCTGTTATCAACCTAAATTCATTGATCACTGTTCTTAAAAGGAGCCGGCGGCCATTGTTAAAACTAAAGAAATTTCAACTATAGAAACTTATTTGGAACATGACCTTGTGCGGATGTATAAGATGAAACGATTCTAAACGGTGGAGCAGGCATATCTCTCATTCTTACGAATGGCAAGAAAATGCAAAAAGTATTGAAGCAGGAAACATCTCTTCTAATATTAGTTGTGAACTAAAGGCAATGCAAGAGGCCTTCGAATGTATATTTCAGTGAATAATACTAATAAAGCTAGTGGGCTCGTCATTATCTATAACTCTAGGGCTGCTCTGGAGGCGATAGGGAATGGAAACTCCATGCTTGCACAAGGTCTCCATCATTATTGAGAGGAAAGTTTCCACTTGGGAAAAAGCTGTACTTTCCAGCGGACACCTGCACATATTGGCATTGAGGAAAATGAGGAAGCAGATAAGTTTGAAAAGGAGGTGAGAGACCTTAACTCTGAAATTCTCAGCACTGTATCTTTAAGGGACGCCAATGCCATTGCTAGATACAAACTAAATGAAAAACACATCAAAATAGAACATAAATTATGATTTATCAATGCAGGCAGGACTGTTACCAGAACTATTTTGAGACTTAGAACGCAACACTTCTGTGGAATAACAATAAATAGAGATGGCACCAGATCTTACAAATCATGTATGAACTCCCCTAAAGAAATGCTCACCCCGGAAATAATTTTAATTGCCCAGCAAGAAGTTTACAGGCTATTGACGAATTTCCTTTTCAGGGAAATCTCTATGATGATAAAATTGTACACATTGCCAAGTTCATGATTTCAGCACATGGAATGATTTGTGTTGACTTCTAATGGACACGACACCAAACCAAACCAAAGTACTATCTCTCAGTTTTACTCGGAAGAGGAATTTTAGGAACAAAAATTAATTCGATATTAGCTAGTGGGAAGTTTCTTCAACGGAAATGGAATTGCTAACATCACATATTCTAATAACTTGTAAAAATATGTGATATGTATATATATATATATATATATATATATATATATATATATATATATATATATATATATATATATATATATATATATATATATATATATATATATATATATATATATATATATATATATATATATTACTCACTCACGCTACCTTCCAAATTAACAAAAAAGATTTTATCCGTAAAATTTTAATAACAGTGAATTTTTAAAAGTGCCAATTCAGTAAAAATAATTGCGTTTAATGGATTGGCGTGCGATTGTTGTGTAAACGAAATCAACGTGAAAAAAATTAAAATGAAAATTCTACTTACATTTTTATATGTGTTGAAATTCCTTGAAAGAACGCTTAATAAAGTTAACTTGTCCACTTAAAATAAATAAACTATATTGATTAATAAAATCTGATGAAACAATGTCAATTTAGAATCTGAATTTTTTTTATAAAGTTTCATATCAGATCGAAAGAAATATACAAATTCATATTTTTAACGACAGGAGAAACACAAAAGAATGATTTTTGTACAGGAAATAAATCATAAAAGCTTTTAAATAAGTAAAAAAGTCACAAATATTATTTGTATGAATGCTTATAATATTTATTGAGTTTTCCAGATACTTATTATTTTCGTGATTTATTTGTTTTAAAATAATTTCTAAAGAGAAACCTCTATTATAGCCATAATATTCCTAACATTTCAACAAGAAAAAAAAAAACTCCTTAGATTTGGATCATAAATTATAATTTCATTTCCTTAGAATTTTTTTACTAAAATATATTAACCTGATATACAATGTTGAATAAAATTTCATCCGACATTTTCGAAATTTTCGGTAACATTCACAACGTTGCTTAATTCAATATTACTATCAATCAATTGATCTTGAGAAATATTATCTTGGCTGTGAGAGAGATTTTAATGTCTTCCAAAGCTATCGACGACCAAGTCATATTTTTTTGTAATTTTAATTAATTTACAAAAAAATGTGATATAGTTTTAATTTTAAATACTTGCTAATAACTTGTTCAATGAGTTTTAAATATGACAAATCATTAATTAATAAAGATTAATTAGTATTTGATGGGTTTTTAAGAGCACATTATATTTTCATTTGATTATGATCTTGAATTCCATAACACCAACTGTCAATTATACCATATCGAGATTTATTCTTTGTGTCGTCAGAATTGTAAAGCTCTTCTGGTTCATTAAATTGGGGAGCAAAAATTTTTAACTGTTGGTTAAATTATACTGAAATAGACATTAAATCGTAATTGATATTTAAAATTTTAAATAAAAAGCTATCTACTTTAATGAACTATTTTTGTGTAAATCTTTTTCGGTAGTAGTTTTCAGAAATAGTATTAACTTATTTTATAATTTTTCTATTAATAAGAAATACTATTTCTTAAATTAATGGTGGAATGTTTTCGATTTTTATAAAAATTTATAAAGCGATATAATCTAATTCATAAAATGATCTTTTTAATTATTACTGTGATTAGATTGATCTGCTACAATGGTTGTGAAATTACGCCGATATCCAAAAGTAAAGTTAAAAAAACATTTTTTGAAATAAATCGAAATATATATATTTACCACTTTTATTTAAAAACTCCTGTAACAAGTGTAGATTTCGAAACGATTTCAATGTATGCATCTACTGTCTGTATTAAGTGGAGAAAGTCGCTTAAAAAAAAGAAAGTGGAATTTGAATTTTCAAAGGAAAGTGAAATTTGGCAGTCGTATTATGACTTCTTAAAGAAAACACACACACACACAACCTATATAGATCACCTCATCCAACCACTTCAAGCAAAGAATTCGTTTGCACACTGGCTATAAGTATGGCTGTGGTGATTCTGATTCTATTTCAAACTAAGATTCCGCTAAACTTCAGTTAGTTCTGTTTCAGACATCGGATTGGACCACTAGGAGAAGTAGACAATGTCTCCCAAGCGTCACAACACCTTCGGAGAATGGCTAACTAGACTGCCTCATCTAAACATGACTGTTGGCGGCTCTCTCAAGATCTTAGTACTGCATCTAAAAACATGATGTCAAATCAAACGCCTATTTTGATTACGTAAAATTCTATTTCAACATTTAAACTATTTAATTTTTATCTAAACATTTGTGCTAAAACTAAAATATAATTAAAATAACTTTGAAAAAATTTAATGTTGGCGTAAGCAAGGCATTAGCTTTACGATTTAAAAGAGATTATTTACAAATATTGCAATTACTAATTTAGAATTCTATTTTAATTTATGAATCTTTTTTTATTTAAATCATCCTTGCGGATTTAAACTAACTATAAAGTGGAAGTTTCGTATAATCCTTTTAAATTTTACATTTTCTTTTATTCTATTGTCAATGTGTTAGTGGCTTGAATCAATGGATAACGGCTTCTTAAACCGATGCTTTGTTCCTTATATAGGAAATCCTTTTATTAACAAAATGAACTTCGACACTATTCTCAAACATTCGAGGGTGAACTTCGCCTTGTTTGCTGCTGCTCGAAAACAGCAATTTGAAAGCAAGCAGCAAATTCGTCAACCAGTCGGATTTACGAAGCCGTCTCATTGCGATGTGACGTGGATGAAAAGTTATCTGACGTCATGGATATTTTAAACCAATGAGAAATATAATAAAGTGATATAATCATAATCTCAACTGGAAAGAAATATACTACTATTTTATAGTTAGTAAATAGTAAATATGAATATGAACACAAATATGAATCTACTCATCTATACATGGTGTATTAAAACGACCGCATAAACTCTGCTAGCTAGATTCCTCGTTGGGAGTACATAAAAACTGCCCAAAGAAGCGTTCCTGTACGATCCCTAGTTTACAAGAAAAATACAAAAAACAAAGAATGACGTCACTTCCGGTGTAAGAAAAAACATCTTATTGGACATATCAACAACATTATTTTCATATCTTTCCAGGCGATAATGTTTAAAACGTTTCCCGCGCATATCGCGTCATTAATGCACGTGCCATGAAATGACGTTAAGCAGTCGTTAAACTGGTAATTAAAACCCTGAATCCTGCATTCACCGGTAGTCTTCGTATGGTGGCCATGTATTCCGTTCGTGACTACTGAGACATGTATTTGATGTACGGCCGATGTAATGGAAATGTCTTACGAACTGCTAAGGAGTATGCCCATTGATATCCGCTGCATATACTGCTTTTGATATGTTCAATAAAGTGTTTTTGCTTGCACTAGTAGAGTCGCCAAACTTTGTTTTTCGCATTTTTTTGGAAACTATGTATCGTACAGGAAGCTTTGTTGAGCAGTTTTTATGTACTCCCAGCGAAGGAATCCAGCTGTGCAGAGTTTATGCGGTCATTTTGGCACGCCCTGTATAATGATTAGTTATAGTAGTCAATCGTTATAGTTAAGTAGAGATCAGAGAGCATGAGCATGTAATGTATTTTGATTTAAAGAGATTAGTAAAACTATTTTTAAATAACGAAATTTTGCTTGAACTAGTTTTTATTGCTTACGATAGAATTTATGAGTACCACCCTTTCGTATAGAATAAATATCATACTGCAGAAGTGACCATTAGTACCCCATCGTACATTTGAATTGGTTATAACATCATGAAATATCAGAAAAACATATCATTCGCAAATAGTGAGCAAACATCCCAATTATTCTTTATGAATTATTATTTGAAGACGACTTCATTTTTGTAAGTTATTCTTTGTCACCTAAGTACTGTAGACATTGTCATAAACATGATCAGGAATAATTAGTAATGCTACTAGCTGTGGTGCATAATCTTTAAAAAAATTTATGATTTTCCAGTTTTACACTTTTAAAAATGAGTTTTACAACTAATTTCAAATTAATTTTATTTTAATCTATAGACCACCAGAAGCTGATTTTGGAACGGATTTGGCGTCAGCTGACATACAGAGGGGAAGAGACCATGGTGTTGCAAGATATTTGCAGGTCGTGAAAAGATGCTCGAGAAATAGGATAAAAATTCATCAGTTTTCAGATTTAAAGCAGCTAATGTCAGAGGCCAATGCTGCATTACTTCAAAGCATTTACGCGTAAGTTTCATTACTTTTGGAAGCTAAAGAATCGCATTCTTCCATAAATAGTTTAAAATAAAAAAATATGACGGTGTTTTCTTTAATACAAAAACATGCCCTTTTTACAAATAATTCATATATTTCTAAGTTTTCATACTTATTACCATGTACATATAACATTTAACTTTTGAAGCAAAATTCCCTATATTAATGATTTTTTAATTCAGAAAATTTCTTATGGTAGAATAGTTTAAATATTTTTCAAAGCTACAGCATGTAATAAATTTGATGCTCTAAAAATAACAAATATTTGTTATAAACTTGAAGAAAACACCTATTAAAAATTTCAAACTTCTGTTTCAACAACAGAAATTGTTTTGTAGTATCTTTTTTTTAAGTAAATCTTCCTTATGGGTTTTTAAGTTTTCATTGATTAATTTTTGTGGACATCTATGACGTAAGTACTTTTAAAACTAGTATTTAAAAGTATGCGAATATGTTACTATAAAAAATTAATTTCCAATTCAACGGATTTTAGTAAATTTTTGTATAAAAACGAATTTTTGTTACCAAGGAAACAATTCATTTTCCCATAAATTACAACTACAAATCATCTCAGATATAAGTATTTTTAATTAGGCAAAGGGGCCCCATTTGTCATGATAAATTTACAAATTATTTGAAAAATATTTACACTTAATTTAATTTATAACTCAAGAAAAAGGAAAATCTGGATATGAAATTGAGAAATTTTCAGTGAATTTATTCATTTACACTTGTATTAAATTTATTTAAGGGAATCAAAATTTGAAATATTTGTTGAAAAGTAAAATTAGAGACAATTTTTTTTATTTCCAATGGCAGGCTAAATGCAAGGAATAACACAAATAAAACACACGAAAAATCACAAAAAAGACGTGAAACGAAGACAGGACAGGTGAATAGAGTACATAAACGAGATGATTGGAGTCATTGGCCCAAATGTTTTCTGGCTTGCCAATAAAGCGATGATTAAAAGCTGCCATGCAGGGCAGCACAGCGGTGTGGGTGGGTCCTATTCGTGGGCTCTGCCAAGTTGCAGAGCGGACAGTCGGGTGAATTGAAGATGCCAGTGAAGTGCAAGTGTTCAGCCAGACATTCGTGACCTATCAGGAATATAGAAACAATAATGAGACTTAATTTGAAAGTTATAATTCACTCTTCACTTTAAATTAGAAAAGTCCAAAGTGAGTAATATAACGTGTCAAAGTTTTCAATTCTTCATGTACCTATAAATCGAATTGGAATTAAGGTCAAGGAGATCATGAACTCATATAAGTATATGTTAATTTTATTGAAACAAATTTTAGCAATTTTGAAAATATATAATTTAAATGCATACATACATTCCCATATAAAATGAAGAATCCCAACTGCATCAATTCATTTTCAATTCTTGTTACATCAAACGACTCGTATTTTCGTATTATTCCCAAATGGTAAGACTCCAGCATATGAACCTGCTTCTTTCACACCATACCAGTCATGCTATTAGAAAAATAGGTAAATCACTTTCCTAAAATTTGATAGCCCATCCATTCAATTCTTATATCTTTATAATAATTAGGAGTTGACTTTGTTTTAGATAATATTTACAGTTAGCTCGCTCGTTATTTACAAATTGTAGATAACATGTGAGCTAACTGTAAATCATGATTTTTCCTCATGCACTTAAAGACAGACCATTGACAGAGAGGTAGGCTAATTTTTTCTACACTGCACAAATAAATATTTTATGTATTGACCCATTTTATGTGTCGCTCTCTATTATTGGGTCAAAGATCATAAAATGAGAACAATTACGCTTTCTATTGGGCTTCCAGTATTACAAACTATGTATGGACACTGAGGGGAAAAAAAACGGATAATCTAAAAGCTTGAAAATTTTTTTATTCAGGGAGTTTTTTTACTATTACTAAAAGATTCTCGTTTAGGAAATATTTTCATACATAATAAGTCCTTTCATATTGTAAAAAGAAAAAAAAAACTTCGAATCGTGCTGCTCCATTAAAATGTCACTGTGATTCTAATTACACTCCAAATCGCTCATGTGAACTACCTTGAATTAAGATATTCCTTTAAAGAAGGTAATTAGTAAACATTCTAAATACTGCATACAGCTAATTAACTTTTATTACAATGCTCTAATAGAAGTTGGTACCTAGTCAATCATAACTTTGATAATAATAGTAATGTATCTATATTAAAGCACATTGCACAGGGAGTAACATTAAGTTAACTTGCTAATTTTCAAAATCATCAGACATCCTATACTGAACCTTCATCTCAATAAGTCGATATCTGATCTAACATTCATCTTGCAGCATTTGCAAATCGAGACTGGTCGATTGGTTTTGATGGCGAAAGGTTCAAATAAGGACAAGCTGCGCCATCAGAAAATCGAGATTTTGTTCTGTAAATGTAAATCCTAATATAGCGATTTTTCATTTTAGCAAAATTGATCAAACGATATCTATTATTTTACCATTTGGTCATTTTTAGCCTGAACCACATAAAACATACTAAAGAATGGGTAAATAATAGAACAGGAATGGATTAAACCACAAGCCGCAGCCTGTAACGCTTAACTTTAATGATTTAAAAGATAAGGCATAAACTTTTAGAAGTTTAGGTAATTTTACAAACAGAAGCTTCTCTGGTCAAATTCTTATGCTTAGTAGCTAATTTGTCTGCTTAGGAAGAACTTTGCCTTTCTATATATTTTATGTTTGCATTTAAACTTATGTGAATACAATAAAAGTAAATTAAAATGCGGTATTGAAGTTGACTAGTTTGTGATTAAGTAGGACTCTGGCTCTATATTTTTAGGTTTTATATTTTAGTTTTATGTGAAAACAATGTAACTAAATTAAAATGAGCTTAATCACCCTCTCTACTTTAAATAATGTAGTTAAATGTGACTCTTAAACTTTGGGTGAACGATTTCTGTTTTTTTCTTGCTCAGAATATGAGTATCTGACTTTCTATGTAGGGTACAACAAATGAAACGTGTCATATATAAAGTGTGTTATAGTATTCTGACGTTTCACTTCTTCTTTCTATGACTATCGACGCTTTTTTGATTATTAAATAGTGTAAGTTTTATCCTTAATTCAATAGCCATCATGAAATTTATCTAATTTTTCAGGGATGTACAAGATATTGATTTGATAATTGGGATTTACATGGAGAGACCGCTGTATGACTCTGTGACAGGATATACAGGTGCTTGTGTTTCGGCAGAACAATTTCATAGGTTGAAATTTGGTGACAGATTTTTCTTCAGTCATTCAAGTTCAATATATCCTTTTACTGAAAGTAAGTGTCCTTGAGCCTAGTAACATTGCAATGTTTATTACCAATTAATATATGATCCTGACCTACTTAAAGTTTCCTATGTTTGTATAGTGGTACAAAAAAGGGCAAGTTTTGTTGTTCAACAAATAAGTAATGTTTGCTTAAAATTTGGATACTGATATATAAATTTAATGCAGTTAATAAATTTAATATTTGTTGTTATATACATAAGGATTAATATTTTACTTGGTACACTGGTTAAAGTGACAAACTTTTATTCTTTATAATACTGTTTTAAAAATGTGTTGTTGATAATCTGTAACCTAATCCGACGAATTCAGAACAGATCTGTGAATCCATTGACCCTTAAAAATTTGAAGACAATACAAGAGGGGAGAGTGAATTTCTTCGGGGAAACATTCCAAAATATGCTTATCAGAATGCTTTGTGTAGGTGAAATTTTGGGTAAAGAAGGGTAGGATTTCTCACTTTCAGAAAATGTAAGGGACAGAAATGTCAAAAGGTGGGTGGAAAGGCAAGATAGGCTGATGCTGACTTTTCTGTCTCATGAGAGTATTAGAAATAGGGCTGATTTACCATTTCTGTACCAGAATTCAATTGGGAGTACGAGCCCATCCTTCTTTATTTAGTAATTTTTCTGGGAGAAAGTTCACGATATAGGTAGGCTCTGAAGGAGAAGAAGGGTTGATCAATTACAACCCTCCTTACCAAGATTGTATGTCATTTCATTCAACAAGGTATGTAACTTATTAGAAGTAAATGTTATATTGAAGTGGAGTGAGCTTTGATTTGAGTATGATAGGGTTACTTGTATTCTAAAAAATTAATTCCTGTTATCAAATTATTAGATTTAAATTTAAAATAGGGTGGTTCCAAAATAACATAGCATTGCGACCATAAATCTATTGTATTATATCCCTCAGAAAGCCTTATTTGAAGAGACCAGTGGCTGAAGCAAAATTCAGCAGACATTTTACAGGAATTTCCTGCAACATCTTAGATTCAATCAAGTGCTCTCTCAAATGTTCAAATCTATGTGCAGAAAAAGTTTCACACTCACATAAGATGTGCATTGAAGTTTCTTCTATATAATGACAATCTCTACAAGTGGGATCATCTGATACTCCTATTATAGTGAGATGTCTATTAAGGTGGCAGAATGAAGAACATATTATTAAGAACAGTATGAATTCATGAAAAGATAATTGTTAAAAACTTGATATTATAGTACTTAAATAGAATCGTTATAACAATTTAGTATTCTTAATGTACTATAATAACTTTTTGTAAATATTGCAATTATTTTGATTTCAATTTAAACAAGTCTTTATTCAGGGAAATGACATGATTTTCTTGGTTTCTACAAGCAGTTACATATGGCATGGTTTAATGATCAGTTAGCAACCAAATGTTTTAATTCAAGAATATGTATATTTTAGCAAGTTTAAATATTTTAAAATGATGTAGAATATGTAATTTATTATTTATAAGAGGATTTAGTTACAATATATTAAGTTTGCACATTTGCTATGAAATGTGGTAGTTATTAGAATTTTTAGAATCGAGAGAAAGTGAGTTTGTTTTTTAAACTTTGGAATACCGAGAAAAAATTAAAAGGAAATTGTAATATTGATGAATCAGTGATAAATGATATTCATTTAGTGTAAATGGCTTACATAATAATCAAAATGTGTCGATTATGACAATCTGTATAAAAATACTTGGCTTAAAATGATTACTCGGTGTTTTTCCATTTGGAGGATTGTTGAAATATTCTTCATAAAATCACCAAACAAAAAATATGCTATAAAATTTCAATTTTCAGTAATAAACTATTATTTTATTTGGAATAAATCTATTGTAGACTTCTTAGTTGGCAGTTTCTAAACAATAAAATTTACGGAGATCAAGTAAAAATATAAAAAGCAATAAAAAGAAATGGAAATAGCAAGAAACCAATACTGACAATTAAGTAGCAAGATATTCGAAATACGCGTGCTCATTTGAGAAAAAAGGAATTCCGCATAGGAAATATTATTTAATCACATCACGACGCGCGTGCTGCCAATTATGCATCACAAGCGAGACAATTTTTAACTAATTGGGGATTTTCTTGTCTATTTTTTCACGCCCACACCCAAGCGAATGGAAAAGTACCCTTACTTTACATGGTTAAAATTTAAATACGTGCATCAAACAACAGTGGAAAATTCAAAAATGACAACAAATTTCTATTTTTTTCTATTTTTTTATTCTAATAGAAATCATGTAGTATCGACGAAAATGGCGTTGAATAACGTTCTCACATTTTGCTAACACTTGCATTATCATCTTTTATGAAATATTATTTTCTACAAATTAATCAGACCAAATAACCCTTTAATTAACTTTCTCTCTCTCTTTCACGTTTTTGAAAACAAAGCACATTGCTGGCCACTCAAATTCCAACACCAAGAAAGACAACAGTTAACGCAACAAAATTTATTTAGTAGATAACATGTTGACCAAGTATCAAATGATTAACATATAGACTTCTATGAAACGTGGTTCCTGCTAAATCAGTAGCCAGAATAGCCGCCATTGTCGGAGATCCCCGTTGCCACACGCCACGCCATTGATTTAGAGACTTTATATGTGTTCTTAGGGTACAGTAGACCCAGCAGCTTCCACACCTTGCCAAAGTTAATCTGGTGTGTCAGCTGGGGATGTAATCTGAGTGAATCATTGAGCAACCTGGACCACATGTTTTCTCTTTACGGAAGATCCGGAAAGTAAACCGGCAAAGGAAACAATTCCAGCTGGCGATTGACAACAAACCCTTGGACAATGCGTGCCACGTGTGGTTGGGCATTATCCTATTGAAATATAAATGTGAACAAGCCCTAAAGGTAAGGAATGAGAGTTAGCTCTAACACCTCGGAGATGTAGTGCTGTCTGCTTAAAGTACCATACCATTAAAGTACCATACCATCCAACACCGCCCCATACCATAATAACAAGAGCAGGACCAGTGTGGCGGTGCATAACTCAGCTGTTCAGCATCTTCTCTCCCAAATGTTTTTAGACTTGAATGCGATCATCGTCGTATTGCAACTAAAGTGTCACTAAAAACAATTTCACTCTAATCTGCCGTCCACATCCTTCTTTCATCGCACCATTGGAGGCGAAAATATCTGTGGTTCTGCGTCAAGAGTAGGCAAAGCAATAGACGTTTTGCGGATAGACCACTCTGCTGTAAACGGCGTCGAATGGCATGCGCAGACACTAATTAATGCGTTACAGACTGAATGTGCTGTGCTATGGTTCGTGATGTGACTGAGCGATCCGTCATTGCCATGCACCCTATTTGCTTTTCATCACGTTAAGTGATGCACTGAGGTTGATGTAATCAAACATGTCAGTCCGTCGTACCCTCCTGCATCCAATGCTTACATATACGCATTACTGTTATTTGGTTTCATCCAACAAATCTACCGATTTCGCTGAAAGATAATCCACAGTCTCGGTGGACCACTATGCTTCCTCTGTACTGCAAACAATGATCGCAGTTTTCTACAAGGCATTATTGATCGTTTTTTTTAAAATTACAAGAAAAACACAATTGCCAAACTTGGAATCGTTGAAATCTCCAAGCCTTAAAGCCGCAATCGCACGGGATATGCGCCTGCACGGAAATTCTAATTATTTGCATATCTCGCCTCCGCTAATGCATGTTGTAAATTTCATGTCATTTGCATACTTCCTTCAGAGTGTTACTTTTGCGATAACCAGCAGTATAGTTGTGTTCAATATTTTGAAAATAGAAGCACTGCATATCAACATATAACTTAGAACATTTGGCCTTCTTTTGTAGACACCATTTCCCACGTTACTAAACACGGTGTCCAGAAGGTAATACCTAATATCCTAAGCTAGACGTCGATATGCAGAGCTTCTAACTACAATATCTTAAGTGATTGAAATTTTTTTAGAAAATATGGAATCAGCATTATCATCAAGTCTCTAGCTTCAAGATGCATATATTGACAAAATTTGTTGTAAGATTTTAATTGTGTACCTTGAAAAACTTTTCCCCATGATTCATGAAACACATTTTTCAATAGTAAATTAGTATTGTTTAAGAGTCCTGGTTTCTGCATCATTTATCTGTCATGGTATCTGTATTATTTATTGGTCATGATATCTGTATTTTTATCAGTCATTGTATCTACCTTATTTTTAAGTCATGATATCTACATTATTTACATCAGTCATGGTGTCTGTATTATTTATTGGTCATGATATCTGTATTATTTATCAGTGATGGTGGTATAAATATAGCATTAAAAATCTTTACCTTGTATACTAGCGTTAACAACTACCGAAGCATTCTGGGCTAATTGTTGAACAATATATTTTCTTTACTGATACCTATACAAAAAAATAATCAATTTTAATACAATGGAGTTAAAATTATCTTTTTTTTTCTCTAAATATAACAGAATTCAATGCTATATTGGAGGAAAAATCACTTTGGATTCTGGTTGGATTTAATTTATATCGAATAAATTAAATCCGACCAGAATCCAAAGTGACCAACACCATTGACACAATCCAAACACCATTGAAAGACTTCCATCTTTAACAGCAAAAAAATTAATAATTAAGAAAATTATTCTTTTTTTGCATGATAATCTAATATAAAATAATTTTCCTTAAAATGTATATTTATTAATGTGCCAAAAATATTTATTCACAAAATAAAAATCATGCTAAATAGTATTAATTTAGATAATTCGGAAATATATCTTTCGATTAATTACATATTAGTATTATTAGACAGTGTATTTTAAAAAGACATGTTTGTTTTTGTTATCCAAAGTTACTAAATATATCGAAATTATAAAGTTTCTTTATTTCATTTAGAGCAGCTCAATTCAATTCGAGACTTTTCTCTGGCTCAATTGATTTGTGAAGCTGGCGATTTTTCATCAATTCGCAGATATCCACTGTTGTTACCACATGCTGAGTGAGTATTAAATATATTGAATGTTGTTGATGGCTTATAAAATGAATCTATGAATGATATAAGAATGCTAAAATAAAGTAATTTCACTTAATTAATTTACTAATGTTTTTAAAAGAAGAATTAGAAATTTAGAATTATATTCCAATAATTAACAATATAATATCCTTAATTTCTAAGAACCTGTTTTTTTAAGCATACTTAATAATTCGAAAAATTATCAGAATGGTATTTATGTTTTCCATAGACTTCTTTTAATAATAACAATATTATTTCAAATTATTAAGTTCACTTAAACACAGTTAATAAACATTCCAGACAAAATTACCATTTCAGCTAACTTTACATCTCGACTAAGGGAAAAGTATATACTTTTCTCATTTGATTTTATACAATAATAACACTCAATTATTATTTATTATATGTAAATTTTCCATTCAACTATTGTAGAAGATTCTTTTTTGTTTGAATAAAGTTATACATAGTATTTCCTGAGGCTATTGGTATTTTGTAAAATAAACTTATATGATTGCTAGAAACCAAAACCTCTTACATACATATTTCAATTATAATTTTAAGCTTGTTTTCACAAACACAATTGCTTGGGTGAAAAACGTTTACAGATGTATTTCAATAATATATGTGATTCTTGAAATGCTTGGGCTGAAAAAAATTGAGAATGGCGTTAATAATAGTGGAAATGTGCAATTAAAGTTTGTTTTTAAGAATGCTAAGTACTCGTCAATATTATCCGGACAGTATTCTAATTCTTCGAATGGAAAACTTTATCCCATTTTACGAAAATCTATGATAATTAAAATTTTTTTCCATTAATTCGTATATTAATTTTCAAGCTTTGAGTCTAATAAAGTTCTCAAATCTTTATTAATCAATAAAACTGACTTTGAAATTTTTTTCATGTGCACAAGCAAGTTTTTCACGACGAATTTAGAACAAAATTGATCAGTTTAAACTAATGGATGAGACCAATTCTACTCAACATTTATATGGTATAAACAGTTTAAAATACTATCATTAAATTCAATAAAGTTTTTTCTTATTCTTATTGTTTCCATAAATAAAGAGAATATGCAGATGTCTTAAAATACTGCACTAAATTGATCCCAGCTGTTAGATACTAACAGAATAGCTATGATGTGTAATGTTAACGGTGTCATCATATGTTAGTTCCTGGTAAAATTGCTTAAAATTATTTTGCGAACAAATTATTATTTTTTTTTTTGATATAAGAAATGCTGGCAGCTGTCAAATTATAACTTAAGTTCATAATTTAAATTTCTAAAAAGTTATTTCCGTTGTATAATCGTCATTAGTGACTATGTTTTCCAGCTCTTTCGAATATTTACTTCCAAGAAAACATGAGTGCCTAGAAATAGGCAAAAAAATTTGATTGGGAAAAATAACAATTCATGTATATTATTTTTAAAGTTTTTTATTATTTACTCAGTTTTATTTAAAATACTATTGAATTATAATTAAAATTATTTATTTGGGTTTATTAAAAATAAATCGTAAAAGGTTTTGAACGCTTGTAAATTCACTACCATTCAGTTTTGAAGTCGCAATTCTTTTTATTTGCCTTCGGATGCATTTCATGTGAGTGGTGCATTGAAAAAAATGTAAATACATACACTACAACCGATATTATCAATGAACAATAAAAAAAACAATAAACGTTTCCAAAATTTGAAAAAATAACCCTGCAAATATCTTACTTTTTGAGAGAGCGAAATTGAAAATGTAGGGAAAAGGGATTGTCCGCGATATTTTAAAATTTTTCTTCTAGTTCCATTGGTTTTTCTCGACATTTTTTTTTTTTTCAAAAAAGACAAATAACAATTTTCTATTATTGAAGCAGATTTCTGGCATGGACTGTTACCATATCATAAGTTAATTATCTCAGAGTATACAGAGAGTTCAAATCACAGTTAAGTCGAGTACAAATTCATGACAAACTCTGTAATCAAAACTTTGAAACAAAACAGATATTATCTTAAATTAACGAGAAAGAAAAAGCAATCTAAAGACAAGTTTTATACCATTTCGTGCACTCATTTTCAATTCATTCACGGATAAAATGTCGAATAGCAAATAAAAATAAAAATTGTAACTATACAGATGAATCATTTGTTTCCAATTTGGCTTAAAAAAATAAGTAGTGACCAATATAATGTTTACTATAATATTTATATGATATTTATTTTTACAGTAATGATTTGGTTGACTGCGAATCATTGGCTACATTTGATCTTGACCCTTGGAGAGCTTCTAATAATTTGAAGACCTAACAGATGATTCACTTTCCTAAATGTTAATTTGTTGAACTTCTGCTCTTAAATAACATGTGCTTATGTGATTAAATGTTGTAAGTTTTTTGAAATATTTAATAAAATTTGAGTTTATATGATTTTTTTACAATTTTAATGTTTTATTGTGTGCATTTATTCCAGTTAAGAAGGCAATACAGATATTCCCCTTATGACATGGTATATTAGTTCCGTTGGCACTAGTAAGGTATCCCCATCTATTGGCGAACATGGTGAATTTTTTCGTCACCAAGCTAAGCGTGCGTTTTTTAACACGGGTGTTATCCCGAAGTTCGAAAAATAAGCATTTATATGTCAAATAACATTATGCACATGAGATATTATGGAAATATATATAAGAAAAATATAATAATAAATTAACAAAAATATATAAGATATAAATAAATTAACGAAATTGGGGAAATAAAAACAGTTTACGATGTTAAAAATATAAATAAATATACAAATAAATTAAAAAAATATATGTAATCAATAAACTAAATAAAATATGGAAAAATATATAAGAAAAATATAATAATAAATTAACAAAACGCGAAATGGGGAAGAAACAATAGTTTACGATGTTAAAAATATAAAATATATGCAAATAAATTAAAAAATATGTTTAATAAATAAACTAAATAAAAAGATAGATATAATTATTAATGAAATTAATGAAATTGTAAAAAAATAAATAAAAAAAAATACGATGTTAGAACGCTGGCGACAACGAAATAACAGAGGGGAATCCTCTACTTGTTTCCCATAACAGCAAGCAGCATTCAAATTGCTTCCAACAGAAACGTAGAACAAAGAAATTCGAAGTGAAACTAAAAAAGCTGTTGCCACTGATATGATTATGTAAAACAAGAGAGAAACCAAATCTGGCAACCAAAAAATAAGAAAAGTATCTGAAACTGAATTTGGCAGTACTACAATAAATAAACAAACACTGAAATCAGCAAGACTATGATCAAAACAAAGGGAGCCAGATTTGGCGAGAAATCATATAGATGGGGATACGAAACTTATATCTGTATCTGATACCTGTATTTATAGGAAAACGCGTTGTACTGGCATTCTCATAAAACGCCCTGGTATGACCGCGAATAATGAGTTTATGTACAAATGATTCTTGTTTAACTTTTCTCGTTTAAAGGAGTTTAAATAGAGCATAAAGGAAAAACTATGTTAAGAACGAAATGTGTGTGTGTTTTATTAAGATCAAATTAAAAAACATTTTAAATTTAACAAAAAACTTATACAAATATAACTAAAAATACAGTTCATTTCAAATAAACCAAATAATTCCAAAAACAGTTTTATTATATGTTTACTCGCTGTAGAAGCTATCTGAAATAACGCTCCACCGAGATCATTTTTCAGCAGAATGTTCAAATGTATGAACATAATTTAATTTAATTCTATCATAACACAATTGACGCGATGTGCAAACGTACGTGTAATTGAGTGTGAATTGTACAAATCATAAATTTCACAGTACAGAAACGTCGAGAAGTATATGGGGAAAATACATGTTATACGAGGGACATGAAATCGCGTAATATATTATAAGCGTTCATTCTTAGACATTATTTTAGTTTTATGGAATAAGTTAATCACCAAAATTGTATATAAAAGATCATTTAGATTTTATAGATAATATGAAAAAAAAAAAAAAAAAGAAAAAGAAAAAGAAAAAATAAATGTTCGCATATAGTTCATTGTAAATATTTTTTTATGTAGTAATTTCTGTTTATTTCCTTTTTTATTTATTTTATCGCTTTTATCATAAAATGTCTTATGTAAGATTATATCTTATTTCTTTTAAGTTTTAATATATTCTTTTTAATAAAAAATTCGATTTGTATTTCTGACATTTCTATTTTTCTCGTTAACGAGAATTGGATGGAATTGTATTTTTGTAAATATTACAGATTTCACAAATTTTTAAGATGAAAAAATAAGCTTTTGCTTACTTTTTTTGTTAGAAATATTTCCCAGGGAAGTTATCTAAGGCTGTTTAGTTTTGTTAAACAAATAAGTACAATACTAATCCCTAAAAACTTAATTTCACAAGATTGTTCAGAAGTTATGAGGATGCTGGATTAAATATTTTTTTATGTATGTGGTGTGGAAATTAAATAACTGATTCAGATGTATAATTTGTAATCGAAGGTGTTTAAGTACTTTAAATTTGTACTATAAATTCGCAGTATTCAATGCGACTCCGCAAGTATGACGTGGAAGAAAAGGATGCCAGATAGTGGTACTGTTAAAGGCTGGCTCTTGTGTTCAGCTAATTTAGTTGGTTGGTAATGTTCAATGCTGCTCTTCGATTCAGTTATGACAAACATTACTAGAATTTACTGTAAGAACGAAATGAAGAGCTTTATGGTAAAATTTTATTATACAAACTCTCTTATGAATGAATAGACTATAGATACTCATCAAGAATTAACACTGACAACATATTGTATTCAAATTCATTGCGAATAATATAAAGCTTGTTGTTGTTACTTATGACACTTGGACAGGACAAGCTTGCTTTGCCGTCGGCTATATGAATTTTAGTCAGTGGGGTGCGTGTTTCATTTGACAAGAGCACCATGAAGATGAAAGTACGACTTTGCTCTAAGATTCTTCCGATAGATGGCACCACCAAAGGATCTCTCAATTTTGACATTGATCTGAAGGGATTAGGAAATTTTCTCCAAACCATAGTGGTAACTGTTCAATAATAATTGTCGGGTTGACGTAGTGGGGAAGAACTTGCTTCCTGACCAGGGGTTCGATCCCGGTGAAATAGTAACTGAATGTGGTATATAATAAAGCTCACATAAATTAAAGCATTATTAACATTCTATCATTCGAATGTTCACATGAATTATTTCTTTCGAGACACAGGGATTCTTCTCAGCATAATGTAAGTCTATAGTAATCTTTGGCTCTATTTCTAAACTTACAAAAAGGTAAAACTTTAGAAATAATGATTTAATTTTTTCATAAATATAGTGCTTCAATTTATTATTAGTTATAAAATTTTTAATAATTTCATAAAATTAAATTTTCAAATTTTGTATGGAAAAATCCACTTTTTGTAAAACAATTAAATTGTTAATGAAAAAAATGAAGAATCCTAAATATTAATTTTACTAATAAAATGGTTATTAATGACTAAAAGTAAGGTATTCTCTATTCTTCAAAAGAAACTCAATGATTTGATCGACAAGGACTAAAACTTTTAACATTAAATAACAATTCTTAAAGCAAATTAAGACTTTATGACCAGTTTGTTAAAAAAAAATTATACAATAAATGGTAAACAATAATACTTATAGCTTTATGTATTTATCAATACAAACATTGTTCTAATCGATTATTATCTCTCAAAGACACCAAAAATTAAAAGTATCCTTCTTCTAAACTGGAAAAGTTCGACATATCTGTCACCACAGCTCTCATTACTAAATCTTACTTTTGTAGTAGTAGATTTTGTAGATCCTCATATCTTAGATGGATTTTTATTCTAATAACAGATCTCTTAGGCTTTTTTTATTGTTTGAAATAAATTTCGCCAGGATATTTCTTGCTGTTATATTTTCAGTGGCTAGTAGAGTAATAAATTACTCATTTGTAATAATTTTATTCATTCCGTTTATATATTTCCTACTGAAAAAAGGTTTTATCTAAATCTTTAAAAGAAGCTTCGAAATAAATAAATCGAAGAAACCAAGGCAAAATATTTTTGAACAAACATTTGTTTTCTATAGCATTATGTTTTCTTTTTTTCTCATTTTATGAGATATTTCAATTTTTTTAAGAGAGTTATATCATCTTTATTGGTGTTTCATATAAGACCGTGAAATGAAAAAAAATATTAAAGTTAGCTATGATTATTTCCTGCTATAATACTTCCTCATCATTTCTATTTAAAGGAGTTTTAAGGGCTTTTAACAGGATTGAATTGCAAATTGAAAGCATAAAGTTATTACATTTTATTAACTTTACTAGTTTTTATAATTTATTAATTTTTATAAATTAAAAAAATTTAAATTTAATATATATATAAGTGTCTATTAATGCATATCTTAGTAAATGATAGTGGATATCAGATTACTTAAGAAAACATCTAATTGTTGAGACCTACATTAGATGATAATGAGTTGCGCAATATACGGAGTTTGGGGGAAATAAAAGCAATGAGTTCGAGCATTATTCGTATCATGCATCAATTCAAATAATGAAAACTTGCCAAGTAACTTAAAACTAAACATGTTTTGAAGCTAGTTTTATCAAGTTTTCACTAATAAAATATTCCATTAAAGTAGTATACTATTTTTATTGTTTAAGAGATTAAAGATAGAAATGTCTGTCTAATTTTGATTCTTGGCTAAACCATTGAGTTCATAACTGATTAGAACTTGTCTTCCATTACACCATTAGATGTTCATTAAAATCCAGAAATGTCTAATGTGAACAGAACTTGCGCACAAGACAATGTTTTATAGGATCAGGTGTTTAGTCCACCATCTTTTAGAAATGAAATACCACCTTTTTTTATCAGATCAATATGCTACTTAAGCTATTAATAGTATAAGTAAAGAAAAGGAAAGCCACATATGTGTATAATAATAACAATCGAAAATTTAAAAAATAATATGACGTTTTCATTGACAAAAATCATTTATAAAATTCATTTGTGCTTTAAATATTATTTTTAACTGGTACTCTTACTATTACACTTATATAGTCTGTCATTAGGTATCCAAATTAAAAATAGAGGAGATGTTTTCCCATTTTTATACGATTTCGTTTTGCCATAAAAGAGAAACTGTCTACATAAAAAATTTAAATTCAAAAACATACATACTTTTGAAAGCTTTATTTATCTTTTGGTATTTAGAACTTTCCTTTATAAGTAAAATGGCTCTATTAAAAAAGGCAATAGATAAAAGGATACGCTTATGCTCTTTCTGAATAAAGTTTCCATACTTAATAGTTCAGAAACGCTGTAAAAGCTATGGTGATTCGATATTTAAGAATGTTATAAATAATCCACGTTAAATGCCACGTTTAAAATGTTATAAATAATGAACGAATATTCTTCATAGTCTGGTTTTTACAGATGAGAAACTCTAAATATAGTTAGGATATTTTATCTTTAATTTTTAAACAAGAAATTCCAAATCATTACCCACAATGTCGTCAATCCGCCAAACTACATCAAGATAAAGATAATAGTAATACACAAGAATTCACAATGGCTTTTCTAGAAACAAAATGGAACAATAAATGTTTATTAAAACCATCTTATATATTCTAGCTAAATCTTCTGATGCATTATCAGTCGTTTTAATGTTTTTGACTACATCCAAACTGCGACCTACAACACTTTATGGATATTGAGAACAAAAGAACAAAGACTCAAACTAAACATCTAAAACATAAAGTGTGAATCCATCCATCTCTTTCTTTCTCTCTCTCTCTCTGTCTGTATATATATATATATATATATATATATATATAAATTGTCCAAATGCATAAAACCTAAAAACATTATACAAACAGCATGATTTTATTATTTATAATTAAATTAACCTTTAAAATTGTTAAGTAATGCAAGGAAAGAAAAATTAAATGCTTCTATTAAACTTTATTAAATAAACATTTATAAAATGATCTACGAATTATGGGTTTGAAAAACCAACTTGATATTGCATTCAGAATACTTTATTGTCCAATTTTAATGCTTGGTTTATATAATTTTTGTAAAGAAATTCTTTACTTTTTTGAACTGCTTTACTTTAATAATATTAATAATTTTTTGTGTAAAAATGCGTACAATATATAGGCTCTTAGTGATACAATTTATGTAGTTCTTCCACAGAAAAACGTTGAAGGAATTCTAGGGAAGCTGAAATACTTGTTTCAGATCTCAAAGAATCGGAACCCATCGTGAACACAATTTGCTGTGATCCAATTGGTAAAGAATGAGGGAATGAGCTTTGCCAACAGGTATTTAGAACGGTTACGCAATATGAGCAAGGCTCATTCTGCGATTGGTGAGGATAATGTGATGTGCTCACAGTTGCTGACCTTCCTTGCTTTACCGTATCCGTTAAATTTGTGAAACCGCTTTCGAGCTGCTTGGTATCATTTCCCAATGTCTAGACCTGACATTGCACGTGGCCCGTAAGTTGCTGATATTTCACGATGAATCTCTGTACTCGTTAAAAGTATTGCCCACAAAAATACGTACTGTTCCGCAATCTTCAACGTTGGAGTAAGTTTCTAACTGAAGCGCCATTTTTCTCTAGTATTACACAGTAACGGTTCTAACAATTTGAGTGAAACTACTAAAATTGGAAATCGTGGAACTCAATTATCGTCTGCTAATGCTTCGCTCTTCTTCTACAGTGATGCTATTCTCTTGCGGGACAAGTGTAACTTACTTTTTGAACTCCCTGTACACATTACAAACTCCTTACAAAAAATATAATAAGTTGAAAGAAAACTTTGAATATGAATCTAAATAATTAAGAGATTGTATTAAAACTTTAAACAAATTAATTTTTGCAATAGATATATTAACTATAAAAATTCAGAGCAGAACATTCTTAAATGGATAGTACCGAATTTTTCCTAGTTTCAGAGGTTACTTTTAATACTTTCCCGAAAATGCAAAGAATTGATTAAGTTTTGATGTCATTCTAATATTTTAATTGATAAATTAGCAGAGAGACAGATATTTTGTGTGTGTGTGAAATGATAAACGTCGTTTTTTTCATGTATTTAAAAATTTTTTTATTGGTTTTTACTATAAGATATGATAAATTCAGTCCAAAGAATCACATTTAACAGTTACAAGTATTGTGGGAACTATTGAAATTCTCATTTTAACATCCGTATGTAATAATAAAAAGACATTTAGTTTTTGAAAGATATAGCAGATATTGTAAAATTTGTTAAAATATGCCAATTATGATGAAATTTAACAAGATATAATTGGCAGTTCAAATCAATATCTCTCTTTAAAATTTCACTAGTTGACCAACAGTTTTCCTGACCAATCCCACGTAGTTCATTAATGATACGTATAGCAATATACTTCATAGTAACTTAGCTGTTCATACTTTTATTTAAAAAAGTTTTTGTAAATTAAAATGAAATAAATCTTGTTAAATTTTTTCAGCAACACGTTGGTTTATTTTTCACGAAAAAGAAAATGTTAACAAGATATTTAACGAATAAATACACAACATTAATTGTTAAACGGATAACGAAAAAAAAAATATTTAGTTAGTTCAACAAAACATTCATTAATTTTCCATGAACTAAAATCAAAATCAGAATCCTACCATAAATATATCTCACCAATAAAAATAATATTAATTTCAAAATAAAGCTTAATTATTTAACACAAAAATAGCAATAACTATAATTGAAGAACAGAAAAGGTCACTCGTAATTTTTATGTGCTAAAAAGCATATTTTTGGGGTAGTATTTTTATTACATAGAAAAAATTTTGGAATAGTTTATATTTAGTTCCTCTTGCAAAAAATTACCAAAGGGAAATTTTTGGTGAGGAAGTACAAAATGTAGAAATATTTATGCAACATCTATTGCATTAACTTCTTACACTGGTCACTTTATTAAAGCCGAATTAGTTGGAGCTACTTATTAATTACACTTTTTCAATCAAAAGCGTAATTTATATTTCTGTTGTCCAGTTTAATAAAAATATCATTATTCATTTTCCATTTGCTTTAATATTTTGCATTGCATTCTTTTTTTACATTTTCGACTCTTTTGTTCTGAGTCTAAAATATGAAAGACTTAGTTAAAATTTTTGAAATAAACTAACAGAAATAGAAAATTACAACGGAATAAAAGAAAAGAAAAATAGTTCATAACAAGCGATACATAAATGAAAACATTTACTTGATGACAATATCAGCTGTTATATCAATTTTATTCAATGACAGTTTGTTTTTCAGCCAATAAAAAGATGTTCTTTATTAAGCAAACCTCATAAAAATATAAAATTGCTAGATTACGTCAAAACGTAAATCTCTGCCCCAATTTACGAAACAGATCGACGTAAGCGTTTTGAGCATCACATTTAAGTTAAAGCATTTTCTAAATGAACCAAAAGATAATCTACATTTTTATTTGTAAATATGTTTTCAAAGGTATTTAAGAAAGTGGTTTTTTAGTCTTCCTCGAATTGTTTTCGAATCTGGAGAAAGTGCTTTTTAGTCTTTCATGTAGAAAAGATATTTAGTCTTACTCGAATTTTTATGATTCAATAAAGAGAAAAATTTGTAACTATTTCTTTATTAGTAAAGTAGTGATTTGTTTGAAATATTTAGAGTTTTGATGAAAAAAAATATATTATGGATAAAATATTGGGGTAAGTAGTTAAAAAAGTTTTATTTGAATGAACTTTAAATTTTTAAATGCTTGTTTTTATTAGAAATACGTTATTTATAAGAAATTCTTCGTAACTTTCGTTGGGTATTTCAAAAATCGAAACAGTATTGATAAATTAATGGATGGATTAAATTGACGCAATTTACATTCAAATTATTTTTCAGAAAAAGAAGAAATATCGAATGTAAAATATGTCTAAAAAATTTTATATCTGTGAACTTTCAGTTAATACAAAATTTAATTTGTTAAACTCATCAAATTTCATTCCAACTACTTTTTATTCATTTTGGAATAAAAAAGAAACTTCAGAAATACTGTGATTCTTCAGAAATACTGTTGTAAGAGTTAAAATAATTTGAAATTTGATACGAATTTTAAGACTTGTTTGATTTCAATGAGTCATTAAACTTTTTTTAAAAGTAATACATGAGTTCAAATTCATACCAAGAATTACTTAATGAATTAAAGGGAAAGAAAATTATTAATATAGCAACCGTGTTTTTATTATAGTTTTTATATCGTTCATACTATTGTTACAGAATTAAATCTTGATTCTTTGCATTAAAATGAATACTTTAAAATTTTTAAATAAACTTAAGTATTTTGGTATTATTGCTAAGCTTTATTACTATTTATATATTTGTTATTAGATTTTGCTAAAATTGACGTTTTGAATTACAGATATTAGGCAATTATAATTGCTTCCACTAACTTGAGTTCATTTATTAAAATTAAATGCTATTTCTCACATATTCTGAACTTTGAGAAAAATTACTGGCGCAGGTGCCGTATAATCCATGATTCCAAATCCTGAGTTTTTTTTTTTTTTGCGACAAAGAAAGGTTGCCAAGATGACGTATCGTGACGTGCGCGATGATTTAAATACTAGGGTTAACAAAACAGAAGTTTCTGCATAGTTCTTATAGGTCTCCATGAGTGTGACGTAATAAAAACGAGGTTGCCAAATACATAACAAAATCCGCTAAAAAAATCGAATTTGGCATCCTGGATTATACGACATATGTACCAAAATGTTTATTTTTATTCAAAATATTTTTATTTTTCAATAGATTTTATGTATGTATTTTGACTGTTGTCCTAACTTCATCTACTGCCATAGGTAATTATTTTCTCAAAATACTTCTGTACTCTTCAGTTTTGTTTTTTATGTAATATATACACACACACACACACACACACACACATATATATATATATATATATATATATATATATATATATATATATATATATATATATATATATATATATATATATATATATATATGAAAAAGTTATTTCTTCATGGTTAATGTACTAGAATTTCCAGAGTTCATAGTTCCTATTCTTTATAACATAAAAACGTTAAAGCGTAATTACAATTATATGCTCGATTTCTATCAACATAAGAAGCTATTTTAAATTTCCACTTACGTACCGTTATTCTTTTATATTTACTCAATTAAACTACCATAACTGATATCATTATTTTCATGATTATAATGTATACAGGGATTCTATTCAATTGAATTGCACAATATTTCCAAGAAATAATTTTTTTAGCCTAATATTAAAATTGTGAAAAAAGCTGAAGATAAAGAAATTCACTGAGAATTTTCTTTTTCATTTGCTTGAAAAATATGTCCATATGTTACAAAAAGTAAATAAATCTCAATACAAATTTTCAAATTAGTAATATATATGTGTGTGTTGCTATTTTATAAAAATTAAGATTTTTCTCACGTTTTACTAAAACTAACTACGAAGAAAATATGATCACCTTGATGCTAGTACTTAATTTTTAATTTTTTAAAATTATTTTATACAATTTTGTTATTAAATATAACCGATGATTATTGCAGAACAAATAAGAAATATTCTTAAAAGCTATAATATGTGAATTATAAATTTTAATAATTATGAATATTTAAATATCTTATATTGAAAAATTTAATTCCTGTTCAACTATTTAAATTTTATATATAAATCCTTAAGCAAATTTCAAATCTTTTAGAAGTTTAGAATCGCATTAGTTTATTGAACAATTTTAAATTACAATTAAAAAATTTAAATAAACATTTTCTGTAAAGAAAAAACAATAATTGCATTATAATAAGAAAATAAATTGCCAATCATCCTGAAACAATTGAGGAAATATAGAATTTTTATATGCTAGCAGAAAACTTACGCAAAAGAGGAGTATCCTAAATATTAAAAATATTTTTTCAATAAAAAATAATGATAAATTAATTTTAATATTAATATTTATTAAAAAAATATAGAAAATATTAAATAGAATGCATTACTTTAAACTTAAAAAGTATAGTCCCATATTTATGTTGTTCATTTTAAATAGAATAATGATAGTGTAGTGGCAGGATCTCAAAACAGAAATATGAAAAAATATACTTCTAAATCAGAAATAATTATAAATAAAATGAATTATAATCGTTTGGTTTACAATTATTATATTCAGTATTGCCAGATGATAACAAAATAGAAGAATTTTCCTCTCATTAAAAAAAATCTACAAATTATTAAAATGTATATAATAATTTTTAAGCTCATTTTTAAAACAATATTTTATTCACTATCTTGTTTTCTTCGAAAAAATTTTAATTTTTGCATTTTACATTAAATACAAATTGAGAATAGTTATGAATTATCGTTTTCTTTAAAAGAAAATCCAAATTTCATTTATTTGATATAATTATCAGTTTTCTAAAATGAAAATAAGGTTTTATTTAATTATTTTGACCCAATTATGTTTTACATAAATGTTTAGTTAATCAAAATAGTATAAGAAAACATTAGTGTTTTTAAGCTTTAATATAAAATGGAACTTTTAGCAAAGATGTTGGTTAATAAAAATTAATATTTACAGAAACTAAAAGATTTTGGAAAATCCCATTGATTGTTAAGATTAGTTTCACTTTTCAAACTCAAATATTTTCTCTATATAATAAATCTTAAGAATTTGAAGATAGCTAATACATTTTCAAGAGATTGTTTGAAAAGTGAATTTTTGGTAACTCATTATTAATATTGTATAATATGTTACTAGAATGATATGTGTATTTTAATTCCAGTCGGAAACTAACATAGTGAGATTCAAAATTTAATTAAACTACGCCTCAATAGTGGTCTTGCCTTCGGTTCAACAGTTCGTGGGTTCAAATCCCACCTTGGGCATGGATGTTTGTAGTGGTTCGGAATCCACTTTAAGCCGTAGGTCCCGGTCTAATTAGCCCTCGTGTGCAAAACATGACCGTTGAGTGACAAACAAACAAACAAATAATAGTGGAAAAACATTTAAATGGCGGCCTGTATTGAAAGCCACATTCTCCGTTGTTAAAGCCAATAAACATCTGCTGGTTCAGGAATTGTTCTCATTACCTCGTGGTCACGTGAATGCCGACTATCTTAACAAAGCCACAGGGGCTAGTGGTTCTCTCTTATGAGCATATAATTATCTTAAAACGACCTTCATAATTGTCACTAAATAATTATACTCGCTCGTCGAAAAATAAAAAAAAAGTTTCATAATGAGCATAAAGGGTATTTAATGTCAATTTGTTAAATTACATACAAATTACTTAAAATTACAAATATTTTTATTGCAAGCACTATGTAAAAGGGTTTATTGTAACATAATTAAAAAAATTAAGTTACCTACAATGACAACTTATTTATTTTTAATATAAAACTGGTTTACGCGTAAATGACATGACAACTCCAAATAACTACTGCAGTATCTGTTATTGGATTTGATGAAGAAAGATTGAATTAAGCCAACAAAAAAGATCCTCTCTTCTTTATTGAAGCATGGGATTGTTTGTTAATTTCATAAACTGCGTATAAGCAACTAGCTTATTTTGAAATGATAATCACAAAAAGTTATAAATAAAAATGTGTGTGTACTCAAATTACAAAATGTTACTAAACCTTCTTCCCCAAAAATAAGAATTTTGTATTAAAATTTAGAACATAATCTAAGTTTTTTTCCACACATAAACTTTTTATCTCTCTATTTTTATATTTCTTAAAATAGAACTTATTTCACGTTAGGTCTTAAAAGTATTGCGTGTAATTTTTACAGCATTGATTTATAAATTTTATCGAGTGATTTCAAGATAATTTTTTTTTCAATTGAGATTTCAAGACCTTACAATTATACATCAATTACAAGTTAAAATATCGAATTTTTAAGATTTTGAATGCTTATCAAAATTGTAATATTTTAATTTTGTTTCGTTTCATGAGAATACGTTAAACTCCTGAGAATTGTGTTGAGAATAAATGCCATCTCATAAAATGACTTACAGATTATTGAAATATATATCAAAATAGAAGTTTTGCATACATGGCGAAAAGCTGGTTAGGCCGTTTTTAACTTATTCATGCAGCTTTTTAGCAACAGTTTCAAGTAAATAAAAAAAGCTCATGTTCCCCAATGAAGTGATTAAAATGATGATAGTTGGAACAAACAAAAATTCATATCTGTCTTGAAGTGCCTATAGTAATGAACGTTAAAATGAACTTGATATAAAATTATGCATTGTTCATTTCCAATAATTACCCACCGATGAAATGCCGCTGAATGACAAAACTATTTCTTGTTAGTTGGGAAATGTATGCACAATTAAATACAAATATAAATATCAACTGAATAGAAATTTATTTTACTGTTACACAGGCATTCCAACTGAAAAATATAATGCAAGTACATTATTATAAGTTAGCCCTCATAAAATGGCTTCTAGATAGCAAAATTATCTCTCGTAAATTAAAAAATGCATGTGTAATTAAAATAAGTACATAAATTTCAATATTTAAGACGTCACTTGGTGAAGATTTCTGAAATTGTCCTTATCGACCAAAATTGCATTTTATCCATTGGAAAACATAAGCATAATTAAAAGACATATAAGGGCCGTGGTAGGCTAGTGGCCTACCACGGCCTTCCATCTTTGACGGCAGGGCTCGATTTCCAATGCCGCCAAAGACCCACCGAATATATGCGATATACGTGTTCGTTAAATCCGTGGAATCGAAAGTATTGTGGTCGGTCATTGAGCAGTTACCATGGGTGCAATGGTCTGGAAGAAATTTCCTCTCCTTTCAGATCAATGTCAAAATTGAGGGAGTGGATTCTCTGGTGGTTCCATCTATCGAAGGGTTTAAAAAAGAGCAAAAATGTACAGTCATCTTCGTGGTGCTCTAATTAAAAATGAATGAAAGGCGCTCCCTATTCACTTAAATTCTTATAGCTAGGCATAGAGAGCTTGGCTTGTCCAAGTGTCATTAGCAACAACAAAGACATAAAAATGTCAACTAAAACAAACTATTTTCAAATGTTCTAAGGAATTCCAGATGAAAAATAAATAGGAAATGTTTGTCACGGTTTAATCCGAATAAAACTTCTTTGGGTGGTAAAATTACTTTTTATCAATTAAAACCTGCATGCATAATTAAATCGCGAATACAAACTTTAGCTTGTAAGAATATTATTTCACCTGTGTTCAAGAGTTTCAACGGAAAAAATGGATAGAAATTTCAACTCAAATAGTCTTAATAACATATTTCGTAAATTTTGCTTGTAAGATGAGCAATTAACCGATACCAATACATCATTATTTTTTCATGGAATGGTGATTGATTTCAAGAAATTAATATCAATAATGGTAACAAATTTAATAGATTTCATATCATTATAAATTTAAACCGAGGAAACAAGAATAATGTCATTACAAAGTATTAATATATTCACCAACAAAAGTGAAATTATTAACTAATTGGAAATAATTTTTCAAATTTTGATGATGGCACTTTGACTTGTAAAGCAACAATATTCATCACCGTTAAGTATAATAAAAGAAATTCAAATAATTCACTTAAATTACGTCAACAGAAAACAACTAACGATAAAATAAAAAAAAACTAATACATTTTCCCGTAGTTGTTGTAATCTCAACCAATAATTAAAATATGTACAAATTTTATAATTTAGTAAGTTTCCTAATTCAAGATATATATAGATATATATGAAGATAATATATTAAAAAAATTTGTGTGGGTGTGAAAAGCTGCTTTATAAATAAAATTGGCATCTTGCAATCGAAGAAAATTTGTACGTCATATCGTACAATTGTTACGTCATACATATTAAGTATAATTGTATTTCAAGTTCAAAAATTAGTACATGAAACAACTGAAATGAAGTAATTCTGAATTGTCTGACCTGTTCTGTCATCTGCAACACATCATATTAATAGCAATTAATAATATAGGTGGTTGTAAATTACTTTAAACAATCTACAACGTGTCTACAGAAAGTTTTAATATAAAATTTATGCATAAAAATTTCAAAAATATTCAATAAATGAATTCAGTTTGTATAAATAAATCCAATCAATATTTTAAACTTTTTTCAATTCCTTTTAACCCTCTTTATTTACCATACTGTATATCTATATCATTTATGTACATTTTTTATAATTTTAACAATCATTAATTATTTGTTAAAAATTAATTATCAAAAGAAGCTAATTGTGCCAAAAAGTTATACTTAACTCTCGTACTTAAATTTATCGAAACATGACAGTTTAACGAATTATTTCCAAGACAAGTACTTCCATAATACCGCAATAAAAAGAAAAGTATGCATTATTTTTACAAAACAATATAAGTGCACTCATATATAGCTATTCTGTTGATAAAATCTATAATCTGGAATATAGGAAACAGAAAAAGTGCATTGAAAGATATATAATGTAAAATGCATTTTATGATTATGACGATATATTATTATTCTTGAATAAACGTTTCATTATTAATTAATTATTGTTGTTGTTGCTAAACTACAGCCTCTGCTTGACGAATCTACAAGTTTATTCACCCTCAAAAAGAGTGGTAGACTAGCATAGGTAAAATAAACAAGTCGTTGTAGGACAAACCTAAACACCTAAGAATGTGCGCCGGATAAGCATGCTCTTAGTTACATTTCGGACAAATCGGGTGAATTTTTTAACAACACAAATAGGTTCTTAATTATAGTATATCTTAAATTGGTATGTTGGGTAAAACTGAGTATTACGGTCTCAGCTTGGCGAAATTTTTTTGTCAAGCGGAGGAGACAGGATAATTGGAAATTGATTGGCAATCCAGAATGGGTACCAATCGGGGATTCCCCCTTCCTCACCCAACACTAAATAAGAAAATAATAACAACCATGTAAATAAAGCGGGGTTTTCCCCAGATTTCAAATTGTTAAGCCTAACGGCATGCAATAAAATAGTAATCTTAATAAAAATTGATTTAAGATTCTCTTTAAAAATATTTCAGAATTAAAATTAAAGGTAATAAAGTAGCAAAAATAATTACATTTAATAATAGCTAGTTAAAAATAAATAAAATAATGAATTTCAGTGAATAAAGATAGAATGTTACAAATCATTACTACACAAAAGTAGATTAATCTAGAATAATTTTAAAACATAGATTGTATAATTTCATTTATTATTGGAAATTTAAATACTTAATATACAATAGTAGGAATTCTGTGCCTGCAGAAAATAATTCAAATAAAATTCTTACCTTCATTTTTCGTCCGGTGCTATACGTGCACAGCAAAATCCAAATTGAATATAAAAGATGGAGGTGGTATATTCACAGCAAAATACAAAACGAATATAAAAGACAGTATTGAAATTCCGGAACTATATCCACAGCAAAATACGAGACGAATATAAAGGACAGTATTGAAATTTCGGCACTCCACACCGAAGTAAAATATGTGAATATAAAGAACTATATTTATATTCCACGTTACATCTGAAGTGAAATAAAATATAAATATGAAAAATTAGTATTTAAATTACCGCACAGCCGATAAAAAAAAAATCCAAAATAAAAATGGCAAGCATTTACGGAATGTGCGGCGGCGAGGCATTCCGACGCTGTATTTGGTGTAACATTTGGCGACTAATCGTTTTTGGTGATGTTTTAGCAAATAAAATTATTGAGGAAAAAAAAAATACCAAGTTTTCCGGATTTGGAGATTTTTCGCACTTTGTGAGCTGAGACCGTAATACTCAGTTTAGCTTTACAGGGTTTAACGTATGTTTATATTTAAAAATTCTGAGAATTTTGAATTTAAAATAAAACTACTGTTTTCTTTTTAATTGTTTTATAAACTTCTATCATATTTTTTCACATATTGCAATAATTTCTATTCAGGCAGGGAAGCCTTAGGACCCATGGCATTCGTGAAAGGATTCTATGGTGTCCCTGATGTGGACCAGGAACCATACATTGAGTTACAGAAGCAATTAGAAGACATCGCTGAGAAAGCTCATCTGTATGTATGATTTTTCATTACGCAATCTCACCATGTATATATATATATATATATATATATATATATATATATATATATATATATAAAAGACAGTAAAAGATAGTAAGACAGTATATAGCACATCCTCATACACACACAAACATATATATATATATATATATATATATATATATATATATATATATATATGTTTGTGTGTGTATGAGGATGTGCTGCCACCATGTATGACAATATTAATATTTAATATAAAAATTAAATAAAATTGCAAAACTTCATTCCAGGTTCAAAGTATTTTATCAAAATAATTATAAAAACAAACATTTATTATTTTCTTGAAATAATTATAAACATAAGCAATGATTTCTTTGCTCTTTTTCGTTACACAATATAAATATTTATCTCGAAATTTCCTGCGATGGAACTTGATTGCTTTTGCATACTTTTATAATTTTCATTAGTGTTCTTACTAGTGCGATCGCATAAATGGTAGCATTGTTATTATTATTCTATAAGGTATAATTCATGCTTTTGTTATTGTATTGAAAAGGTTAAGTTCTCATTCTTTAAAAGATTAAGTTTAAAGATATAAATTTCGCGTTTTAAAATTTTCTTAGTAAAGAATTACACTTATAGTTAATAAAAATTTTATGAAATTTTAAATGGATTAAATTGAAAGTAGATTTTATAAAATTGAAATTGTTATTTTTTAAACAACTGAAAAGTTTCTAAAAATGAATCTTGATTCGACTTACAAAACCCTAATGACTGCAACTATTATAACGAGATGATTTGATGAAATATTAAAAAAAAACATTTATTTCATTTATTGTATCGTATTTTCGTGTATTTTAGTTCAAAATAATTGTAATTTATTATTTTGAACTTCTAGTATAATTTAAATTTTGTTTGTGTTTGTAATATTTCATATAATCGTATTCTATGAATAATAATTAGATTATGATAATGATTACATGGTCTTTATAAGATTTTTTCAAACATGGCATTTCAATTCCCATCCATACATATTTCCTTTATACTCTGCTTCCTGTTCTCATCAAAGATCAACTTTGGACTCCTTTAAATGTTAGGATCAATAGTTTTCTCCCACCCCCATTTATTCTCCTTCAAAATGTCCCAAAACGAAGAAGAAAAGAAATATATGTACACAAACGACTTTATGGTTTTTTACTAAATGTCAGCAGCCTTTATTGATCACTTTTAGACAGAATGTCTAGTGTTATTGTCTTTTATGAAAGATCCATCCTATTTTTTGGATGTTTTTTTTTTCTTGTTAGTCAGGGCTTCACGTATCAATGAGAAGAATCTAAATTGAAGCATTCATCATACATTATCATTACTAATCTTAAGTACAATTCCTTTAATTATTTAAAAAGGCTAATTCAATGTCTAAATTTAAATAGCGTACATTATCATATAAATACAAGACTCATTTTTATTTTACATATTAGAGAATCACGATAAAAAAATGGTTTTAAATAATATCTAAGTTTATCTGATAAACTCAATCTTATTAGATTAGATTCCATCTTTTGCGATAAAAGATTTTGCGCATGATTTATTTCGAATTTAGACACTGATATTCTTACTTTCCAGACATGATCTTTCAGAACAAGAAAGAGAAATTGAAGAAAAGAACCTCTTCCAGAGACCAGATGTGCAGAACATCGTAAGCAAGTGTCAGCAGTTTCACACGAAAATTCAATGTGAGGATTCATTATATAGAAGCCATGACGGCACATGCAACAATTTGAAATATCCTAAATGGGGCAGTTACAGTTACATCCTGAACAGGCTCGTGCCGGCTTACTATATAGGTAAAAGAAGACCATTGAGTTTTTTAAAAAATACGACCTTTTCCTACAGAATTAGACCTTATAGAGATTAATCTAAGTATAATTTTACTTTTACTTACTATAATAAAAGTTGCAGTACGTAATCATTTTCGAAAAAACTTCAAAAAGAAATAAGGCGTAAGCTATGAAATATTTGAAAAAAATGGTTTTGTATTAGAATGCAGTAATATTCCTTCTGTATTGAATGCATGAAATGAAATACAAAATTTTTATGCATACATTGCTTATTTGCTTTATGGGAAGAATAGTCCCTATTTGGTTAAAACACTATGAATAATACAATTTATTGTTAACATTATAATTTTCACAAATTTTGAAATCGAAAGATTCTATAAAATGTCCCGAAATCAAGACGTCGTCGTAATGGAAGGAAAAGTATTTTCACAATTCATTTTATACATTCTTAATGCATTTTGCAAAATTGTATTGTTAAAATGAACTTTGAAATTCCTTTTCAGAACTTTAAAATTGAGCATTAATTCTGACTTTCATGATGTCTTTTAATTCGACGAACCTCATGGCATTTCTCTAGATTACCACAGGTTCTCATCTATCAATGAACCCAGAGCTAAACCAAAAGAAATTCACTTTCACGTTGATGCATAAATCAAAAACTGAATTAATATATTGGGAAAACGGTACTTTTTATTTATACCCTCGTACGATAATCTCCACGATGGGAAAGAAAAATCGTAAATTGCTGTCGTAAATATTCCATTTGCTAAGATTTAGATTTTTAAAAACTACTAAGAAAAAAATAATCCAAACACATTTTAGTTACATTTTATAAATTAAATAATTATCACTCATTGAGAAAACTTATTTAAACCCCATTGTTTATTTCTGACAAAAACTGCTTACCAATCGAATCAATATAATCCATTGCGCATGTATAATTTTATAGCACCAATGAAATAAAATTAAATTTTGCTGTATTTAGCAATATTTTATTCTTGGCGACTTGTGAACATAATGTTTCTTAAAATGGACAAAATTATCACTAAGCCTTTTCTGTACCGACTAACTTGCTTTAGCTTTGCTTAGCATTTAGCTTTATTTATCCCTCTTCAGTAAATTTTAGTTTTTAAAAAAAAAAAAAAAAAAAAAAAAAACACCAATAGCAATATATTTAATTTTAAGCAAAATTTTGAGTTATTAAAATCATCATATCTATATTGTATTATTTTTTCCTCTCCTTAAGAAACAGGCTATTTCTTTAGAATGATAAACGGGATATAATGGAAAAGTACCTGGAAAACCAAATGTATTGATTCTCAATGAAGATGTATTTACTAAACGCTACAGTAATTTATAACTAAAACGGATAAGCTTAATATTTTTATAATATCGTCTATCATTTCAGAGTGTATAATAATTTGTATTTTGCATTAAAAATTTTTTAATTGAAGTTTTTAAAAAGTAATAAAAAAGAATAAGATGACTGAAATTTACCAAATTAAACAAAGTAATAAGTGCTACTGTTGCAACATCCAGCAACAAAATAAGGCAGACATTAAAGATTATTAATAAAGAATAAAAACTTCAAAAATTTCTTAACGCATCCTGTAGTACCTTTTTAATACTCACTTTGATTATTTATTTCATATTAATAATTTGTTTTTAAATTTTCTGTAAAATATCTTAAATTTTTAAAAACAAATTCATTGTTTCTTAGGCGTGAGAGGACTGCGAAAATCTGTCACTGGAGACGATCTTCCTGAACCTCGAAGCATAAGCCTGAAGCTGATAAACAAAGACAATCCTTCAGACATCGTTTCAGCTTTTTTCACATTCTTCGGACAATTTGTAGCTCACGATATGACATCAGCGCCATCTTCATCAAGTAAGCCGGTAATATCAAGGAAAGTAAGTAAGAATAAACGCAGGGATCGAACATGCCATTAAAACTCTTTTATTATGTTGGATAAGTTCGAAGCCTTTTTATCAAAGACTTTTATTTAAACAAAAAACTATAAATATATCAATAAATTAATCAATTATATATTCGTCGTTGCTGTTGACAAACTCTTCTCTTCCTCTCGACCAATTTGTTGATGCCGTTGTTGAGCAAGTTTTTAAGGAACTCTTTGTTATCGAAGGTAACGCCTTTCATATGGTTTGAGAAGCAGCGGAAAAAATGGTAATCGGTAGGTGCAAGGTTTGTAGTACACGGCGAATGAATAATGACCTCCCATTCGAGCTCTTGGAGTGTGGCTTTGATGACTTGTGCAACAAGGGGACTGGCGTTGTCGTGAAGGAGTATGGTTTGACCATGTCGATCAGGTCTTTTTAGTCGAATAGCGTCATTCACGTGGTGTAGCTGGGAAATGTACAGCTCTTGTTGATTGTGGCCTTCTTTTCGAGCATTTCTCAGTGCAAAGAAGTGGTTGTGCCAATTTTTAAGCACCAAGAGGTCCTTAAAAACTGGCACAACAACTTCTTTGACACCATACCAGGTGAATTTTGGCGGAACGGCATCAACAAATTGGTCGAGTGGTGGGAAGAGGTTGTAAACAGCAACCCTGGATATATAATTATTTTATTGATATAATTATTGTTTTTTGTTTAAATAAAAGTCTGGTAAAAACGCTACGAACTTATTATCCAACCTAATATTATTTCCTCTCTGAACGACTATATTTTTGAAGAAGCATATTTTCATCAAACAAGTTTAAAGTTAAATTCAAAAGAACAATTATAAATTATATTAATACTAAGTAAATATTTTTAGGAAGAAAAATTTGAAAGCTATCAAAATTTAAATTACGTGACTATACTAAAAAAATTTTTTTTCTTCTCACAAATGAAAAAACCTTTAACACAAATAAAATTCTTAAAAATCTTAATGAAATCTTTGAATTTTTTTAAATATACAAACTTCACAGTTTTCAATATTTAAAAAAGTTCAAAAATTTCATTAAGATTTTTAAGAATGTAAACTCAATGATTTGAAATATATTAAATATTGATCTTTGGTAATTTTGCAATGTGATTTGATTTATTGTTTTTGTTTATTTTATTTTACTGAACACCCTTGGAAAATTACATGTTAATTCTTAAAAAAATATACGTAATAAATAACTTAAGAGCATAACTATATTGAAGAATTTAATAATGAATTTAGAAAAAAAACAATCTCAAGCATGCAACTAAAAACTATATAATAACATACTAGAAATATTACAGTTTTCATGTCCAGTCTATCAGACAAGGATATCTAATAAAATTATTGTTACGATAAGCTTTGCAATTTCTCCATTATTTTTCCTTCTGTAGCAGTCCTCTTGGCAAAATTCTCATATGAGAACCAAACATGGTGAAGTAATAGTAAGACATGTTGGCGCTTCTGACTTGATTACTGCTATCAATTAATCTCTATATTAGAAATTTTATTTTTGCTAATAAAATTTCTAATATTGAGAAAATGAACAATAGCTAAAACAGTGGAAAAAAAAGGAATTCTGAGGAGAGGATCCATTTTCTGGTGTGTCATCTGCTGATGATAGCTTTAAGTGATAAATAGCTACTCGATCTTTCTTGAATAGCAAGTTTCTTTAAATAGTACTAATTTTACCTTCTTGCAGACTTTGTATATATATGTATACAGTATTAAATATATATATATATATATACTTTCAAATTTTGTTGAAAGTATTGGCTCCCAACTAATTTTTCGTAGTCTTTGTGAAGTGTAATAGATTCTTCATTTAGCAGTTAGCAAATAAATCGATACTGTATTATAGAGAATTTGCTATGTAGAAAAAATAACCAGGTAATTTGTCTGATCTTTGGTTCAATTAAAATGAATCTCGATCAAAATCAACATCAACTATTTTTCCATTCTTTGAAAACTGTTTTCGTGAGAAGATTATTGCTTTGAACTGTCTTAGAAATTATAAAAATAAAAGGAATTAGCTCAGAAACACTACTTATTTCATCATGTCTGATTAATCATACCAGGACACTGACTCTGGAATGATTGTTCAATACTAGACTAATTTAAACTGTTGATATATCAAACTTCTATATCTTTTTCTAATAGGACATTGCTATAGGCAACTACTAACTCCCTTCTGTATTTGAATCGTTTCAGTTAGGTGGACTTTTCTGATTTTTAATTGATTCCTATGTAATAAATGTTACCAAAGAACAGATTCATTATTACTTTACTGCTAAGCATTTCAAATGTCCTTCAACGATTACACTGTACACCCCAACTACTCGGAAAAATTAATTTAGCAGTTTTTGGATCAGATTTTTATTGCTTTATGAAGCCACACAAAAACCTGATTATGAACATTAGTTTCAATTTTTAATGCATTGCCATTTCTGACTCTTATTTTCCATGTTGATGAGTCAACATGGAAATTCTATATTTTTGTAAATATAATTTCTTTGTTTAGAGTTGCTTTCTTTTTACTTCTGTAGATAATGGGATGCAGCTTCCTTGCTGTGACATGAAAGGTAATCCGGTGTGTGAAACGAATATCATCTTCCCTGAAGACGATCCATTCTTCCATCAGTTCAAGGTCAGGTGCTGGCCTTTTCCCAGGGCTGTACCTTACCCTAAGTGTAATTTCGGTGAGTAACAATACTTTTATATGACTCATATATCATATAAATAGTTTGTAAGAGAACTTCACTTTATTCGTCTAATGTAAATTTTCATATTTTTCCTTCTTACAAGAATGAATCTTTATATCTTTATCCCGATTTATACAAATATTATGTTTCTAAAAATACTGAATTTTCATTACGATTAATATTCCTTAAGCCAAAGACAAATTTTGAAAAAGTATAGGTAAATAATTTCATGCCAGTAGCTGTATGATGCACAAAAGTTTACTATAAGACACCAGCTGTTCTCAATTACAATATTTGATAGAACATATCCGTATAAATCAATATACTGAAATTATGTTTCCTTACAGGATCGCAGACATCACAGCCTAACATTTGATTAGCCATATCTAACACTTGATTGCCTTTCAAATAATCGTATGGCCTTGGATTCTCGTACGATCAATAAGTTTCATATTACACAAGAAAAGATCTTATTGCGAAAGAAGAAAAATGAATTGAGTCTAAGCAACCTCATCAAAAGAACAGTGTCATTCACTGCAAGCAATTTCCTCGAGTTAAGTTTAACGCTGTGCTCTTACAATTACCAGAAGCATTCTAGTTGACATTTCTTGTCCAATAGTTGCTTAAGCATTTCTTAAACACAGCAAACTATTATTCAGAGTTCATACAGTTATCAAGCAGTTTTTCATTAATTCAACATAAAAATTTTAAAAAAATCTTCTTGATTACAGTAAAACTATGTTTTAGACAATACCCCAAAAAAATAGCATATTTCACTCGTTTCCCAATATAATTAATTTCTTATACCTTAAACACTGTTTTGCTCGTTTACCAATAGAATTAATTTCTTATACACCATGTTTTTCTCGTTTATCAAATGAATTAATTTTCTATACCGAAAACACTATATTTTGGTCATTTACCACTGGAATTTATTTTTTTGAATTTTATCTATTTTTTTCAATAACATCAATTTTTTTCAATTTGTCATCAAATAGTTGTAAAATGACCTTTGGAATGATAGTGGCTTTTTAAGATAGGAAAATCTTGATTTTTTACAAATTATGATTGTGTTATTTTGTGGTCTCAGAAGAAGTGATAATTTCGGTACGCAAAATATCATTTCAAAAATGCAAACATTTATTTTAATATTTATGAGAAATATCAGAGGAATTATAAACACATTCTATCAATTATGCCACCAAAATAGTGATCGAATTCCACATAGCCTTCTACTAAGTAATGAACTTTCAAAACAGATTCCATGATATTTTCTACCGATAAAATGACTCCCTTATAAATATGACAGTTAAAATTAATCTTCATAAATGCGGCAGGAAGTCCTGGAGTGAAATCCCTCTAATCATCCCGTCTGCCCTCGGGGAATTGCAGTTGCAGTTTTTTGTCTGAAGACAGGGTATGATTAAACTGCAGTACATTTATTTCAAAACTAAAAACTATGACGTCACTAACTGTGAATTATGTAAAGGGGACACTATTTTTCATGCACTTCATCTTAACAAATGCCTTGAAATGTTTGGACATTTATTTGAATGATATTGACAGGCAAGAGTAAAAATTCAGGATTTGTTTCATATTTTTTTCTTTTTCATATTTTCGTCTATTTCATGCGTTCACTCTTTTCATGTATTCAATCTTGTATTCCAAAGTACATAATGTTTTTGTTCTTTCTATTTTTATTTTTATTTTATTTATTTATTTATTTATTTATTTTTGTTGCGCGTGCATTACACATTAGCAAATAAACTGTGTTCAAGTTTTACTGCTAAAAAAATAAAATATAATTGCAGAGTTAAGGATAAATTTTAGAGTTAGAAAATTGTGATTGATTAGGAAAACTGAAGAGGAAAATTTAAATGTATTTAAACGTAAATAAGCTGTCATTTCATTTTAATTCATTTTAAATGTAAGATAAGATAATTTGAATAAAGATAATTTTTGGATAGTAAAAAATAGAGTAAAACATTAAATTTAAGGCTTGAAAATACAGTTTTCATTTTGATAAAAACAGAATATTTTTAACTAGAATTTCTAAATAAAAATTACTATCATTTATATAAACTATTATTAATACCTATTGTCATTAAATATTATTCATTATTGCTTTCGAGTAATGTTTGTATTAATTTTAATATATTAATCTGCTTAATTAGATGTTTCTATTGCATAGGATAAAATAATAAGTAAAAATACAGAAGAGTTAATTATAAACATATCAAATTCCATATATTTTCCAATCACCTACATTTGTTTTGTTCAAGAAAATTTAGTAAAGGAATTTGGTCAGAGAAAACTAGGAATCTGATAAAATTTAGATTTAAAATAGTTTTAATAATATCTCGTTATTTTGCAGAGAAAAGAAATCCAATGAATAAGCAAACTTCATTCCTTGACGCATCCACCACGTACGGAAACAACGAAAAATTAATTAAATCCCTTCGGGCTTATGATGGAAAAGGTTGGTACATTTAGTTTGGTTCATTTATACTCGATAAGATAATTCAGAGATCTAAATTTGAATATTATTGGATTCTTAATATGAATTATGTGTAAATAATAATATTATAACATGTTTTTTAAAAATTGTAAATGTGGAATTTATTTTGTAATGTGAAAGAGTTTTCCTTATAATATTTGCCTCAGATGCTCATAATCTAAGATGCCAAATTCTGAGTTCGGTGATATTTTTTTGGCGGATTTTCTTATGCATGTAGCAACCTTATTTTTATTACGTTATAGTGATGGAGACCTATAAGAAATATGCCAAAATTCTATTTCGGAAACTCTAGTGTTTACGTGATCGCGTATGTCACAATGCGTCATCTTGGCTACATTTCTTCATCGCCAAACAAATTCAGAACTTAGCATCCTGGATTATACGGCATCGGTGTTTAATAGTTTCATCCTTTGAATAGTGACTATGAACAACTATGAAAGGATAAATTTTCAGTAATTAATCAGTTGTGTTAATTGTTGTCCTATGATTTTCCTCCATCAGTTTTTCCTTTTGAATAATATGTCATTTTAACTAATGATGATTAACATGTTTTTTAGTTATCAGTCATGAGATGAAAACATTTCGGCAATCATCACAAAAATTACTATTCCCAAACAATTTGCATTGGTTACCATAAATGAACATTCATCAAATTAAACTTGGCTTTAATAATTTCTCCATAAATACTTTAAATAAGAATACTTTCTATCGTAGGTAAATGATTTAAATATTCCTTATAACCCTTCATAAATCATTAAAAAGAGAAATATATTTTTGAAATATCTCATTTTGGAAAATATTTCACGTATTTTCGAATCATTATAATAATTGTTTATTTTTATCATGATATAATAATAATAACAATGAATTTTTATTATAATAATAAATAAATAATTAGAATGCAACTAAATTATTTTAACCATAGAGTAAGTTAATGAAAATACAACGACAGAAATATTAAAAAAATAAATTAAGTTATTTTATAATACAATATGATAGAAAATCCTTTCATCACTAAAAATCATATTATATAATTAAATTAAACACGAATAATAATTCAGACAGTAAAAACAATGTTAACACAATTTCTCACAATCGTTTTTCATTTATATTTATCTTGAAAAATCCCAAGCGTTTTTCTGACAGACTAGTTAGTAAGGCTTTAAAATGTCAGTATGATTATTTTTACAGTTAAGAATTAATCTTCATGTTACATTATAAAAATCAAAAATTTTATTAAGTGTTAATTAATATTTTATATACATTAAATGCTGTAATAAAATATGCTTATATGTTTTAAAATTAACAAAATTATTAAAAGAAAAAAAAAAGAAGAAAAGGTTTTATATTAAATAGATATTTTTTCATGAATTAGAGGAAGTATTTAAATTAAATCTTTCTATACCATTTTTGGATAGTAATTTTATATGTAAAACTTGAAATTTTTTTTAAAAAATATATTTATTTATTACAAATGACCATAAAATAGGCTATGACGCCATTAATTCTCAGGCTTTCCAATAACTCTCTGAACAGTGCATTTTAAAAATGCTTACATATTGGTGCTGGCATGCGAACTCTGGACTTTTTACCTTTTGGTTAACGTGTTAGGAAATCTCACACACTTGCCTTGTCATTTTGAACCACTGTCAGATGACGAGGTCACACCTAAGTTGGTACCTTCCTCTTCACATCCAACCCACACCAGCGGAAGGACTTTGGAAGACACACATTAACGTGGACACATCCCTAACCCAAGGGAACTCCAACAACCCAGTGAGGAGAGCGTACGTGGTCACCCTCCCAATTAGAGCCCACCGCAAAGGATGCTTCATTTTGCTGATTTTAACAGAAAGCGGAATGAAGCTACATATCCACTATATTAAAAATACTAAGGAAGGTCAAGATTGTCATCGTCAAAATATGTTGTTATTACTAATCCCAGATAGTTCCATTCTAATATTAGACCAAATCCCCAAGTCCTTAAACAGACAGGAAATCCAAAAACAAAAGAGACTTTGAAAAAGACTCTTTCAAATCCAAATTCAAGCAGCTTAAGATATGCTCAAGCAGTCAGCTTTACATTTTGTGCAAAGTCTTTAACAATGCACATATTCTTTAACAATGTCTTTTAACAATGCACATATTGGAGACCCTCACTGTCGAAGCGTGAAATACAAGTTTGATGGCTTAAAACTAAAAGGTGTTCGTTGGAGAAAAATCAGACTTGTAACACAAACTTGTCTATGGTGCTCCAGATCTCTGCGTGTTACAGAAGCTGTAATTCTTTCAATTTATCATGATTTCTGTTCAAGTCAGATTACACAGTGCATCGCACTGGTAAATCCCAAGCGCACTCCTGGTTTAAGAAGAGGGCCAGGTTCGATAAGTATGATACAATCTCTATCTTCTAAGGGTAAATCACTTAAGATTATTAAATCAACGTAAATGGACTCTCTACTGCTGCCATTAAAGTAAAACTGACCAGATTTTGGACTCAATTCCATGATGTACTGATCATTGCCATTATTACAGGTGATAAAACTTAGAGAGTCTTTTCAACTGAATATTAGGTATTTCTACATTTTTCGTCGTGATAGGCCCAATAGAAATGATGGTGGATTAGCTTTGCTAATTAGAAATGCAAATGACAGGCATATTGATATCTCACCTACGGATTCAAAACTTATGCAAGGAGTATTGATTAAATGGCACAATAGATAAGACACAAAAATGTTATCATGTTTATGTGAGGGAGAACTCCAAAGTTCAAACAGATAGATATACGCGGCAAAAAACCATGGCCTGTAGAATGGCAAAAAAAGACGCACTTACACTTGTAAAAAAATCAGGAATAGTCACTGAACTTTTAATCAGGAAAGCCGAAAACTTACTGGCAGAATCGCACAGTGCCTTCTGCTTCATTCTCTCAGCCTGTCTTCTTTTTCATCAGTCATTTTACGGAACGGTAAGAAAGATATTCGAAGATTTTTCTCCTTTCTTCGCCAAAAAGTCAGCAGTCTCTTTTTCAGAAATCCCACAATCGGTTGGAATCCAAAATAAATATATAAATAAAAAATAAAAACATATCACGCGCGCGTATGTATTTATAAAAATATGAATTTCAGTCAAACAGTAAGAAGTAACAAAAGTTCATTTTTTTTATTAAAATGTTATATCTATCATAAAAGTATTTTATATATAGTATTAAATATAAAAAATATTCTGATAGAATATTATTTATTTTCTTTCATTAAAGCGAAAGATTAATTACCGTTGGATGTTGATTTTTTTATAATCAAATATTATTTTTATATAATGCTGATCTATTGAGAAATTCTTATTTGATTCCTATCATATCTCTGTTTCCCATTGAAAACTATATTTCACAAATTTTGTTTTCATTCATCGCTCTGGGTTTGTTTTCGTTGATTTATTCTATTTGACTTTTTTGATGACATACACAAGATTTATCAAAATACTTACAAACCTGAAAAAAATTCTTAAGCTCTTTCCAGCTATAGTAAATTTTTTGTTTTCTAATATAATTAATAAGTTTCTAGTACAAATGCCAAAAAAACAGTTTAGTACCAATGAATTTACAAATTAAAAGCAACTAATAGCAGTCATATATATATATATATATATATATATTCATTTATT